>JAINUW010000441.1:0-383223 GCA_020205615.1 Panax quinquefolius | reverse complement strand
CTTAAGGTTTAATTAACCTAACTTATACATTTGGCTTGCAATTAAACAAACACTTGGGCTTGTTCATTAAACTACATTGGACTTAACCATTACTATATTTGGGCTTTAACATTAATTCGCATTGGGCTTTATTATTATCCCAATTGGCCATTACAATTTCCTACACAATTCAACAAATCCATTACATATGGCTTAAAGCCTTATAACGTATAATTTACGTATTAATCTTGTATTCTAACTCGCATACTTATTTAATATACGACATTCCATCATTCATACACACTCGTATAATACCTCGTATTATACTCGTATTCATTCCCTCGTATAATACCTACGTATTATATAATCATAACTTTAATTCATTATATGCATTTAAATTCCTTCTCGGAACTCACTTTCCCTAACCATTAGGTTTTAAGTCCCCAGGCGAAAAACTGTGTTTGCCATAACTGAAATATTATTGGATATTCTATCTCATGTCGATATTCTATCATTACGTATTTCTTGGAAGTTCAAAAATAATTTCTAAGCAGAAATGCGTGAATAGTATTTTTCAAAAAATTTCTCGGAAAGCTTTTATTTTCGTCTTGGAAATTCAAACACTTTAATTCTATCACGTAGCCAAAATACTACGACATTCCGACCTATCTAGGTCATAGAACGGCCTTCAATTAGGTTACTCCCATAAATAATCAATTAAATTCATTTAATCCACATAATCAAATAAAAATTTTAATTCTCATAAAATTTGAATTTTTCTGGGGCGTATATTCGCCATCATCACATGGGTCCCTGGAGTCTTTAACTCTATCTCCATCCTTTGTAAGTTATACAAAATGGGCCTTTGCGTTGGCAATATTGCACTCGTACCCGCATATGATCTTCTACTCAATGCGTCAGCTACCACGTTCGCTTTTCCAGGGTGGTATTGGATGGTATGATCATAATCTTTCAACAGTTCAAGCCAACGTCATTGTTGCATGTTGAGTTCCTTTTGAGTGAAGAAGTATTTGAGGCTTTTATGATCCATAAAGATCTCCACTTTCTCCCCATACAAGTAATGCCTCCAAATTTAAAGTGCGAAGACAACATCTACCAACTCTAGATCATGAGTAGGATAATTCCTCTCACATTCTTTGAGTTACCGAGAGTCATAGGCTATGACTTTCCCATGTTGCATGAGAACACATCCTAACTCTTTGCCCGAAGCATCACTGTAGATGACAAATCCCTCCGAGCCAAATGGTATTGTCAGAAAAGGTGCTGAAATGAGTTTTCTCTTGAGTTCTTGAAAACTTTTCTCACATTCTTCGCTCCAACCAAACTTTGTATCTTTCCGAGTCAACTGAGTTAATGGAGTAGCGATTCGAGAAAATCCTTCCCCGAATCTCCGATAATAACCAGCTAAACCGAGAAAGCTACGTACTTCGGTCCCTGATTTAGGTTGCTCCCAGCTTTGAATTGCTTCAATCTTTGCTGGGTCAATAGATATTCCATGACTTGATACTACGTGCCCAAGGAATGCCACTTCCTCAAGCCAGAACTCGCATTTCTTTAAGTTGGCATAAAGCTTGTTTTCACGAAGCTTTTGGAGTATCAGCCTCAAGTGTTGCTTATGATCTTCACGAATTTTGGAATAAATGAGAATGTCATCAATAAAGACGACCACAAAGTGATCCAAATATTCCTTGAATACTCGGTTCATCATATCCATGAAGGCAGCAGGAGCATTAGTCAATCCAAAAGACATGACTAGGAATTTATAATGCCGTGCATCGAGTTCTCAAAGCCATCTTTGGAATGTCATCGATTCTAATCTTCAATTGGTGATATCCGAATCGAAGATCAATATTTGAAAAAATTTGGCACCTTGCAACCGGGTCAAACAGTCATCAATGCGAGGCAATGGATATCTATTTTGATTGTGACATGGTTCAACTCCCGATAATCAATACAAAGTCGCACTCCCATCTTTCTTCTTCACGAATAGAACAGAGAACCCCAAGGAGACGTCTAGGGCGATGAAACCGATGTCTAACAATTCCTGCAGTTGGGTCTTTAACTCACGAAGTTCAATAGAGCTATTCGATATGGGGCTTTGGAAATGGGTTTTGTACCGAGTTCAAGGTCGATACAAAATTTAATTTCACGCCTGGGGTAGGCCGTGAAGTTCTTACGAATACGTCAGGAAATTCATTAACAATAGAAATATCATTCAAAACTGACGTATTTTTGTTTAGATCCGTGACATGAGCTAAGAAAGCTTGACATCCGTTTTTCAATAAATGAATATCTTTATGGCTTGAGATGACAGTGATGGATTTTAATGATTTGGTTGCTTAAATTCGCATAATAGGTTGGTTAGGAATATGAAAGCTAACAACCTTACGAAAATAATCAATTTTTGCATGATGAGTAGTTAACCAATCAATCCCTAGAATCACATCAAATGCAAGTATTTTCAAAGAAATAAGATCGACGGTAACGTATGTGCGGTTCTGATTTGAATCAAACAAGACTTATAAACCGTGGATGTAATGAAGGTTTCTCCCAACGGAGTTTCAACAGATAAATCAAAGTCTAATTTCTCCGGAGTCAAATTTAAACATTGAGTGCAAGTAAGAGAAATAAAGGAATGGGTAGAACTGGTATCAAATAAGGTATAGACTTCGCTAGAGTTTATGATAAGCTTATTTGTGATCACCTCGTTCGGATTCCTCGCCTTTTGGGAGGTTACGACAAACGCTCTCCTTGAACTACGGGTTTGTCTTGTGCAGGACACCCTTGGATGCCTCCATCCCAATTTGGACTTGACTTTGGTGCACGACAAAAAATCAATTTAGGTGACCTTCTTTTCCACAATTATAACATGCTTTGGATTGCATGATGCGGTTTAGACTTATGTGTCTTTCCCTCCACATTTGTAACATACGGACGGCCGTCGTTCTCCTTCCTTAACAAAGGTCTTTGGTCTTGGACGTCTTTCCATCTTTCTTTGAACCTTCTCTTCTTGAACTTTCCACTCCTATTGTCTTGGCCATGATTACCACCGAAAGTGGTTATCATTTCTAAATATTGATTCCTCCACGTTTTTTTGTCACCGCTTGATGATCGCTACCACTTTGGTATTATTGACTTGTCGGTGCTTTCTCTTGGTTGGATTGACTCATTATCGTGCTCCAATAACTGAGCTCTATTCACAACATCTGAATACAAACACAATTTATGAGAGATAAGGTATTGGCGTATCTGGGTTTCAAACCTCTTAGAAACATTTAAGTCATTCTTTTCTCATTATAAACTAAGTGGGGCGATGAACCGAGACAACTCAAAGAAACTTAGCTTCGTCTTCACGCATACCGGTCATATTGTTTTGCTCAAGCTTGATGAACTCTACCTCCTTCATGTGACGAATACTTTCAAGAAAGTAGTTGTCGTTGAAGAATTCTTGGAACTTCTCCAAACACATCTTCAGTGCGGTAGGTTGAGTACGCTTTACAGATTCGCACCAGTAATCTGCCTTTGCATGCAACATGAAGGTGGAAAAGGGAATCTTTTGATCCTCAGAGCATCCCAAGACATCAAATATCTTGTTGATATGCTTTATGAACGTCTCCGCCTTAAGTGGTTTTGGCTCTCCAAAAAACACCGGTGGTCCCAAAGACTTGAATCGCTTAGCGATGGACCGTCCCAAGAGTTGTCAGTGTTTCCACCTGCATTTTGGACAGGAGCCGCTCTCGCCTGATGTTGCATGAATTGCATAAAGCCTCTGAACATCCCATCGTTCACCATTTCATCGGTGTTATTGTTTTCATGAGGATTATTGTCTTCCTGTTGCGCATTACCTGTGACAACCGTAATTTTGTAAATTAATTTTAATATTTATTGGATTGAATAAATATTTTTTGATGAATTAATTATTAGATTAATTAATTAATTGATGAAGTGGTGATAGATTAATTTAATTATATGTGTTATATTTATTAAATTAATGTGGAGAATTTTTATTATTTGAAGTATGTGATTATGTGAGCTTATTGAATTAAAAGAAATATTTAATAAGCCTATGTTATTTTAATTAATTTAATTATTAATTAGAGACTTAATAATTTGATATTATTAATCAAGAGAATTTGAATTATGTGACTATGTGTATGAATGAGAATTTACTATATTTTAATTAAAATAAATTAATTTAGATAATTGATTTATTTTATATGGATGTGACATTATTTAAACTATATAATAAAGCTTTATTAAATTAAATGATTTTCAAAACCTATTCTATCTAGCCAAACATGGCAGTATGGGAAGTTGAGGGTAGTTACCCATGACTGGGTAACTGACCACCAACGCGTCAGTTGATTTCTATATTATATACGTCTAACTTTCTTTTTCTTTCATTTTTTTTCTATGTCTAATATTAAGCAGAGAGAGATACAAGAGAGAGTTGGGAATTCAGAGTTTTGGTGGAGGAGGAATTCACTTCCTAGTAAATTAATCTACGCTTGGGTAATCTCTTCAACCCAATTTATATATTTTATGTCTTTTAAAGTTTTCATGAATATAGTTTTATTCATTCTGTAATTCTCTGAAATTGGGAAATTCTGTTGTTTTGTGAATATATGTAATAATTCGAATTGTATGGCATGTTTTATATGTATATTGTGTGTTTCCATATCATTAATTTCATAAGATTACAACGTATGATTATTGCTTGTTATTTTAAAAATTTACAGAGTATGTGATATGGCCATATGGCCTTATACGTGATTTTTATATGCCAAACATAAATTATTTTGCAAAATTCACACATTGATATGATTATGCATGTTAAAATGAACAAAATGAAACTTGAATGGTTGGATTTAGCTTTATAACGAATTCGTAGCATTAAAATCCATGTTTTTGTTCAAGAACTTCAAGAACATCAAGAATAGTCCAATTTGCATGCTTTAATTCTGTGATTATGTGTTTTAATGGGTGAAAAACACTCCATAGATGTTAAGTATTGATTATGTATGAATTATAACATATGGGTATGTGTAATTTGGTGAAATTAGTGTTAAGAAGTGTTGCTTTCATTGAATTACGTGTTCTTCATGAATCGAAATTGAGTATGGGGTTTCAGCCATGCGGCTAACTCCCGATTCATTTCTCGCCTTCGCAATGCCATCGCGCCATGAAGCGATTACAAGTATCGTGTCATGACTCCACGGCTACCGCGACTCCAAGACTTCGAGAGATAAAAGTGGCGCCGTAGCGCCACTTAGCAGAATGGTCAGAAATGAGTTTTTAAAAGTGTACAAGTATGGAAATGTGATAGCAACTTAGTCTAATGATTATAAAGACTTGTTAGACCTATAATGAGATGTTAAAATAAATTCTTAACATGTCCATAACACAATTACGTGTGGATTGAATGATCGAATGCATAATTAGTTTATTTTTTGTGAAGTCTTAATTTTACACTAAGTATAATAATTGACTAAGTATAGTCATGAAGTCGAGATTAGACAAAGAATAACTTATGATGTTTAGTACATTATTATTGACTGGTATTGTGAACGTAATTGATATGTAGGATTTAATTCAAAGAACGAGTTTTATTAACGAGTAATCTCACGTGAAATGCAAGTTTCTTACCCTAAGCTTTCGTTGAGCAAGTTTCCTAACCCTACTTGTTATTGTTATATAAGTTGAATAATTCATCTTTCTACATTGAGCAAGTTATCATTATTATTGATCAAGCCTGTCTTGTATATTAAAGTTTATTAATCTTCAAGCATGATGTTGTTATACAATAATTATTCTATTGTATACATTTTGAGATGTTATTCAAGTTAAATGTTCATTTATTGTTAAACCTTTTTAGACTAGCGAACCCTTATTGATTCGACTAGTCCATAGTTGATGAGCGTTCTAAATTTCAGAACCCCTTGATGAATTATCCAAACTAAACTTCCATTGGTGCGGACTCGAATGTCAAACTGAGATGAATAACCCTGTATAGGGGATTATTTACGCTTTAGCGTTAAGATATTGTGCATGAAGATGGTACTAGAGGGCTGAATTTCCTAAGTACGAGAAGAAGAGTCCATAGTCTTATATCATTTAAGGTTTCAAGTAAAAACACTTGACAACCTAGGACATAGTTTAAGGTCTTATGACCCTCAGAATTTCTTTTGATTCTTGTTATTCATTCTTGATTCAAAATTTGAGCTTTATATCAGAAGTTATTATTTCTCTCGCGTGTTATTATTCATTGTTATATTGTTATACTTGTGGGCAATTGTGCTCACTCTTACGTAATAATAACATTGCAGTTAAAAACGAAAGAGTAGACGAACCTTCTACTAGTAAGGGCAAGGGCAAGCTTAGCAAGTAATGAAGACTGTTTAATTAATGTGGTTATGTGATGTAATTAGAATTGATGTTACTAAGACTTATTTGTTTATGTTTTCCGCACAGATGTTTTAAGGTTAGAGTAACCTGGGATTTATTTATTATTCAGTTGATGTAACCCCGTAAGGGGAGAGATTTATTATTTATTCTATCTATTGCATGATTTGAAATTTATTTATGGGTAGATAGATAGATGATGCTTGTATAGTGAATACCAAATCCTGTGGAAATGGAAGTACCGGATTTAGGGGTGTCACAGGTTGGTATCATAGCTGTAAGGTTATGAACCTTAGGTGGGGGGAACAACCTTAGGTAGTAGCCTTGTAGGAGATTGGGAACATAGTAGTGGTAAACTCTTATCGAGTTCTAAGAAATGAATTTTTAAATTCATTAAAGATAATAAAAGACTTTATGTGCTTATGTGTTAATCTTTGTGTTCGCTAGCATGGATTAGTAACTAAAACTTAAAATTTTGTTGTCAAGATGTCGGATGTTGGAGGAGCTAGTCGAGCTGGGGAGGAGGAACCCCGATTACCTATAGAGGAGGAGCCCCGAGACATTCATGTCGTCAGGGAGCAACTTGTGCAGAGAGAGCCATCTCCGTTGATCACTGTTGCTGGTCATGAGCATGAGCCGGAGACTGATCCAGAGGAGGATCCTGAGGAAGAAGAAGAGGAAGAAGAGAAGTTTCCACCAAACTCCATTGATGCTGAGATGTACGATGCACTCTATGATCGTAATGTAGAGTTGCAGAGATCTTGCTCAAATCTGGTCGAGCAAAGCGGTTAGTCAGCAGATTACTATTGAGCAGAAGGATAGAGAGATTGTGACTCTTCACACACGTTTGGGAAACGTGGAGTGGGATCTGGTTCACGAGAAGGGTCAGATTGAGGATAAGTCCGCAGAAATAGAGAAGTTAAAGAAGGATCTGAAGGAGAGCTCTGAAAGGCTTGCCATAGCAGAGGAGGGTTGGGTACGAGAGTCACGTTGTGCTGATCGTGCAGAAGATGATCGCCGTGCGAAGAAGGCTAAACTTGAGGAGACGTACTCTACACTACAAAATGCAATGGATGCGGTCCAAGTTCGAGTCAGGAAGTATCCAATCCAGTTTGAGGATCTACCATCATATATGCTAGATCGTAGAACGATGTGCTGCATCATGGAGGAGGAACGTAGCAAGGCTATCTAGCGACTTAACAGACAGTGATAGTATTAGTATAATATGTGAAAACTATTTGATAGTTAATGATGTAAATTCCGATATGTTCATAAATAAAGGAATATTATGATGTTTTAAATCCTATAGATTCTTTATCTCGGAATAGTTGATGTAAATAGCAGTGATGCTATCTTATGATGTAAAGACTTTTGAATTAAATGAAACGTCAAAGTTTATTTGAAGTAATGTGTTAAGTGAGTTATGATTAAATGTTTAGTTAAGTCTTAAATGTTTTAAAGATTGAATAAAGATCTAATAAGCGTATATTCTTAACAGAAATATGCCGCCTAGAAGACAAAATCGTCAGCAAGCCCAGGAAGGGTGAACAAACAATAACAACGACGCCAATGCTAACTCCATTCAGCAATTGGTGAACCTTTTAGCGGGAGCACTTAATAATCAACCTCAAGCTCCACCAAATACTTCGTTTAAGGACTTCAAGGCGGTGGGACCACCAGAGTTTAAGGGTTCCGTAAACCCAATCGAAGCTCAGACGTGGGTAATGGAGATGGAGAAGGTGTTTGATGTTGCTAGGGTAAGGGAAGATCAAAAGACTGCTTATGCAATGTTTATGCTGAAGTCCGAAGCCAGCTATTGGTGGCAGGCAAACAAGATGAGAGGAGGTGAAGGTGTAATATCCTGGGAAAGATTCAAAGAGATGTTCTTCGAGATGTACTTTCCGACAAGTTCACAAAATTATATGTAAGTCCAGTTTTTAGAGATGAAACAGGGAAGTATATCAGTAGCTGATTACGCGACAAGGTTTAATGAGTTGGCTAGGTTCGCCACATACCAAGTGCACACTAATGAGAGGAAGGCAAGACGATTTGAGCAGGGACTGAAGCCCTGGTTGTATAGCAAAGTGTCAATGTTCCAATTGAGCACTTTTGCTGGGGTGTTAGAGAAGGCCATACTTGCTGAGGGTGGAAGTGATGCAGTAACGAAGTATAATCAGGAGCAGAAGAAGAAGAAGAAGAAGAAGAAGAGTGAGAAGGAAGGTAATACCAAGACTGGTGGAAGTAGCACTGGGGGTAATCATAATCTGAAGAGGAAGTGGTCTAAAAATTCGTTGGTTGGAAGTCAACAGGGAGGGCAGAAGAAGAAGATTGAACCGTGCCCAACCTACGGAAAAACTAATTTAGGAGTTTGCTTAAAAGGGAAATGAGTGTGCTACAATTGTGGTCAGGAAGGCCACATAGCACCAAACTGTTCGAACCCAAAGAAGGGTGCCTACTTCACATGTAGATCAAAGGACCATCTTGCAAGAGATTGTCCTAAGAAGGGATCGAAAGGGACGAGTTCAGGAGGAAACAGAGGAAATACTGGTGGAAGCACTCTAACCATTCTTTGGACCAACCGCAACCAATAGACTAACGGTGAGCGCTCAACATGACAGGTCAGGGGCCAGTGCGCAGTCTCGTGATGTGGTGTCAGGTATCATTCCGATCAATAAAATTAATGCTTATGTGTTATTTGATTCGGGTGTTACTTCCTCATTTATATCCGATGACTTCGCTAAGAACTTAGAATTGTTTAAGGACGAGTTAGAATACCCCATGAACATAAAAATTGCGAATAGAGAAATTATCCTTGTTAAGTATGTGCACAAGAACTGTAGAGTAGATATTAAGGGTAATATCATGAACGTAGATCTTATCCCTATTCGACTTAGAGAATTTGATGTTATTTTGGGTATGGATTGGTTATCCAATTTTGGGGCGGTAATTGACTGCCAGAAGAAGCGTATTAACCTCATGACTATGTCAAAGGTTGTGTTTTATGGTAGCAAGTCGCCTAGACAAGCGAGTTGTCTGACGATGATGCAGGCCAGGAGATTGTTAAGACAAGGCTGTGTAGGATATCTAGCTTATATAGTCGATAGTCGTAAAGAGAATCCAAAAATTTATGAGATTCCAGTAGTGAGAGATTTCGCAGACGTATTTCCGGATGATTTGCCGGGACTTCCTCCAGATAGAGCAGTTGAATTCGTTATTGATTTGGCTCCAGGAACGGCCCCAATATCGAAGGCACCGTACCAAATGGCACCGGTAGAGATGAAAGAACTGATGGTCCAACTACAAGAATTATTGGACAAAAAGTATATTCAACCAAGCATATCACCGGGGGGAGCGCCGGTTTTATTTGTGAAGAAGAAGGATGGAACAATGCGACTCTGCATAGACTACAAGAACTGAATAAGGTCACGATTAAGAATAGGTATCCATTACAGCGAATCGACATCAGTTAAAGGGAGCAAGATATTTTTCAAAGAAAGATTTGAGAAATGGTTATCATCAACTGAAGGTGAGACCAGAGGATGTACCGAAGACAGCGTTTAGAACACGGTACGATCACTACGAATTTCTGGTAATGTCATTTGGTCTAATGAATGCTCCTGCAGCATTTATGGGCTTAATGAATGGAGTATTCAAACCATTTTTGGACAAATTCGTAGTGGTATTTATAGATGACATTTTGGTATATTCAAAAACCAAGGAAGAACATGAAGAGCATTTGAGGTTGACATTAGAGACATTGAGAAGAGAGAAGTTGTATGATAAGTTTTCGAAATGTGAATTCTGGATTGAAAGAGTACAATTTCTTCGACATGTGATTGATAGAGACGGAATTTCGGTGGATCCCTCCAAAGTCGAAGCTGTGATTAATTGGGACCAGTCAAAGACGCCGTCGAAAGTAAAAAGTTTTCTTGGATTAGCAGGTTATTACAGAAGATTCATTCAGGACTTTTCCAAGATCGCAACTCTGCTGACGAATTTGACTAGGAAATCGGTGAAATTCGTTTGGATGGAGAAGTGTGAGGAAAGCTTTCAAGAATTAAAGAAGAGGTTGAGTACAGCACCTGTGTTATCTCTTCCGAATGACACAGGAAATTTTGTGGTTTATAGTGATGCATCGCATAAAGGACTTGGCTGTGTGCTTATGCAGAATGGCAGAGTCATTGCATATGCGTTGCGACAACTGAAAGATTATGAGAAGGGGTATCCGACCCATGACTTGGAGTTAGCTGCAGTGGTTTTTGCTTTGAAAATCTGGAGGCACTATCTCTATAGGGAGAAGTGTGAAATATATACAGACCACAAGAGTCTGAAATATGTTTTTACACAAAAAGACTTGAACATGCGTCAAAGAAGGTGGTTGGAGATAATTAAGGACTACGATTGTGAGATTCTATACCATCCGGGTAAGACAAATGTGGTGGCCGACGCCCTAAGTAGAAAAGGTCGAGAGAAATTGATGATGTTGTCCGCTTAGGAGGAGATAGTTTTAGCAATGGAAAAGCTGGAATTAGAAGTGAAGTATCCTATGGAAATTGACGAGAAGCTGTTCCAAATGCAAGTTGGTACAACCTTATTGGATAAAGTTAAGGAGGCTCAACTTCAAGACGAAGAATGTATGAAAGTGAAGAAGAAGATATCTGAAGGGACTGAACCGAGATTCAAAATAGATAGTGAGGGACTACTAAGATTTGAGAGTAGAATTTGGGTACCGCCAGTACCAGAAATTAAGGAAGAAATTTTGAGCGAGGCTCACAACTCAAGATATTCGATTCACCCTGGTAGCACCAAGATGTACCAAGATCTTTGACAACACTTTTGGTGGCCAAATTTGAAATGAAAGGTTGCAGAATGTGTTGCCAAGTGCCTAACATGTCAGAAAGTGAAAGCAGAACATCAAAGACCGAGTGGGTTGCTACAACCTTTAGAGATTCCAGAATGGAAATGGGAACATATTACGATGGATTTTGTGGTTGGCCTACCGATGACTCAGAAAGGCTACGACGCAGTATGGGTTATTGTTGACCGATTGACAAAATCTACACACTTCTTTCCGATCAAAATCAGATTCAACCTAGATCAGTTGGCAAGGTTATATATGAAAGAGATTATTTCAAGGCACGGAGTTCCAGTGTCAATTGTTTTTGATAGAGATCCGCATTTTACGTCGGACTTCTGGAAACGTCTATAGGAATGCATGGGTACACAGTTGCGAATGAGCACAGCATATCACCCTCAGACAGATGGACAAAGTGAAAGAATAATCCAGACATTGGAAGATATGTTAAGAGCTTGTATAATGGATTTCAAAGGAAATTAGGATGATCATTTACCGCTCGTAGAGTTCGGCTACAACAACAGTTACCACGCTAGTATTGGCATACCACCTTATGAAGCGTTATATGGTAGAAAGTGCAGAACTCCATTATATTGGGATGAAGTTGGCGAAAGACAACTACTAGGCCCAGAATTGGTACAACAAACAGCAGAAATTGTCAAAGTTATCCGAGCACGATTGATAGCAGCCCAAGACAGACAGAAGAAATACGTCGATCCACACCGTAAGAATGTTGATTTCGAACTAGGTAGTTATGTGTTTTTAAAGGTCTCTCCCTAGAAAGGAAAGATCAGATTCGGAAAGAAAAGGGAAATTGAGCCCAAGATTCATTGGACCCTTTGAAGTTCTGAGAAGAGTCGGAGAAGTTGCCTATGAGGTAGCCTTACCTCCATCTCTAGAGAATGTCCACAATGTTTTCCATGTCTCAGTCCTACGACCCTACAAACCCGATTACAAGCACGTGATTGAATATGAACCCCTACATTTTGACAAAGACTTGTCTTACGAAGAAATTCCTGTTCAAATTGTCGACCGAAAAGAACAAGTTCTGAGAAATAAAATAATACCTTCTGTTAAGGTAATTTGGAGGAACCACAATGCTGAAGAAGCTACGTGGGAACTCGAAGAGAATATGATGAAGAATTATCCTCATTTATTTACTTAGATTTTTATATGCGATTTTGGGGACAGAATCTTTGTAAGGGGGGGGGGAATGTAACGAGACGAATTATTGAGTTATGATTCTGAGGACAGAATCCATTTAAGAGGGGAAAGATCTGACAACCATAATTTTGTAAATTAATTTTAATATTTATTGGATTGAATAAATATTTTTTGATGAATTAATTATTAGATTAATTAATTAATTGATGAAGTGGTGATAGATTAATTTAATTATATGTATTATATTTATTAAATTAATGTGGAGAATTTTTATTATTCGAAGTATGTGATTATGTGAGCTTATTGAATTAAAAGAAATATTTAATAAGCCTATGTTATTTTAATTAATTTAATTATTAATTAGAGACTTAATAATTTGATATTATTAATCAAGAGAATTTGAATTATGTGACTATGTGTATTAATGAGAATTTACTATATTTTAATTAAAATAAATTAATTTAGATAATTGATTTATTTTATATGGATGTGACATTATTTAAACTATATAATAAAGCTT
This sequence comes from Panax quinquefolius, assembly GCA_020205615.1. Classification (NCBI taxonomy): domain Eukaryota; kingdom Viridiplantae; phylum Streptophyta; class Magnoliopsida; order Apiales; family Araliaceae; genus Panax; species Panax quinquefolius. Next base: position 370,282 of record JAINUW010000441.1, on the reverse strand, counting down.
TATTAAATTAAATGATTTTTACAACCTATTCTATCTAGCCAAACATGACACTATGGGAAGTTGAGGACAACTACCCATGACTGAGTAACAGACCACCAACGCGTCAGTTGATTTCTATATTATATACGTCTTCCTTTGTTTTTCTTTCATTTTTTTTCTAAGTCTAATATTAAGCAGAGAGAGATACAAGAGAGAGTTGAGAATTCAGAGTTTTGGTGGAGGAGGAATTCACTTTCTAGTAAATTAATCTACGCTTGGGTAATCTCTTCAACCCAATTTATATATTTTACGTCTTTTAAAGTTTTCATGAATATGGTTTTATTCATTCTGTAATTCTCTAAAATTGGGAAATTCTGTTGTTATGTGAATATATGTAATAATTCGAATTGTAAGGCATGTTTTATATATATATTGTGTGTTTCAATATCATTAATTTCATAAGATTACAACGTATGATTACAACGTATAATTCCAATTTGCATGCTTTAATTCTGTGATTATGTGTTTTAATGGGTGAAAAACACTCCATAGATGTTAAGTATTGATTATGTACGAATTATAACACATGGGTATGTGTAATTTGGTGAAATTAGTGTTAAGAAGTGTTGATTTCACTGAATTATGTATTCTTCGCGAACTGGAAATTTAGAGTCCGGGGTTTCGTGCATGGCGCCAACTCCCGCTTCATTTCTACTTCTTGCCGCCACATTGCAAAGGTTATATCATCGTCATGACATTACCACACCTGCCGCAATATGCTAGCCCATGGCAAGCAAATACCAAAACTAAAATATAAAAGTGTATACCAGTAGCGCCACTTAGCAGAATGGTCAGAAATGAGTTTTTAAAAGTGTACAAGTATGGAAATGTGATAACAACTTAGTCTAATGATTATAAAGACTTGTTAGACCTATAATGAGATGTTAAAATAAATTCTTAACACGTCCATTACATAATTACGTGTGGATTGAATGATCTAATGCATAATTAGTTTATTTTTCGTGAAGTCTTAATTTTACACTAAGTATAATAATTGACTAAGTATAGTCATGAAGTCGAGATTAGACAAAGAATAACTTATGATGTTTAGTATATTATTATTGACTGGTATTGTGAACGTAATTGATATGTAGGATTTAATTCAAAGAACGAGTTTTATTAACGTGTAATCTACGATTTGAGCAAGTTTCTTACCCTAAGCTTTCGTTGAGCAAGTTTCCTAACCCTACTTGTTATTGTTATATAAGTTGAATAATTCATCTTTCTATATTGAGCAAGTTATCATTATTATTGATCAAGCATGTCTTGTATATTATAGTTTATTAATCTTCAAGCATGATGTTGTTACACAATAATTATTCTATTGTATACCTTTTGAAATGTTATTCAAGTTAAATGTTCATTTATTGTTAAACCTTGTTAGACTAGCGAACCCTTATTGATTCGACTAGTCCATAGTTGATGAGCGTTCTAAATTTCAGAACCCCTTGATGAATTATCCAAACCAAACTTCCTTTGGTGCGGACTCGAATGTCAAACTAATATGAACAACCCTGTATAGGGGATTATTTATGCTTTAGCGTTAAGATATTGTGCACATTATGGTACTAAGGGCTGATCCCCCTAAGTACGAGAAGAAGAGTCCATAGTCTTATGACTGTTAAAGGTTTCAAGTTAAAACACTTGACAACCTAGGACATAGTTCAAGGTCTTATGACCCTTAGAATTTCTTTTGATTCTTGTTATTCATTCTTGATTCAAAAGTTGAGCTTTATATCAGAAGTTAGTATTTCTCTCGCATGTTATTATTCATTGTTATATTTTTATACTTGTGGGCAATCGTGCTCACTCTTGCGTAATAATAACATTGCAGTTAAGAACAAAAGAGCAGACGAACCTTCCATTAGTAAGGGCAAGGGCAAGCTTAGCAAGTAATGAAGACTGTTTAATTAATGTGGTTATGTGATGTAATTAGAATTGATGTTACTAAGACTTATTTGTTTATGTTTTCCATACGATGTTTTAAGGTTAGAGTAACTCAGGATTTATTTATTATTCAGTTGATGTAACCCCATAAGGGGAGAGATTTATTATTTATTCTATCTATTGCATGGTTTGAAATTTATTTATGGGTAGATAGATAGATGATGCTTTTACAGTGAACATCAAATCCTGTGGAAATGGAAGTACTGGATTTTGGGGTGTCACATTACCCTGGGCATTGATCGTTGGTGATTCAACGGTCTCATGTGCTTCATTGCTTATCTCAACATTTTCGGATGCCATTTTCAAATACTGCCACAAAACAAGGGTTAATTAATGTATCACATATTATCTCTATACTCTGACCGACCAATTAAATACCAAATAAACTTAGGTAGGTCATACTAGTGAAAGAATTCCTCGTCTCTCCCCTCCTAGTTATTGTCTCATATCTCAGCCAAGGATCATATCCCTAAGCTTTGATACCAACTGTGACGCCCCTAAAATAGGTACACATCACCCATCTTGGGTCGTCAGATACAAGGTACTGAATATAAATACAAACTAATTATACAACAGTCGTGTAAAATATGACAAAACATAAATTGAGAGTTTTAATAAGAATATTATCATCTAGACAATATCAACACTCAAAGGAGTCCTCAATACATTTATTGTCACACTATTTAACATAATAGTTAGGACTACTAATACTATCATCTGGACCGTCACTCCATTCCCCGACTAGTCCCGGCTACGTTCTCATTTCCTGAAGAGAACAGTGAAAGAAAGGGGTGAGCTCAACTAGCCCAGTAAGAAATATTATGACTAAGATAATGCGAATAAATAATCATTAGTCTTCAACAATGTTAAACCGATAAAATACAATAGACATCAAGTTTAATCTGCAGATTGAATAAGCAATCCATTAGAAGAGTCAAGTAGAGCATGATATCTACTATCTTCTATGATTTAAAATGTTTTCATCAATTTTTATCGTTGAGACTCAGCTTAATAAATAAACCACATCATCGAGTCATCCCTACTTTACGGGCCAAGGATATTTATTAAATTATCAATGGTCATGACTATACCAAATAATCCCTGGTCATAATCATACCAAAAACTTTCCGTCAATACACTACAGGCCACTGAGGACTTTTACCACATCATTTATAACATTACAGGTCATAATTATACCGAATAATCCCTGGTCATAATCATACCAAGTCCATCTATGCACGTAAGTCAAAGATGACTTTCATCACAATATACGCATGATGATGATGACAATGACATAATAATTCAATAAAACTAGTTCAAGAATAAATTTTAAAGATTTACAAGTTAATTTATCCTGAACTCAATAATGTCCAAATTGTCAACATGATACTGCCTTGTGGAGTAAAATTCAAGAATACTTAGAAGAATATTTTCATGAAAAGATACTGGATGAAGCGCAAATATCAAGGATATTCCACTAATTTCATGGAGTATAGAAGCCAAAATTTTAACCAAATGAGTATCATAGAATATATGAAACTGCAATCGATTTTCACCCGCCATGCAGTAATCCACGTAGACATATCATTTCCACAATTTAATAAGAAATGAATACGAAGGGTCATTCACCGTGCATGTGGTAATCCACATGGCAAAGTTATTCCAATGTAATAATAAAGAATGGAATAATGTAAGAATTCACCATGCATGCGATATAGACCGCATGCATGTGTTATTCCAATGTAATAATAAATAATGGAACCAGTCATACATAAACACACGCATGTGATATTCCAAATGTAATAATAGAGAATGAAATAACAAAAGACTTCACCGTACATGCGATAGAGCGCGCATGATAAAAGTTATTCCAACGAATAATAAATAATGGAACTGTGTCAAATGCGTAATACGCACGCATGTGATATTCCAATAAAATAATAAAGAATGGAATAATGTAAGAATTTCACCATGTATGCGGTACTTAGACATACACAAAGTTATCTCAATGTAATAATAAGGAATGGAATAATGATAAATTTCACCATGTATGCGAGATACAGATATACAAAGTTATTCCAACGTAATAATAAAGAATGGAATAACGTAAGTTCTCTTCATGAATATTAAAGAAATAATACCCTTACCTTATAAAGAAGAGTATTCATTGGGTAGGTATGGGATATACTTGAAGAAAACTTGACTACGCCAAAGCTTCTTAAAACTCAAAAGAATTACGCTCAGATTATAGAAGAGAATTCTCTCTAATTTACGGTGTGATTTCAATTCTAACTAAGCATCCTATTTATAGGAAAATAGAAAGCATACTATGCAATAAAATATAATATATATATATATATATATTTTATTTAAAATCTAATAAAATAATTAACTTTATAAAAGTATTCTGCTTTTATATAAAAAGATTTTACTATGCAAACACTATGCATAATAAAATATATTATATTCTAATTATTGTCTAATAAAACAAGTATCTTTATAAAAGTATTATGTTTTATATAAAAAGCTTTTCTGTTTTATTACATTAATAATACTAATAAAACAAAATTTATATAATATATATATATAAACTTTCGTGACTTCATAAAAAGACACCTCAATATATTTAACAACATTTATCATCATTATTATAATTCATAATATTAATCGACCAGGTCGTTCCCATGAAAGAGGGGGCTTTCTAATAAGGATTTCTCCCTATTGGCGCGCAATTAGGTGACCAAACCTCTCATTGGCAGAACTTCTAGACATCGTTAATATTGCAAATAATAATATTCATAACTTTGTTATCTAAATTATTGATTTAATAATATATAAAATATCGACAATAATTAAATCAAATAACGTGAGATACTATGCAACAATTACTGTAGCAATAATTGAACAAAACTGAGTGACTTCTCACGTAAGTATCAATAATCAATACCGTGTGCTACTATGTAACCACACGTATTACTGTACTTTTAACATCGGGTGTTTCAACAGTTAATGGTAAAACTTCCACCGTTATTTTCATAAAAATATTTTTGTCGTTTTCTAAATCTGACACTAATTCCATTGTGGGGTCCACCAATGATTGTGTCGTCGTACAAATATTCTCTGTTAAAACGAATATTCTCCGACCAATCGAATATTATATAACAACTTGCGTACTTTTCAAAATTTCTAAATATTACCCACAACTATAACATTATATCAAATTTACTCCATAATATTCATAAATGATATTTATTGAAAATTTATTTTTATTCATAAAATTTGGTGTCTTACAAAACTCATCAGGGAAAGACAAACATAAGAAGTATGCTAATTAACATAGACAAAGTCGCGAATTTGACGTTGGAAATTTTGTTTTCCTAAAAGTTTCTCTTTGGAAGGGGAAGATCCAATTTGGTAAGAAAGGAAAGCTAAGCCTAAGGTTTATTGGACCTTTTGAGGTGCTGCAAAGAGTAGGTAAAGTGGCTTACGAGGTAGCTCTACCTCCAGAATTAGAACATGTTCATAATGTTTTTCATGCCTCGGTGTTACGACCATTACAAACATGTGATCGAGTACGAACTGTTGCAGTTCAATAAAGATTTATCTTATGAGGAAATTCCTATCTAGATAGTTGACATGAAAGAACAAGTGCTCAAGAATAAAGTGGTACCTTCTATGAAGGTGATATGGAGGAACCACAATGCTGAAGAAGCTACATGGGAACTCGAAGACAAAATGATGAAAAGCTATCCTGAGTTATTTGTTTGATTTGTGTCTTCGATTCTGGGGACAAAATCTTTGTAAGGAGGGAAGAATGTGACGAATGAATTATTTGAGTTGTGATTCTGGGGACAGAATCCTTGTAAGGAGGGAATGATGTAACAATCTAAAATTTTAATTATAATTTCAAATATTTATTGAATTAAATAAATATTTTAGTTGATGTGTTATTGTTAAATAAATATTTGTTTAATTTGATTGTTTATTAGTTAAACAATTAATTCATGAGTTGTTGGGAATTAACTTAATTAAGGTAATATGTTAATTAAGTTGATAATCTAAATTTGGTATTTTGAAGTTAATTAAAATAAAAGAGTGATGAATTAAGTATTATGTGTTAATATTCTAATTTAATTTAATAATTAAATTATAGAATTGATAAGGATTAAATGAATTATTATAATATTGTTTTAATTTAATTTAGTAATGAAAGTAATGTACTAATTTATTAAATAAAATTATAAGGAAATTATAATTTTGTGGCAATGTGATTATGTGGCAAATTGATTTAATAAGTTGTTATTAACTTTAATTTAATTAAATTTGAATATGGAAATTTAATTAAATAGAGTGTGACATTAAACTATATAATAAGTGAGTTATTACAATAAACTAAAAGAAGTTTTAATTTGGTTTTACCAAACAAGGCATAAGGATTTTAAGTCCTTATTTTTAATTGGTTTTGCCAAACAAGCCTTAGTGGCATTTGAATTTAAAATAAACATAACTGATATATTAAGTAGAGTTATTATTATTATGCCAGTTTTTGTTTTTTTTGTTAATACGTATTATTATTGTGTGCGTCTATTTTATTTACGTTAACTTAGAAAAGAAAGAACAGAAGAGCGAAAAGAAGAAAATAAAGAGAAAAGAGAGAAAAATAGAGAAGGAAGAAGAGAAGAGTTTTGTTAGTTTGAGAAAATCAAAGGAGGTTCCTATCACCTATGTTTGCTCAAACAAGAAATTTAAGGTAGTAATTTATCCCTTTTGTTCTTAATTCTCTATGCTCTTGAGTTTTTATAAAAAATTTCTGTAAATTAGTTTTGAGTATGATTGTTGAAAACATGGTATTATATGTGTTAATGGGCGTTGATAACATGTTTTATACCATTTATTCATGATGTAGAGTAATCAAATTCGTAGAAATATGTTTAATATTGAAGAACTTGAAATATAGTGGTGTATATATATATATATATATATATATATATATATATATATTATTTTAAAATTAAAATTGATGTTCAATTCATGTGTTAAACTGTAAATTATTTGTTGATTGAGAAAATACATAAAGAAACAAAAATAGTATGATTTAAACGGACTGTTTATGTTGTAAAACGAATTCACAGTAAATTGTTTGGCTAAGAATGTCTAAAACTGAAGAAATAGTAAAAACAATGAATTTAGAGGTTATAATATTGATGTTTATGTTTTTTATATGGTTAGAAACATGTTAGAAACATTAGTTTATGTTTATGTAAACTTATTACAACTTGGGTAAGTTGGAATGAATGTTAGAAAGAAGCTTTTACGCCTAATTTGGCTTTCTGCTGTTTTCGTTGGCGAATTGCAGAAGCTGATACTGGGTACCCCCACCCCGGCAGGAGTTACTAGTGTATTTTATGTTGTTCCGGTGGGGGGGCTTGCCTCGACCGGGGGGGGGGGGTAGGCAGACTTACCAAATGTTAGAAAAAACTGACCGGACATGTTGTACTAAAATGGGCATAACGTTTTCATACGAACTCTAATTGATGCAAATAAAGATGATCCAGAACGAGGACGAGTAGAACTAAAACTTTTGTTTTTTATGTTTTTAAATTTGATGTCGTTAGTAAGGGTCTAAATGGCCATCTTAAGGACTGATGTGCACTCAAAGGCAATTAGAGGGCGTCGTGATGCACGTATGCAAGTGCAATCCTTTGGGTGTTAATTTAACCTAATCTAAGGAACATGATAATGTGTTGGACATGTAATAAGATGTTATTTCAAGTTATTAACGTTCATATGTTGACATGGGATGATAATTTAATAAGTTGTAAAAGGGCTAAAATGTGATACTCATGAAAAGATGTGATGTTGTTTAAAATTAAGATTCGAGATTTCGGTCTTGTAATATGTGACTTGTGGTAGTAAACAAAAACTTAAACTAAGTTAACAAGCTATACTAAAAGTGGAAACTAAACTCATGAAGTTAATATTAGTATAACTAATGATTGTTATCAATATATATAGTATGTGTAGGAGTTGTGGTGAACGTGAGTAGTGATTGTTTAACCTATGCACGAGGCAAGTTTTCAAACCCTAATCTCTATTTGATTTTATCCTATCTTACTTAATTTGAGCAAGTTTCCTTACCCTAACTTGATTATTATTACGCAAGTTTCCTAAACCTAATCTTTATTTTGAGTTTATCCTACATTGTTTATAAATGTGCAAGTTTGTTACCCTGTCTTGTTTATAACATTACGCAAGTTCTTGAATTCTATCGAGCAAAGTTCTTAAATTTTGTTTCCTTATATAACCTTAGCTTATCATTGTTGTTCAAGCTAGGTTCATTATATATCTAATGTTTTGGAAGTTATTCTTAAAGCATGACTTTGATGTATTATATTATTCATGTATGATTCATAATTACTTTATAACATTTCTTTGTTAAACCCTCGCATTGTCATTAAAATTTTGATTCAACTAATCCTTAGTTGATGTTCGTTGAACTCTAAATTACACTTGAAGCTTATCCAAGCAAACTTACTTTGGTGCGGACTCGTATATTAAAATTGAGATGAATAACCCTATTACAGGGGATTATTTACGTGGAAGCGTTTAGATATTTGTGCACAATACATGGTATGAAGGGCTGATCATCCTAAGTACAGTGAATCCCTACAGTCTAAAGTTTGTTTAGGTTTAAGTTGAAAGAAATACTTATAACCTTGGGCATAGTTCATGGTCTTTTGACCCTCGGATAATTTCCAGTATCAATTTTTGATTATCGATGTTAAGATATGTTATTCAATTCAAATGAGTTTGTTCATTGCTAGTCATTGTATTCTTTCAAGTGAGCATTTGTTTTGCTCACTCTTGCATATATATAACCATTGCAGCTAAAGTTGAAAAGTTTGACAAGCCAACCACTAGCAAAGGGAAAGGAAAGATGCACAAGTGTTGAAGACTTGTAAATCCATTGACCTTTATATTTTTAGACTTTGTTTAATTATGTGATGTAATTATTTACTTTTTTGCAATTGATGAATGTTTTAAAGGTTAGATAACCTGGGAGATTTATTGATTAAGTTATGTAACCCTTTAATGGGAAGATTTATTGTTTAAATTTTATTATATTTGGGTAGTTAGAAATGAATGTTTGGACAGTGAATACAAAATCATGTGGGAATGAAGTACACAGATTTGGGGGTGTTACAATTTCTACTAATTAAACTTATCGTTTTACATACATATTGTGTACTAGTTGGTAGATCTTGAGTTTCTACCGGTTATTTTGTGCACATTGTCAATGTGGCACCCCCGAATTTAGACCACTCAAGTCTCGAATTTGGTGTATCAAGTACTACAAATATAATGACTAAATAACATCTCATGCAGCAGAAATAACAGAATAGATTACATTTATTTAAAATAATCATTCACGTCCCAAGGTTTCGTAACTTAAAAATCTCTTACAGACCTTAAACATAATTAAACATAGCTTAGACATAACTAATACATAACACAATTAAGGTCTTTACATATTCATTAAACTTCTAAATAAACATGAATCTACTCTGTAGCTTTGCCTTTGCCCTTATCAGTGTCCGAGGGTCCGCATTGATCTGCCTTAACTGAAATGTTTTTAGGGAAAGCAAGAATAAGCAACAAGTTTGCTCAGCAAATAATATAGCAATAAGGGTGTTCAATATAGTTTTAAATTTCTCAAGGGTACAACAATAATGATAGTTTAAGGATATCAAGAAGTATCAATGGCTCTCAACAATAGTCGCTAAGGACAGAAAATATCAATAAGATTCAATACTTCATCATTTCGAGATTTCAAATTTATGAATACTGAGAAGTCACTAAGGACTATAAACTTCTACTAGAATTAATAGTAAAATACTGATAATCCAACAAAAACGAGTACAACAAGTGATCAACCTAAAGTACCCTACGTTATGCATAAAGTTTAAGCGTACTCAAGTGTGCACGTCGGTCTCCCAAAAAATATAGTTTCCCCTTCAAAGAAGGTTGTTCATCTCAGTCAATACAAGATTCCGCACCAATATTTTGGTTTGGATCGCTCTCAAATTATGATTTAAGTCTAGCCGAATCAAAGGGTATAGACCGCTCTTTAAATGTATACAAGAACAATTATAAGTTCAATACTCGAAATCAAAGTTCAAATAGTATAAACAACTCTATTCTAATTGTAGACACTTAAAATTTTTGCACACCTATTACTAACATTGCAGGAGGGCAGATTCATCTTTTGGACATAATCCTAGAAGACAGCTCACATCCATTTCGGATACTACCGGAAGTTCAGTCCCAACCCCGAAACTCACATCGGGAACATCATTTCCAACCCCAGAACACACACCGGAAGGATCATTTCCAACCTCGGAGATAACACCGAGTTTCGTCCTTGGCGATAACACCAAGGAATGTTGTTGCAGTTTCGACGATAACCCCGAAAATGCTTGTTTCAAATAAATGCGATCAGCTTCAATCAGACCTCCTGCCGAGGCACTCATACCTCAGACCCTGAGCTAACACAGGGCAGACAAGCATTCTCACAGATGACATTGCGACATTCAAACAAGCAGTCTAATCTTAGATGTAACCCTGAGCAACGTATGCTTTCAACTCAAATCGGCGATAACCCCAGTGAGGAGTCACATGTTATCTTGCTACCTCAACACTTGTGCGTCGTCTCAACACTTCAAACATACATACATACAACAGTGTCCTACAAGAACCTAGGAGTTCCAATCCCGAGTGACTATTACGCGTGGCAGTATATCAGATAGAATTTGAAGCTTGAAGACCATGGGCATGGTCCCCTCTTCCTGACTTTGTACAACCTCTAATACATGTCATTGCGTAACTCTCGACACAAGCAGCTCGAAGAAGGTCGTATATACCTCGTTCAGATGCTCGGATTGAAGTTCTGCAAGTTCGAGCGGACATTATAGTGAACGAGTGCACGTACATCGAGATGAAGGGACCAGCAGAGCTCGGGGCACCCCGGGTAGCTGTAGGTGCATCTGTGGCTCAGCTGTGGCTCCCCCCCTATAAATAGAGCGCTTGGGGTAGCCATTTTGAAAAAAGAAAAGGCGAGGAAGACCTGTCCAATTTTCTCTGTACACACCCTATATTAAGTGTTTCCTCATTTTAAACACCTGTTAGCCCACATACAGTTATATATTTACCAACGGGAGTCAATGTTTATCCATTTAGAGTCATAGAAGCTCGCATCATTGGCACTTCACTATAAGCCTTCTTATACTCTATAAAGCCTTTCTCTTCATATTTGCACATACTATTCTACACATTGAGAGTCGTGTTATGTATGTATGCCCGACTTCTTGATCCGTGGTTTTCATTTTGTCTGTGATATATATACTTATATATGTATATATTTTTATATGGACTAACATTATCGAGTTATGCCTCGATTGAGCCTGAACTTATGTCCGAGCGTTTACTTATATATATATATATATATATATATATATATATATATATATATATATATATATATATATATATATATATATATATATAATTGTTTTCGATATATCTCGATGAGCCTGGATCTTACATCCGGAGCGTTTATTACTTTTATATATATTTGTATATATATATAATTGTTGTCGAATATATCTGATGAGCCTAGATTTTACATTCTAGACGCTTTCGCTTATATATATATATATATATATATATATATTTACATTTCAATCACTTTGAAGTTTACTTCGTGGCGGTTGATAGCATTTACTGCTTTATTTAAATTTCTGATCCCCCATGGAGTTGCTTCGTGGTGGCTGATCATGCACACACATATATATATATATATATATATATATTTACAGCTTATATATATATATATATATATATATATATATATATATATATATATATATATATATATATATATATATATAACTTATTTTTTTCATACAAACTGCAATATCATGTGAGCCTAGGAATAATGCGATCACAGATTCAGTCTAATGAATCTAGATTCGGTTCTCGTGATGGACTTTTTCAGCTATAAGAAGCTTGTACATTATTTATAGTGTACGAATTTCCTTAGATGGATGTCATGCCCATGAGGAGTTCCGCACTGCTGTATATTATTTTCTCGAAGATGCCTCGCATCTCCAAAATAAAAGCAAACAAGCCGAACATAATAATAATAAAATGGAAGTATGAAAAGGTCTCAATTCCTATTGAGCACAAGGTTTGAAAAACCTCTTTTTATAAAACTTCATTGCTATATCTTGGTTAAAACTGAATTTTTCTATAAATTTAAACCATGTGTATATAGGTGCGAACGAGGCCGCACACTACTTTCAAATAATTGTACATTGATCCACACACACACACACACACACATTCATATAACATATTCTTTGAGAAGTGGCGTTCACTGTGGTAACACGGATGTTAGGGGGTGCCTAACACCTTCCCTCCGCATAATCAAGCCCTCGAACCCAAATGAATCTTGGTTTCACAGACCCGTTTAGTAGTGTTACATCACTGGGTCAATGTGCAAACCTTTTCAGTTGCGTTGGTGCAACCAGTTAAAAACACCAACTGGTGACTCTTAAAGTCAAATTGTCAACATTACACATGTCAGACCTTTTTCACTTATTTTTTCAAACAAATCTCACATTAACATGAGAACACCAAAGAACAAGTAACGAAAAGGGACACCTAAAAATCCCGACGTCGACAGGTGGCGACTCTACTGGGGACTCCAGTAAGAGGGCTTAAGCCACTATTACAAGCTTTTCAAAATTGTTATATGCTTGTGTGTGAATGTTGCATTTACATTTTATGATGAATGTGTATGAATGCGTTTTACTTACTTCACTGCTAAATATCTATCTGTGATATTAGTGCTTCACACATGTCATCATTTTTCATAAATGGTGAGACACGTTATATGTGAATGTATGTTGTGTGGTCACTCCACCAGGAGGCTATCCTGTCGGTGTTTGATTACTAGACTCGTAGGAAGACTAATTCCAATGAGGCTCAGGAAAGGCACAACCCAGATTTGCTCCAGTTGAAAGATCGGATTAACTTCCCGTCAAGTAGATTGCAATGATCTGGGAACCTTTATGCCAAAAAGCTACGAGAGTAATTCTAAGATAGGTCAACCTCTGATAAACCAAACGCGGAGGAAAGTCTCTTCATGCTTTCCATTTTCAATTACTTATAAAAGCATTTACTTGTAATTTTATTCCATGATCATCTATATGTAATGGAAAATATGAAGAATATCTGTGCATACATGACATGTTATTAATTAACAACCATTTTTGCAGGACCATATTCCTAAAACGAGCACATCATGATAACATTTACATTATCCCTAAGACTAAACTATATAAGTCTTTTGTAGGGAAGCAATTGGGCCTGTTACCCGCTCAAAATTCAAAAAGGCCACGAGCCTATAGCCAATCATGTCTTCTTTTGACCAGTCTAATACTGTTTTCCGAGAAGAATTTGACGGATTGAGTAAACAAATTACAGATTTGGGTCGTTTCTCTCAAAGAATTGCATCAATCGCTTTCGTGGTACGAAAGATGCCTACACATACAGAATCCTCTTCACAAGGAGGAGCTCAAGGTTTGGAAAAAACCATTCCAGAACCTCAGTTGGATACAAACAACAAAGACCCTGAAAACACCCATCTTAAAGGAGATCTAGACACCGGTGACATCAGGAAGAAGGTCCTCCAAATGGAGGAAACTATCCGTGTTCTCAAAGGGATTAGAACATATGGAAGTGTTTCATATGCCGACCTTTGTATATTCCCTGGTGTTCATTATCAAGAGAAATTCAAAACCCCTGATTTTGAAAAGTATGACGGATTAGGGGATCCTTATACACATTTGAAAGTGTTCATTGGAGAACTTAGATCTTATGCGAAAAATGAAAAGCTCAGAATGCAGCTGTTCCAAAAGAGTTTGACTGGAGAAGCCCGTTCATGGTATACAAGATTAGACACCTCAAAGATCCATAGCTGGGAAGAGCTAGCTCACGCCTTCCTCACTAAATACAGTTTTCAATCTCAGATGGCTCCTGACTGGTACCAAATTACCAAGGTCAAGAAACAGTCTATTAAGTCATTTAGAGAGTATGCTCAAAGGTGGAGGCACCTTGCTGCTCAGGTTATTCCTTCCATGACAGAATCAGAAATGGTCATGACTTTCATAGATATACAGGAAGCCAGTATCGGCAAACCATTCTCTTAAATGATTAAACACGGAGAAATGGATGAGATGGGATTGAATTCTGGTAAGATTCGAGACCTAACCGCTCTTAAAGCAGTTGCTGAGCAAATCCAATCTGGATCTTATGGAAATAACCCCCGGAGGGCCCATAAAAAGAAAGAGGAGGATGTTTCCTTGATACTACAAGGACAGAAAGGCAGTCAGAACATACCTATACAGAGGAGAAAATACTACCCTTTTCAAGCACAGTCTTCAAACCCTCCATTGCCTAAAAGTGGAGAAGTAAAGCACCCTCGAACGTTCACACCCTTAGGGGACTCGCTCGAGAATATTCTGGCTCTTCTGACTACTCAGAAGAAAATTACACGTCTTCTTCCACCAGCCAACCCTAATGGAAGGGGTTTTAATGCTACTCGGAAGTGTGCTTATCATGCAGGAGCACCTCGACATGATACTCAAGATTGTTGGGCCTTAAAACATAAGATCCAAGATTTAATAGATAACAGTGAGATTATGGTCACCAAACCAGATCAACCCCATGTGCAAGACAACCTTCTTCCTCAACACAAAGAAGAAGAGGTTAATATGATCAGTTGAAGCACTGGACAGAGTTCCAGTTCCAACAGCGAATTATCCCCGACCATCAAAGACGGTGTTGACAAATGGGATTATGCAAAGTTCTAGTTTACTATGGAACGTAAGATGAAAGCTCTTTGCAAACAAATTGAGCAATTAGCAGAACTGGTGACCCACCATCATCAAGTCACACGCTAATTAATCAAATAGGAGCATGCCTATCTCCTTCTATTTGTTATGAATGCTCCACCATCATCTTCAGAAAGCGAAGCTATGGAGGATAAGGTTGCAAAGAGAGCCAATGCTAAAGCCCGTCGGGATTTTGCCAATCAGAGGGAGTTTACCTATCTGGGCCATTCTATGGAGGAAATATTTCAAATGTTGATCAATGAAGGAAGAATTACATCCCTTCTACCTCCAATTAATCCCCGTGCAAGATGATTTAACGCTAATGGAGTGTGTCAATATCATTCCTATTCTTGCGGTCATAGCACAGACGAATGTTGGGTACTCCGCCATCTCATTCAGAATCTTATTGATAGCGGTGTCCTGCAAATGGCAGATGATGACACTGTACAACTTGAGGGTGGGAGTGCATGTCCTACCAAATGGAAGGGATCGGTAGCAATTATATCCGACGAGGATTGTGAAACAATAAAAGAATTTCCCATACAAGCAATTCAACTCAAACGAGCTGACAATCCTTTGAAAGTGGCCGCACCAGAGCCAATTTCTTTACCTTTCGCATCATTAATATCATGTTGTCGACCACACAAAGTTCCATGGAATTATGGAAAAGCTGAAGGATCCACGTCTCATACTACTGCTACAGTGTCGAAGGAAAATCCATTGTATCTTCCTCAGAGGGTGATTAAGCCTATTCTCAAATCAAAGGGTAAGATTACCATGAAGAAGATTGAAAAATTCCTCCGCACTATGGGCCATAATGAAGTCAAGGTGGTTCTAAGCTTAAGAGAAGCTCCACATCCGGTATCAATACTGGACTTAGTTTTCACTTCCGAGGATCATCAGAAGATTTTATTGAAGGTTTTGGAAGAAGCCTACTTACCGAAATCAGTGGGTGTGGAAAAATTTCAACATATGGTTGATCAAATTTTCAACAATAATGTGATATCCTTCACTGATGACGACATACCTCCCGAAGGGACCGGTCATTGCAAGCCATTACATATTACAATTTTATCTTCCGGGTATACGCTATCTGGAGTTTTGATAGATGGAGGTTCGTCTCTGAATATCTGTCCTTATGCCACCTTGGTGAAGATGAATTTCAATCTCAAACGGATCCAAAGCAGCCATACGATTATCAAAGATTTTGATGGATCCCGACGAAATTCTGTCGGAAAGATTGAGCTGCCAATTGAGATTTGTCCAAATACATTCAATGTATCCTTCCACGTCCTCAGGATAGATTCAGGATACAACCTGCTATTGGGGAGACCATGGATACACATGGTTGGAGCTGTTCCCTCCACACTACATCAGCAACTCAAGTACATTATCAACAACAGTCTAGTTACTGTCAATGTTGAGCCGTAATGTCCTAAACAAGGAGATCTGCCAATCATCAGCTTTAACTCAGAAGTTGAGCCGGCCAATTTTCATACTTTGGAAGTGAGTAACATACGATACCAACCTATTGGAGCACCACTTCCCATACCCAAGATTTCTGCCGAGGTTATATCGGTCACTCAAGAAATGATATCATTGGGTTATTAGCTTGGACAAGGGCTTGGTAAAAATCAGCAGGGTATTAAGCACCCTATTCAAGTGTCCAGTCAAATTGGAACAGTCGGACTAGGCTATACTGCCAGTTCCAGTCATAGGAATCCTCATAAGCATAAGCAGGTTCCTCAAGTTTTTGCCACACGGAGATTTCTTCCATCCGCACCGCATGAGCTGATACAGTCTCTAGTAAAGGTGTCAGCACATGTTATGGCTATGCTGTTTCCCAAGCCAGTACCATTCAAAGCAAAAGAGGCACTGATTCCTGTTCTCGAATCGGAAGAAATGGAGCGGAAACGTAAACATGACATAGCTTTGTTGATGTCAGGCATACGCATCATTGTTAATGATGAACATACAAACAGATATACCCCAGACGATGATTGCCCAGATGTCATGGTTATCATTCATGAGAAGAAGGACAATGACAATCCCTCCATCATCTGCAATTATCAGACTTTGCCTCGATAATTGGAGCAAAGACTCCATGCATTGGTCGACGAGGGCAAACGGCGTAAAATCCTCCGCCATGTAGATAACTTTAATTTCTTGCTTTTATATACAAGATAGCGCTTATTTTATCAAGACATGCTAACACTTTGTATGATTAAACAGCTTCATATATTATGAAAGCATCTTTTAATTTCGTGACTCAATTTAGATGTGCTCGATTTCTTGCGATGAGGTGCCTTCTCCCACAAAGGTCAGAACTTTGATACAAAGTTGGACTCGCACTTGATGGACATACAAGAGGACATTGAGACACCTCAGGAGATTAAGGAATGGGTCACAGATAAGCCTAAACCCAACCTTGACCAAACCACTTCTTTCAATCTTGGAACCTTAGAAAACCCTAAGCTAATCCAGATCGGTTCAGACCTCGCCCCAAACCAACGGAATGACATGGTTGCACTATTAACCCAATTCCAGGATGTGTTTGTATGGTCTCATGTAGACATGGTGGGTTTGTCAACTGACATTATTCTTCATCGCCTTCCTATTAATGAAGGATTCAAGCCAGTTAGGCAAAAGCTTAGGCTATTAAAACCTGAGTGGAGTTTAAAAGTCAAAGAAGAAATTCTGAAACAATTTCAAGCTGGCATTATCATGTTGTCTACATATCTAAAGTGGATATCTAACATTGTTCCCGTGCCTAAACCTGGAGGAAAGGTGCGAGTTTGCATGGATTACCGGGATTTGAACAAAGCTTGGCTTAAAGATAGCTTTTCTATGCCCTTTATCCACATTCTCATTGACAATACTGCTCAATACGACATGTACTCCGTTACGGATTGCTTCGTAGGATGCCATCAGATTATGGTCGCTGAGGAAGATCGTGAGAAAACTGCTTTCATCACGCCTTGGGGGACCTTTTGCTACAGACGGTTGTCATTCAGCCTCATCAATACTGGGGCAACCTACCAGCGAGCTATGATGGATCTCTTCCATGATTTAATGCATAAAGAGAAAGAGATCTACGTGGATGACATCATTGTCAAATCCCAAAAGAAGGAAGACCACTTATACCATCTCAGAAAGCTATTCAACAGGTTGCGTAAGTACAACTTGAAGTTGAATCCATCCAAGTCCGCCTTTGGTGTTTAATCAGGAAAGTTGCTAGGTTTCCTAGTCAGCCACAAAGGGATTAAACTGGATCCTACCAAAATCCAGGCCATCAAGGAAATGCCCATTCCTCAGATAGAGAAGGAAATACGGGGATTTTTTGGAAGAATCAACTTCATTAGCAAGTTCATCTCTCAACTCAAAGCAACCTGTAAGCCCATCTTCAAGCTGTTAAGGAAGAACTCCTCCATGAAATGGAACGATAAGTGTCAGAAAGACTTCCTTACCATTAAAGAGCAGCTGGTTAACGCTCCTGTTTTGGTACCACCCAGGGATGATGTTCCCCTGTTCATGTACGTATCCATTAATGATAATGCCATGGGCTATATACTGGGGCAAAAAGAAAATAGAGGCCAAGAACGAGCTATCTATTACCTCAGCAAAAGATTCAACATTAGTGAACACAAGTATACTCTAATTGAGAAGAATTGTTGTGCTTTAGCATGGGCTTCCATGAATTTACAGCATTACCTCTATGGTCACACAACCCATCTCATATCCCGCGTGGATCCTCTCAAATATGTGTTCAGTAAGCCCATACTGAATTGTCGGCTGTCCAGATGGCAGTTGATCCTACAGTAATTTGACATCGTCTACGTTACGCAAAAGTCTGTCAAAGGTCAAGGAATTATGAATCAACTGGCCACCGCACCTGCAGGGGATTATAAACCCTTAGAAACATACTTCCCCGATGAAGGGGTAATGACAGTTCAGCAAAACCATCAGTACGATGCATGCCACACATGGAAAATGTATTTTCATGGAGCTATTAACACAGAAGGCTCTGGAGCCAGAGCAGTTCTAATATTCGGTACGGGGGAGCAGTATCCCATCGCCGTAAAATTGTAGTTTGTCAGCACCAATAACACAGCTAAGTATGACGGTTGTATCATGGGGCTAAAACTTGCCTGTTCAATGGGCATCAGGCGGTTAACTATGTTTGGGGATTCCGAATTGGTAATCAAACAATTCACAGGAATTTATCAAGCCAAAGAATTACATTTTCTGCCTTACCATCGGCAAGTTTTACAGATGGCTTTGGAGTTCGAAGAAATCTCCTTTCTATACATTCCTCGTAATAGGAATGATTTTGCGAATGCACTAGCTACATTGGCCTCCTTGATTCATATACCTGATAAGGAAAACATGCCAAGCATCGCATTTGCTCTGTAAAAGGCCCTAGCTTATGGGAACTATGTTGGAGAAGTATCAGATGAGCTACCTCCCATCCAAAACCCTTGGTATCAACATATCAAGGAGTATCTGCGAGATGGATCTACACCCGCTAAGGAGAGCCTAACTGAGAAGAGGTGGATCTGTCAACTTGCTATGAAATTCTACCTGAGCGGAGATGCACTCTACAAAAGAGATGCAGGATTAGGTCTCCTTAGATGTCTGGACAAAGACCAAGCTCAGAAGCTCATGGATGAGATCCATGGTGGAGTATGTGGCCCACATATGAGCGACCCATTACTTGTCAAGAAAATTCTCAGAACAGGGATTTATTGGCTTACACTCAAAGTTGACTATGATGATCACGTCAAGAGATGCTATCAATGCCAAATTCATGGGAATGCTATCCATGCCCCTCCAAGGGAACTCCATAATATGAGTTCGCCATGGCCCTTCTCAATGTGGGGAATGGACGTGATCGGGCCCATCGAGCCCAAAGCCAGTAATGGACATCGATTCATATTCACCATGATCGACTACTTCACGAAGTGGGTAAAAACAGCCTCCTTCCCCAAGGTTACCAAATAAGTAATCATTGCTTTCATCAGAAGCAATGTAGTCTGTCGATATGGACAACCAGAGGTCATTGTGTCAGACAATGCTAAGAACCTCAACAACAAGATGATGGAGGAGTTAAGCAGTAAATTCCACATAAAACACCTTAACTCCGTCATCTACCGTCCAAAGATGAATGGTCCTATTGAAGCGGCTAAAAAAAATATCAAGAAGATCATGTAGAAAATGACCGCCAATCACAAAGGATGGCCTGACCTCTTGCCTCTGACTTTATTAGCCTACAGAACTTCAATGCGCATTTCTACTGGGCAACCCCTCACTATTAGCCTATGAGATGGAAGCAAAGGCTCCCCGTATAGAGGTGGAAATAGAATCCCTCAGAGTGTTGATGGATGCTCAATTGGATGAAGACCAATGGGTACAAGATAGGTATCACCAATTGTCTCTAATAGACGAAAGGCGAACCGCCACTATCTTCTATGGTCAGTTATATCAGCAAAGGATCGCACGATCCTACAACAGAAAAGTCCGACTACGGCAGTTCAAACAATATGACTTGGTTTTGAAGAAGATCATTGACAACCAAGATCAATCTAAGGGAAAATTCGCTCCTAACTGGGAAGGCCCGTTTGTTGTCAAGGAGGTATTAACAGGAGGCGCTCTCAGACAAAAGGAAATGGATGGTGATGAATTTCCACAGCTAATCAACTCGGCGATGATGGAGGAGTTATGCAGTAAATTCTACATCAAACACCTTAACTCCGTCATCTACCGTCCAAAGATGAATGGTGCTATTAAAGCGGCTAATAAAAATACCAAGAAGATCATGCAGAAAATGTCCGCCAATCATAAAGGATGGCCTGACCTCTTGCCTCTGACTTTATTAGCCTACAGAACTTCAATGCGTACTTCTACTGGGGTAACCCCCTACTCATTAGCCTATGAGATGGAAGCAGTGCTCCCCATAGAGGTGGAAATAGAATCCATCAGAGTGTTAATGGATGCTCAACAGGATGAAGACCAATGGGTACAAGACAGGTATCACCAATTGTCTCTAATAGACGAAAGGCGAATTGCGACTATCTTCCACGGTCAGTTATATCAGCAAAAGATTGCACGATCCTACAACAGAAAAGTCCGACTACGGCAGTTCAAACAACATGACTTGGTTTTGAAGAAGATCATTGACAACCAAGATCAATCTAAGGGAAAATTCGTTCCTAATTGGGAAGGCCCATTTGTTGTCAAGGAGGTATTAACAGGAGGCGCTCTTAGACTACAGGAAATGGATGGCGATGAATTTCCACAGCTAATCAACTCGGCGATGATGGCGGAGTTATGCAGTAAATTCCACATCAAACACCTTAACTCCGTCATCTACCGTCCAAAGATGAATGGTGCTATTGAAGCGGCTAATAAAAATATCAAGAAGATCATGTAGAAAATGTCCGCCAATTACAAAGGATGGCTTGACCTCTTGCCTCTGACTTTATTAGCCTACAGAACTTCAATGCGTACTTCTACTGGGGCAACCCCCTACTCATTAGCCTATGAGATGGAAGCAGTGCTCCCCATAGAGGTGGAAATAGAATCGCTCATAGTGTTGATGGATGATCAATTGGATGAAGACCAATGGGTACAAGACAGGTATCACCAATTGTCTCTAATAGACGAAAGGCGAACCGCAACTATCTTCTATGGTCAGTTATATTAGCAAAGGATCGCACGATCCTATAATAGAAAAGTTCGACTACGGCGATTCAAACAACGTGACTTGGTTTTGAAGAAGATCATTGACAACCAAGATCAATCTAAGGGAAAATTCGCTCTTAACTGGGAAGGCCCATTTGTTGTCAAGGAGGTATTAACAGGAGGCGCTCTCAGACTATAGGAAATGGATGGCGATGAATTTCCACAGCTAATCAACTCGGTCTCCGTGAAATGGTACTATGTCTAAAGTTACCATCAAGCAAACATCCTGGTATTGATCACCCAATCACCAGTCATTCTGGTTTTGAACCCTCTCTTTTTACAAACCCTTCTACCCCTCAAGGAAACATACATTTCAAACCAGCAGCCTGGTTTAACTTCATTTCAAACCTTTCATATAATTTCAGTTATCCTGAAGACGGGATTGAACCTTTCATAACTGCAGTTTATCCTGAAGATGGGATTAAACTTTTCATGCCTGCAGTTTATCCTGAAGACGGGATTAAACTTTTCACACCTGCAGTTTATCCTGAAGACGGGATTAAATTTTTCTACGCTTGTAGTTTGTCCTGAAGACGGGATTAAACTTTTTCCACACATGCAGTTTATCCCCATTATGGGATCAAACTTTCTTCTCCCTGCAGTATAGCCTGCACATGCGATTCACACTTCTCTTTGGCTACGATTCGTCCTGAGGGGCGAACTACGTCGACCTGATCTCCCTGATACCCGGGAGTACGTAGGCAACCATATTCTATATTGTAAGACCCCGAATTTTATGAAATAAAAGTATTCAATTTTCTTATAATTATTATTATATTTCGTAAATGGTTAAATTGATAAAAGGTTAAAGTTAAGGGTGATATGTGAATTTTTTTTTTTGCAAAGTAAGCAAGCTGTTATAAAATATTCGTTTGGTCGGGGAATATTCTTTTTGTCGAGGAATATTCGTACGACGGCACAATCATTGGTTGACCCCACAAAGGAAGTATTGTCGTAGTTAAAAAATGACATAATTATCTTTTATTAAAAATAACGGCGAGTGTTACCATTAAAACTGTTGAACTACCCGGTAGTAAAAGTATAGTAATACGCGTGGTTGTATAGTAGCATATGGTATTGATTATTGATGCTTACGTAAGAACTCACTCAGTTATACTCAATTATTGCTACAGTAATTGCTGCATCATATCTCTCATATTATTGATTCAATTATTGTCACAGTATCATTTACATAATATATATTATTAAATCAATAATTGAGACGACAAAGTTATTCATATTATTGTTTGCAATATTGACAATGTCTAGAAGTTCTGTCAAGGAGAGGTTTGATCACCTAATTGCCCGCTAATAAGGAGAAATCCTTATCGAAAAGCCCCCTCTTTCCTGGGAATGACTTGGTTGATAAATATTGTGAGTTATAATATTAATGATGAATAAGTTTGTGTTGATTAAAGATGAAATTGATAATTCCATTGTGTGGGAATTATTAGTGTTAGTGAAAATCGACATTTATTTTGATAATAATTGATGTCTGGAGGTTATATTGACCAATCGCGTAATTAACCAAATAAATGAGTAATTAATTGCTATTTATTCACATGATTATAACTATTTGTTCACATGTGTGTACTATCGATTCATATTCATTTACTATTAGGGGAGTTGGTGCAAGATTGATAATACTTGCATGACTAAGTTAAAAATGGAGGTTAGATGGAGGTACTATACTGTAATTCGTATTTTTCACATGTCTAGAACTATTGATTCACATGATTTACTATTGATTTACATGATTTACTATTAGGGAGGTGGTGCAAGTTTGATAATACTTGCAGGACTAAATTAAAAATGAAGGAAAAGAGGAAGGTATTATACTGTAATATTTTAAGCCCCAAAATGTGCAATTATCGAAACTATATTTTCCTATAAATAGAAGCTCATTCCTTCATTATTTTTCACCAATTCACTAAAGTTATAGAGCAATTATTATAGAGAGAAATTATAGAGAGAAAGAAGAAGATAAGTCTGCTACCTCACTATTCCAAAGATCCAGCCTTCTTTTTGAGGTAAGGGGTATTATTCTTTCGTGTTCATGAAGGGAGTTATTTTCTTTCAATACTGTAAGGGTTGTTATTCCATTCTTTATTATTATGTTGAGTAACTCATTTATGCGCTGAAGTATCGCATACATGGTGAAATTCTTCTCATTATTCCATTCTTTATTATTCTCGCTGGAATAACCATGCATCAGCATTTGGCCTATCGCATGCCCGGTGAATTACGCTGCTATTCCATTCTTTATTATTCTGTTAGAATATCCTGTCTGTGCAGATTACGCATGACCTGGTTATTATTCTGTTGGAATATCCTGTCTGTGCGGATTACGCATGACCTGGTTCCATTCTTTATTATTCTGTTAAGAATAACCTGTCTGTGCGGTCTATCGCATGCATGGTGAGTTCTTCTGTTATTCCATTCTTTATTATTCTGTTGGAATAACTCGTCTATGTGGATTACCACATGCATGGTGAATGATCCTTTGTATCCATTATTTATTAAATTGTGGAAATGATCTGTCTACGTGGATTACCGCATGGCGGATGAAAATCCATTTGCAGTTTCGTATATTCTATTATACTCATCTGGGATATCATTTCTTTTGTACTCATCATGAAATATCATTTTCTTTGGAATTTTTCTGTTACGAGTTACTATTCATAGGTTACTATTCACCCAGTTTCTATTCACTTTAGTATTATTCACTCGGGTATTCGAGGCACTTTTCGTGTCGGAGTACTATTCACGAATTACTATTCATGAGTTACTATTCACCCAATTACTATTCACTCTAGTATCATTCACTCAGGTATTTGGGGTACTTTTCATGTCGGGGTACTATTCACGGGATACTATTCCCAAAGTACTATTTACGGGGTACTATTCACCCAAAAAATATATTTCTTTTCTGTCCAAATTATTTTTGGTACATGAATATTATTCTTAAATTTTACTCTACAAAGCAGTATCATGTTGACAATTTGGACGTTATTGATTTCTAGATAAATTAAATTATAAATCTTTAAAATTTATCCTTGAACTTGTTTTATTGAATTATTATGTCATTGTCATCATCCTCATGCTTATATTGTGATTAAAGTCATCTTTGGCTTACGTGCATAGATAGACTTGGTATGATTATGACCAGGGATTATTCGGTATAATCATGACCGTAATGTGACAAATGATGTGGTAAAAGTCCTCATTGGTATGTAGTTCATTGATGGATAGTTGTTGGTATGATTATGACCAGGGATTATTCGGTATAATCATGACCATTGATGATTACATGAATATCCTTGGTCGTGGTGCAGGGATGATGTGGTTTATTTATTGTCGAGTCTCAAAGAATAAAGTTGATGAAAATCTTTTTAAATCATAGAAGATAGTAGATTTTATGCTCTACTTGACTCTTCTTATGGATTGCTTATTCCGCTGCAGTTGTTGATTTAAAACTTGTTTTCTATTATATTCTATCAATTGTTATACAGTTGAAGGCTAAGGATAATTTATTCTGCATTATCTTAGTCATAATATTTCTTACTGGGCTAGTTGAGCTCACCCTTTCTTTCACTGTTCTCTTCAAGAAATGAGAATATAGCTGGAACGAGTCAGGGAACGGAGTGACGGTCCAGATGATAGCATTAGTAGTCCTCACTATTCTATTAAATAGTGTGACAATAAATGTAATGAGGACTCCATTGAGTGTGGATATTGTCTAGATGACAATATTCTTATTAAAACTCTCAGTTTATGTTTTGTCGTATTTTACACGACAATTGTATTAAGGAAGTTTATATTTGATTTATGTAATGTGTATCTGGCGACCCAGAATGGGTGATGTATACCTGTTTTGGGGGCGTCACATATATGGCCCGGTCGCAATAAAAAAAACAACAAAAACATTTATGCCCATCCTCTACAAAAAACAAAAATAACAAAAATACTTCTACACCCATCTGCCTTTCACATTCAGCGTTGAACCTCTTACACTAGGTTCGAACTACGCATACTTGATCTCCTCTTCATTAGGAGTACGTAGGTAGCCATTTATGGTTCAGTCTAACCCCTACCAGAACAAAAATGCTTATCACACGGTACTGGGATTAACCTTCAATCTACCATATTTCATCGGCTTCAGACCAAGGGGATGGAATTACCCAACCTCTCCTTACAAATAGGAGATTCGATGACCATCTAAGCTGCGGTTATGCCTTGAAGAGAAACACCAATCCATAAGAGATGGAATTAAATAGGCTTCTCACAAATAGAAGTACTGGCGACCATCTTTGGTGCGGTCAATCTCAGAGAGGAAAAGTCACATTCCTCTCCACATTTCCATACAAATACCAGTACCAAGACACCAAAGATGGTAGGGATACATACAGTTCAATGATCCGTTCTGAGAGATCCTGTGATGGCTAAATGTCCACATATCAAGGATAAGTTTAGAATGCATCGAGATCACAAGGCCCTAAAGAAACAGGAAAATATCAAGCAAGTATCAAGGCATAACTGAAAGGGAAGTAAATCAAAATATATTTCTCTGCCATATATACTATTATTTGATATATATCTGTGATGTACATGACAAAGTGGCTAAGCTAGTCTGTGCAGGAAAATACAAAGCTATCTACGAATCTGTGTGTATGCGGACTATCAAATCTAACATAGCATCCCTCTCTGAAGACGGAGGTAAAGTTGCAAGCTCCTGCCCAATGGCATCTACACGAGCTAGCAGATCAGAGGCTAACTGCATGGTGTCATGATGGTCATCTATGTATGCACTCATATCGGCAAGGATGTCAGACGTAAGGGATCTCACTGAGGTACTATTTGCAATGGCCACATCCCTAACAGATAGAGCGGCATCCCACTCCACAATCAATGCATCCCTGGCTGATCTAGCCTCATCCCTCTCTAACAGAGCGGCGTCTCTCCCATCAAGAGTCACAACATCGCGCCTCTAGCCCGATCTCTATCATAGGTCATCGATGTAAGCTCTACTCCAAATGTCAGTCTTTGAATCTTGAATAACAAAGGCACTCGTGGTGGGAGAATCCATCACAAATGTCAAAAATTCCCAAAAATCAGTCCCCATCGATGGGAATGTCAGCCTCCTCCATAGGCTCCTCATCGTCGGAATCAATATCCAGCACTACGGATACTACCATAGTCGATGAAGTCTCTGTCTCCATCCATGCTGAATACTCTACAGAATAACCCGGATGACTAATAAAAAAATTAGATAGCTCTCGTTGATCCCAATAGGCATACAACCTGGATCTGTCCGCTGATGATAAGTGGCGAGAAGCGAAGCGCTGAATCACCGCCCCCTCATATGGGTGGAAATCTTGAAACAGGTCAAACTGACACATCACAGCTAGTGGGTGGTAGGTGATCATCCCTCTCAAACCAGCTAGAGGAAGATAATCCATGCCCGGAGCATGAGTAATGAAGCTGTAGGGTGAGCTAAGCCATGTACACGGCAATATAACGAATGGATCTCCAATCCTCGCTAGGAAAAGTCACCAAGATGCAAAGATCTCAGACACTTTGCAGGTGAAAGGAGTATGACATGGCTATATCATGGTCAAAAATAATATCCATGCCGTCTCGAATGTGCTAATCGCCCCAAGTGTGACATAAACCACACGTGACAAAGATGACCGAAGTCGCTTATGAACACTCCTCACGGATAAGTGCAAAGAATATGTGGCCGACCTCAGAGTCTCTGCCATAATAATTGGTAGGATGGTGTGACCCTCTCGGAGAGCTCTCACTGCCATAATGACACCGATGTCGAACTCATCCATGTACAGTGGCATGTAGACGTATGATAATATGCACAGCAGTAGTACATCCACTCTGTCCAAACGCCACTGATCCTCCGGTGTGGTGAAATCCCCGGAATGCCGTACATAACTATCCTCAGAGCCAAATTTGTCAAACAGAAAATGCTGGGATATCACGTGGCCGGATGTAATCTCATCCTGGACCACTCTATGCCTCAAGCCAGTGAGGGTCATGAACTGTCTACTTATGTCTCCGATCACCATGTGCACGCAAGGTCTATCCAATGGCAGCATCGTCAACCATGCATACAGTAAGAGTCAATGTAAGACCCCAGCTATTATAAATAAAGATGAATTTTCTATATATATTATTTTTGAATATTATGGAATAAATTTGATATAATGTTATAGTTGTGGGTAATATTTATAAATTTTGCAAAGTAAGCAAGTTGTTATAAAATATTCGTTTGGTCGGGGAATATTCTTTATGTCGGGGAATATTTGTACGACGGCTCAATCAGTGGTGGACCCCACAACGGAAGTATTGTCGTAGTTAGAAAATGACAAAATTATCTTTCTATAAAAATAACTACAGAGGTGTTACCGTTAAAACCTGCTTGAACTACCCTAGTAGTAAAAGTACAAGAATACGCTGGCGTGGTTGCATAGTAGCACACCAGATTGATTATTGATGCTTACGTGAGAAGTCACCACTACCTATGCTCAATTATTGCTACAAAGAATTATTGCATCATATCTCTTATATTATTGATTCAATTATTGTCACTAGATCATCTCAGATAATATGTTATATTATAAATTGAGACGACAAGTTATAAATGATTAATAATTGTTGAAAGATTAAAATGTGTTGATTAAAAACAAAATGATTTGTGGTAATATTTATTCAATCCTTAATGTATATAAAGAGTCTCATATGAGACGCTTGTGGTAAGTTTGATTATTTTATGGGGGCCCATATGTCATCATCTAAGAGTCTCTTCAATCAATAGTAATTACCTTTGTGAATAGTAATTACCTTCATCAATAGTATTTACCTTCGTAATAGTAATTACCTTCGTCAATAGTAATTACCCTTGTGAATAGTAATTACCTTCGTCAATAGTAATTACCTTTACCAGACGTCAAACCACTTGCCGCTTTCACATTACAAAAGGCCGAACCACTTGTCGCTTCACATTACAAAAGGCCGAACCACTTTTCTTTTCACATCACCAACCGTCGAGCCACTTGCCTTTTCACATGGTAGGTGCTAAGCTAGAAATCTTCTATAAATAGAGGCCTAGTGCTTCATTATTTTCACTTAATTCATTCAAGCTTTAGAGAGAGAAAGTATAGAGAATAAGAGAGAAAGAAGAAGAGTATTTTGTTACTACACTACTGCAGATTCAATCTCCTACCAAAAGTAAGGGGTGTTATTCTTTCTTATTCATGAAGAGAACTGTTGTTATTCCATTGCTTATTATTCTCATTGAATAACTCAGATACGTGGTTTACCCTATACTTGGTGACATTCTTCTATTATTCCTCATTGAACATCCTCGTCTGCATGTGTTTTACACCCACCTAGTTCCGCTTTTTATTATTATTCTGCTGGAACATCCTCGTCTGTGTGTTTTTATGCCGGACTGGTTCCATTCTTTATTATTCTGCTTGAATATCCTCGTTCGTAAGGCGCTTTTGTTTAATGACCGGTTCGATTATTTATTATTCGTTGAATAACTCCGTCATGCTGCCTATCGCATGCACGGTGATTTCTTTTGTTATTCCATTCTTTATTATACCCAAATAAGTTAAAACTTTAACTTCTATACTCCATGAAATTAGTGGAATATCCTTAATATTTGCGTTTCATCCAAAGATCTTTTCATGGAAATATTCTTCGATCATTCTTGAATTTTACTCTACAAAAACAAGATCATGTTGATAATTTGGACGTTAATAATTCTTGGATAAAATAATTTTGAACTTGTTTTATTGAATTCTTATATCATTGTCATCATCCTCATGTTTATATTATGTTGAAAGTCATCTGTGGCTCAGTAGTGCATAGATGGACTTGGTATGATTATGACCGAGACTATTCGGTGTAATCATGACCGTAATGTTACAAATGATGTGATAAAAATCCTCGATGTAGTAGTGCATTGATGGATAGTTGTTGGCATGATCATGACCATTAATGAATACACAAATATTCTTGGCCGTAGTGCATGAATAATTGTGGTCGTGATACTAAAGAATATCCTCGGCAGTAGTGTGCGAAGTGATTCGATGATGTGGAATATTTATTAAAGATGAGTCTCAAATATAATAAAGATGATGAAAAACCTTTTAAAATCATAAAAGATAATAGATTTTATTTTCTACTTGACTTTTTTAATGGATTGCTTGTTCACGCAATTAAACTTGATGTTTATTATATTTTATCGCTTTAACATTGTTGAAGGCTATTGATAATTTATTCGCATTATCTTAGTCATAATATTTCTTCTCGGGCTAGTTGAGCTCACCCTTTCTTTCACCGTTTCTTCTGTGAAATGAGAACATAGTGGGGACGAGCCTGGGAACGGAGTAATGGTCCGTAGGATAGCATTAGTAGTCCTCACTATTCTCGTGAAATAGTGTGATAATAATTGTAATGAGGACTCCTTTTGAGTTTGTATAATATCTAGTAGACAATATTTGTATTCAAACTCACGCTTTATGTCGATTGTATACCTACAGCTTATATTAGTAAGTTGTATTTAAATTTCATACCATGTATCCGACTACCCAAGATGGGTGATGTATACCTAATTTTGGGGCGCCACAATTGGTATCGTAGCTTGGGATATGATCCTGCTAAGATGTGAGAATAGTACTAGGAGGGGAGAGACGGGAATACCTTCACTAGTATGACCTACCTAAGTTTATGTGCTATTTTATTGGTTGGTCGGAAGATAGGGATAATTTGTTATATGTCAATTAACCTTTTGTTTTGTGGCGATTCTAAAAATGACATCCGAGAATGTTGAGAATAGCAATGGAGCGCAGCGATCGTTGATTCAACACATATCAATAATCGTGATAATGTGCATCGAAGGCAACAATCCTCATGCAAACAACAACACCGACCAAATGATGAATGATCAAATGTTCGTGAGGCTTTATGAATTTATGCAACAAAGAAAGTAGAGAGCGACTCACCCAAAACGTAGGTGGAAACACAAAAAACTCTCGGCGGTCACCGCTAAACAATTCAAGGAGCCGACCACCGGAGTTTAAGGAGAGCCAAACCACTTCTCGCGGAAGCATGGATAAAGCAGATTACCAAGATATTTGATGTCTTGGGATGCTCCGAGGAGCAAAAGGTTCCCTTCACGCCGCTTTTATGTTACGCGAGAGGCGGATTCTCGGTGGGAATCGGTAAAATGTACTCAACTCAACAGATCAAGATATCTTGGGAGAAGTTCCAGAGTTATTCAACGACAAATACTTTCCCCGAAAGTATTCGCCATACGAAGGAGGTGGAGTTTATCAAGTTGGAACAAAACAATACGACCGTGTCGCAATACGAGGCAAAATTTGCGGAGTTATCACGGTTTAATCCCCACTTGGTGGATAATGAAGAGAGAATGGCGCGAATGTTTTTAAGAGGTTTGAAGTCGAGATACGCCAACATCTTATTTCTCATAAACTATGTTTGTATTCGATGTTGTAAATAGGGCTCGCGATTAGTGGAGCGCGATAATGAGTCAACGCAACTAAAAGAGAGCAAATTGACAAAATTATAATAATAATGAGAGTAGTCATCGGCGGTGACAACAAGCGTGGAGGGAATCAATGCCGGGCGATATGGTAACCACTTTGGTGGTAATCGTACAAAACAATAAGAATGGACATTTCAAGAAAAGGAGATTCAACAATGATGGAAAGACGTTAAAGACCAAAGACCCGTTGTTAAAGAAGGAGAAAGACCACCTATCATATGCTTCAAATGCGAGGAGAGGGACACATCATCAAACCGCGCCATGCCATCCAAAGCATGTTATAATTATGGAAGAGAAGGTCACTTAGCTCGATTTTGTCGCCATCAAGACAAATTCAAATAGGATGGAGGCACCAAAGGTCATCCCGTAAAAGTCAAAATCCAGAAGTGCAAGGAGAGAGCGTTTGTTGTGACCTCCCAAAGAGCAAGGAATCCAAATGAGGTCATCACGTGTAAGCTTATCATAAACTCTAATGAAGTCTATACTTTATTTGATACCGCCTCTACCCATTCTTTTATTTCTCCTACTATACCATCGATTAAATTTGACTCGAGAAATTAGACTTTGACTTATCTCATGGAAACTCCGCTGGGAGAAACCTTCATTACATCCACTATTTATAAGTCTTGTTTGGTTCAAATCGGTACCCTCACATTACCCGTCGATCTTATTTCATTAAAAATACTTGCATTTGACGTGATTCTAGGGATCGATTGGTTAACTACTTATCATGCAAAAATTAATTATTTTCGTAAGGTTGTTAGCTTTCATATTCCTAATCAACCTATTATGCTAATTCAAATGACCAAACCATTAAAATCAATCACTACCATCTCAAGCAATAAAGCTATTCGCTTATTGAAAACGGATGTCAAGCTTTCTTAGCTCATGTCACAAATTTAAACAAAATATGTCGGTTTTGAACGATATTTCTATTGTTAATAAATTTCCGATGTATTCCCCAAGAACTTCTCGCCTACCCCCGTAGCGTGAAATTAAATTTTGTATCGACCTTGAACCCAGTGACAAAACCTATTTCCAAAGCCCCAT
Source organism: Panax quinquefolius (assembly GCA_020205615.1). Lineage (NCBI taxonomy): Eukaryota > Viridiplantae > Streptophyta > Magnoliopsida > Apiales > Araliaceae > Panax > Panax quinquefolius. Next base: position 337,960 of record JAINUW010000441.1, on the reverse strand, counting down.
ATCGAATGGCTCCTATTGAACTTCGTGAGTTAAAGACCCAAATGCGTGAATTGTTAGACATCGGCTTTATTCATCCTAGTACTTCTCCTTGGGGTGCTCCTGCTCTATTCGTGAAGAAGAAAGATGGGAGTATGCGACTTTGTATTGATTATCGTGAGTCAATCATGTCACCATCAAAAATAGGTATCCATTGCCACGTATTGATGACCTGTTTGACCAGGGCCAAAGGAGCCAAATTCTTTTCAAAGATTGATCTTCGCTCGATATCACCAATTGAAGATTAGAATCACGACATTCCAAAGACGGCTTTAAATTCTTGCACGACGGCATTATGAATTCCTAGTCATGTCCTTTGGATTGACTAATGCTCTCGCTACCTTCATGGATATGATGAACCGAGTATTCAAGGAATATTTAGATCACTTTGTGGTCGCCTTTATTGATGACATCCTTATTTATTCCAAAAGCCGTGAAGATCATGAGCAACACTTGAGGTCGACACTCCAAAAGCTTCGTGAATATAAGCTTTATGCCAAGTTGAAGAAATGTGAGTTCGGTTTGAAGAAGTAGCATTCCTTGGGCACGTGGTATCAAGTCATGGAATATCTGCTGACCCAAAGAAAGATCAAGCTATTCAAAGTCGGGAACAACCTAAATCAATGCTGACCGAAGCACGTAGCTTTCTCGGTTTAGTGGTTATTATCGGAGATTCGTGGTAGGATTTTCTCGAATCGCTACTCCATCGACTCAAATTGACTTTTGAAAGATACAAAGTTCGATTGGAGCAAAGAATGTGAGAGGAGTTTTCAAGAACTCAAGAGGAGACTTATTTCAAAGACTGCTCGACAATACCATCCGGCTTGGAGGGATTTGTCATCTACAAGTGATGCTTCTAGCAAAGGGTTGGGATGTGTTCTCATGCAACATGGAAAATTTATAGCCTATGCCTCATGACAACTCAAAGAATATGAGAGGAATTATCCTACTTATGATCTAGAGTTGGCAATTTGTTTTCTTTGACTTAAAATTTGGAGGCATTACTTGTATGGGAGAAAGTGGAGATCTTTACGGATCATAAAAGCCTCAAATATTTCTTCACTCAAAAGGAACTCAACATGCGATAATGACGCTGGCTTGAACTGTTGAAAGATTATGATCATACCATCCAATACCATCCTAGAAAAGCGAAACGTGGTAGCCGACGATTGAGTAGAAGATCGTATACAAGCACGAAAAGCGCGTTATTGTCAACGCAAAGGCCCATTTTGTGTGACTTGCAAAGGATGGAGATAGAGTTAAAGACTCTAGGGACGCATGTGATGATAGCGAGTATACGAGTAGAACCGACTTTAATCGATAAAGTTAAAGCCGCTTTCAAGCCTGCACTGGAGATGATGCGTATGAGGAAGAAAGTGCAAGAAGGTGCTATGCCGGAAGCAAGAATCGATGAAGAAGGAATACTTCGAGTTAACTCCAGACTTTGTGTTCCTAACAACCCGGATTTAAAGTATAATATCATGATGGAGGCGCACAACACACTATTTGCAATCCATCCTGGGAGTACCAAAATGTATCATGATATTCGTCATACATTTTGGTGGAGCAATATGAAGAGAGAGATAGCTCTGTTTATCTTAAGGTGTCTAACTTGTCAACGAGTTAAAGCGGAGCATAAAGTACCAAAAGGTCCATTGCAACTACTTGAAATTCCAGAATGGAAGTGGGAGCACATTACCATGGATTTCGCACTGGGCCTTCCTAAGGTTTCTCAAGGCATTGATGCGATTTGGGTCATTGTTGATAGATTGACCAAGTCTCGCTCATTTCTTACCGATACGAGAAACTTATACACTTGAACGCCTTGCTCGATATGTACATAAACGAGATTGTAAGATCATGGTATATGCCTAAGATCCATAGTTTCGATCGAGACCCAAGATTCACTTCACGATTTTGGGTTAGTTTGCAAAAAGCTATGGGCACAGACTTACGATTTAGCTTTCGGCATATCATCCTCGAATTTGGACGGACAATGGAGAGGACTATTCAAACTCTTGAAGATCTATTAAGACTCTGTGTCCTTGATTTCAAGGGAAGTTGGGACAAGTTCTTACCATTGGTGTAGTTTTCCTACAACAACAGTTATCAAGCAAGTATTGGCATGGCTTTATTCGAAGCGTTGTATGGAAGAAAGTGTCGCTTCCAAAGATATCTTTGGGATGAGGTGGGTGAAGCAACGTTGTTGGGACCGGAGTTGGTACGTATGACTACGGAAAAGATTCAAACCATCCAACAACGTATAAAAAATTCACAAAATCGACAAAAGAGTTATGCTGATCTTCATCGAAAGGACGTGGAATTCGATATAGAAGATCATGTGTTGTTAAGAGTTGCTCCATGGAAAGGAGTTACAAGATTTGGAAAGAGAGGAAAACTTAATCCTCGATTCATCGGTCCATTTTAATCCTCGATCGAGTAGGAAACTGTGGCCTATAGACTCGCTTTTCACCGCCAAATATGTCTCGTGTTCATAACGCTTTTTCACATATCCATGTTACGTAAATATGTGAAAGACCCAACCATATTATTGAAGTTAGAACCGGATTTAAATAGCGGAAGATTTGACGTATGAAGAGGTTCCTGCTCAAATTTTGGATAAGAAGGAACATATTCTACGCCCAAGGTTATACCTCAAGTCAAAGTTTTGTGGAGGAACCACGATGTTGAGGAAATGACTTGGGAGTTAGAATCTAAAATGAAATCAAGGTATCCTTACCTCTTCGACATACCAGGTACGTACCCTAATTTCGAGGGCGAAATTTCATAAGAAGGGAGGTTCTAAGACCCCAAATATTATAAATAAAGATGAATTTTCTATAAATATTATTTTTGAATATTATGGAATAAATTTGATATAATGTTATAGTTGTGGGTAATATTTATAAATTTTGCAAAGTATGCAAGTTGTTATAAAATATTCGTTTGGTCGGAGAATATTCTTTTTGTCGGGGAATATTCGATGACGATCGCTCAATCGATGGTGGACCCTCTATTAACGGAAGTATTGTCGTAGTTAGAAAACGACAAAAATATTTTATAAAAAATAACTACGGAGGTGTTACCGTTAAAAGCTGCTTGAACTACCCGGTGGTAAAAGTACAAAGAATACGCTGGCGTGGTTGCATAAGTAGCACACGGTATTGATTATTGATGCTTAAATGAGAAGTCACTCAATTTATGCTCAATTATTACTACAATAATTGCTTTGCATCATATCTCTTATATTATTGATTCAATTATTGTCACAAGATCATCTCAGATAATATGTTATATTATTAATTGAGACGACAAGTTATAAATGATTAATAATTGTTGAAAGATTAAAATGTGTTGATTAAAAATAAAATAATTTATGGTAATATTTATTCAATCCTTAATGTATATAAAGAGTCTGGTATGAGACGTTTGTGGTAAGTTTGATTATTTTATGGGGGCCCATATGTCATCATCTAAGAGTCTCTTTGTCAATAGTAATTACCTTTGTGAATAGTAATTACCTTCACAATAGTTTACCTTACCTTCGAATAGTAATTACCTTCATTAATAAGTAATTACCCTTGTGAATAGTAATTACCTTCGCCAATATAGTAATTACCTTTACCGAGACGTCAAACCATTTGCCGTTTCACATTAGAGGCGTCGAACCACTTGTCGCTTCACATTACAAAGCGCCGAACCACTTTTCTTTTCACATCACCACCGTCAAGCCCAATGCCTTTTCACATGGTAGGTGCTAAGCTAGAAATCTTCTATAAACAGAGGCCTAATGCTTCATTATTTTTCACGAATTCATTCAAGCTTTAGAGAGAGAAAGTATAGAGAGATAAGAGAGAAAGAAGAAGAGTATTTTGTTACTACACTATCGCAGATTCAATCTCCTACCAAAAGTAAGGGGTGTTATTCTTTCTTATTCATGAAGAGAACTGCTTGTTATTCCATTGCTTATTATTCTCACCGAATAACTTTGTATACGTGGTTTACCCTATACTTGGTGACATTCTTCTATTATTCTCATTTGGAACATCCTCACAAGTGTTTTTACACCGGACTGGTTCCGCTTTTTATTATTATTCATTGGAACATCCTCGTCGTGTGTTTTTTACTGCCGGACTGGTTCCATTCTTTATTATTCTGTTGAATATCCTCACATGCATGCGCTTTTGCCGGACCGGTTCGATTATTTATTATTCTCATTGGAATAACACATCGTGCGCGATCATCGCATGCATGGTGATTTCTTTTGTTATTCCATTCTTTATTATACCCAAATTGGTTAAAACTTTGACTTCTATACTCAATGAAATTAGTGGAATATCCTTGATATTTGCGTTTCATCCAAATCTTTTTCATGGAAATATTCTTCCGATCATTCTTGAATTTTACTCTACAAAACAAGATCATGTTGATAATTTGGGCGTTAATAATTCTTGGATAAAATAATTCTTGAACTTGTTTTATTGAATTCTTATATCATTGTCATCATCCTCATGTTTATATTATGTTGAAAGTCATCTCAGGGCCTCAGTAGTGCATAGATGGAATTGGTATGATTATGACCGAGAGACTATTCGGTGTAATCATGGCCGTAATGTTACAAATGATGTGATAAAAATCCTCGATGGTAGTAGTGCATTGATGGACAACCGTGTTGGCATGATCATGACCATTAATGAATACACAAATATTCTTGGCCGTAGTGGTGCATGAATAATTGTGGTCGTGATACTAAAGAATATCCTCGTCAGAAAAGTGCGGGTGATTCGATGATGTGGAATATTTATTAAAGTTTGAGTCTCATATATAATTGATGATGAAAAAACCTTTTAAAATCATAAAAGATAGTAGATTTTATTTTCTACTTGACTCTTTTAATGGATTGCTTGTTCCGCTGCAGTTAAACTTGATGTTTATTATATTTTATCAGTTTGTATAATATCTAGTAGACAATATTTGTATTCAAACTCACAGTTTATGTCGTATTGTACACGACAGTTATATTAGTAAGTTGTATTTAAATTCTGTACCATGTATCTGACTACCCAAGATGGGTGACATATATCTAATTTTGGGGGCGTCACAGTCAACTCCTAGGTCCCCCACCTCCGGCTCATTCTAGTTAGAGTTGCAAAGGAGGTCTCGCAAGCTGAAAAGGCCAAATCAGGAATTAAAATGCTACGTGATTGAGCGGAATAGCCTAGAATCTTGGTTTTCATGGGCCGCAATCTAGCCCCATCTCTCTCATTGGTATTCGCCTCTGTACAAGGTATATTATACCAGTGGCCTTAGCTTTTACAAATCATGCTCGGTAATACCTCACAAAGGTCTGATGCCGTCAATGCAGGGTCACAACCTTAGACATATCCGTAGCGGGGGTTACAACGTCGAAGTTATGAAATAAAGACGTATCCCCGGCGGGGGTTACAACGCCGAAGTTTACAAATCATCCACGTATCCCCGACGGGGGTTACATCGCATTCTCAACCATTGATACATAAATCAATGAAGGGCAAGCAACCTTGACGTTATCTCAGCCGATGGCAAGTAAACCCATCGAAGCAACCTTTCCCAGCAAGGGTCATAACACGATGCAACCATTGATACACACATCAATGAAGGTTAAGCAGCCTTGATAATGCACCCAACATGGATCTATCCGGTGATACACACATGAATGAAGGTCAGGCAGCCTTGATAAGTGCATACTATTGGAAGTAACTCCGACAGGATGATAGGATATGTTATACACATCCTCAAGCAGACAAAGCTTTATCCCCACAGATCTCTTGTACACAAGAGGCACCTCTATGGAGAATGAAGTCTGTGTCTAGAATTCACAACTTTGGTAATAACCCCAATGTCAACATCCTTGAAGACTTGGATCGTATGTCCAAGACATCAGTGATTGTCATCCCAGCAGGATTAGACGACAATCATTCATTCATGCATCATACATCATGTTGATGCACATAGCATCATGTTTATCTAGTTACATTTCAAGTGTCTAGGATACTTTATCATATCCATGCCTTACATTGCATGAATATGATAAAGAGGGACATCTGCAGACACTCAAAATTTTTTGCACACCTGTTACTAACATTGCAGGAGGGCAGATTCGTCTTTCGGACATAACCTTGGAAGACAACTCACATCCATTCCGGATACTACCGGAAGTTCAGTCCCAACCCTGGAACACACACCGGGAACATCAGCCTCAACCCCAGAACACACACCAAGAACATCATTTCCAACCCCGGAACACACACCGAAAGGATCATTTCCAACCGCAGAGATAACCACGAGTTTCATCCTTGGCGATAACACCAAGGAATGCTATTGTAGTTCCGGCGATAACCCCGAAAATGCTTGTTTCAAATACATGCGATCAGCTTCAACCAGACCTCCCGCCGAGGCACTCATACCTCAGACCCGAAGCTAACACCGGGCATACTGGCATTCTCACATATGATATTGCGGCATTCAAACAAGCAGTCCTATCTCAGATGTAACCCTGAGCAACGTCTACTTTTAACTCAAATCGGCGATAACCCCGGTGAGGAGTCCCATGTCATCTTCCTACCTCAACACTTGCGTGTTGTCTCAACACTTCAGATATACATACATACAACAATGTCCTACAACAACCAAGGAGTTCCAATCCCGAGTGACTATTACGCGTGGCAGTAAACCGGATAGAATTTGAAGCTTGAAGACCATGGGCATGGTCCCCTCTTCCTGACTTCGTACAACCTCTAATCCATGTCATTATGTAACTCTTGACACAAATAACCCAAAAAAATCGTATATACCTCATTCGGATGCTCAGATTGAAGTTCTACAAGTTCGAACGGACATTACAGTGCACGAGTGCACGTACTTCAAGACGACAGGACCCGCAAAACCTAGGGCACCCCAGGCAGCCGTAGGTACACCTGCGGCTACCGCAGGTACACCTGCGGTTCCCCCCTCTATAAATAGAGGGCTTGGGGTAGCCATTTTGAAAAAAGAAAAGGTGAGGAAGCCCTGTCCAATTTGCTTTGTACACACCCTATATTGAGTGTTTCCTCATTTTAAACACATGTTAGCCCACATACAATTATATTTACCGGCGGGAGCTGAGTGTTTATCCATTTAGAGTCATAAAAGCCTGCATTGGCAGCCCACTTTAAGCCTTCATATACTTTATAAAGCCTTTCTCTTCATATTTGCACACATTATTCTACACATTGAGAGTCGTGTTGTGTGCGTATGCACGAACTTCGGTCCGTGGTTTTCATTTCTATCTGTATATATATACTTATATATGTATATACTTTTATATGGACTAACATTATCGAGTTATGCCTCGATTGAGCCTAGACTTATGTCTGGAGCGTTTACATCATATATATATATATATATATATATATATATATATATATATAATTGTTGTCAGGCATATCTGATGAGCCTGGATTTTACATCCTGGGCGCTTATTGCTTTTATATATATAATTGTTGTCGGACATATCCGATAAGCCTGGATTTTACATCCGGTGTGTTTACTGCTTTATATATATATATATATATATATATATATATATTTATATTTCATCAGTGCAAGGAGTTTACTTCGTGGCCTTTTACAGCTTTATTTACATTTCGTCCCGCCTGGAGTTTACTTCGTGGCGGTTGATCGCTTTTACAACTTTATTTACATTTTGTCCCGCCTAGAGTTTACTTCGTGGCGATTGATAGCATTTACTGCTTTATTTACATTTCTGATCCCCCATGGAGTTGCTTCGTGGTGGCTGATCATGCACATATATATATATATATATATATATATATATAACTGCTTACTGCTTTCCATACAAACTACAGTATCATGTGAGCCTAGGAATCATGTGATCACATATTCAGTCTAATGAATCTAGATTCGGTTCCCGTGATTGACTTTTTTAGCTGTAAGTCGCTTGTACATTATTTACAGTGTACAAATTTCCTTGGATGGTTGTCATGTTCATGAGGAGTTCGGCACTGCTGTATTTTATTTTCTCGATGATGCCTCGCATCTTGAAAATAAAAGCAAACAAGCCGAACATAATAATAATAAAATGGAAGTATGAAAAGGTCTCAATTCCTATTGAGCACAAGGTTTGAAAAACCTCTTTTTATAAAACTTCATTGCTATATCTTGGTTAAAACTGAATTTTTCTATAAATTCAAACCTTGTGTATATAGGTGCGAATAAGGCCTCACACTACTTTTAAATAATTACACATTGATCCACACACACACACACACACATTCATATAACAGTTTCTTTGAGAAGTGGTGGTCACCGTGGTAACACGGATGTCGGGGGGTGCCTAACACTTTCCCTCCGCATAATCAAGCCCCCGAACCCAAATGAATCTCGGTTTCACAGACCCGTTTAGTAGTGTTACATCATTGGGTCAATGTGCAAACCTTTTCGGTTGCGTTGGTGCAACCAGTTAAAAACACCAACTGGCGACTCTTAAAGTCAAATCGTCGACATTACACATGTCGGACCTTTTTCACTTATTTTTTCAAACAAATCTCACATTAACATGAAAACACCAAAGAACAAGTAACGAAAAAGGACATCTAAAAATCTCGACGTCGACACTAACTATGAAACATTATGTCATAAGATAAGAATCATACTTTCAATTGTTTACTTGTATAACCAATAATAGTACAAGCTCAAGTAATGCACAATAAAGAGTAGGGTTCGAGCACTTGCACAAAGTAAAAGTTGTGTAAGATAGGAAACTTGCATCAAAGAAATAGGGTTTAGATACTTGCCTCAAGCGTAGTTTACCAAATTATAGCTAATCAACACTTTTTGAACCGTATTATGACATAATTACGTACATGATATTCATTAGTTACGTACATTCAATACCTATACTTGATATGTAAGTTCAGATATATACATAAGAGTCAAACTTAGTCTTATAGTTCCATACGTATGTCATCACGTACCTTACATACACATAGCACAAAATCAGTTTGTAAGACACTAGGAAATTAAATAACATAGTTCAAAATCCTCTTTTGACTTAACGTTCAAAAGTTTATAAACACATATCCAATCTATGAATTTTATCATTAGCATGCTTATTGATACTTTGAATATTATATTTAGACATGTATTACAGATTAATACAATAATACAAGCATGCACCACATTTGAGATTACAAATAGATTAGGCAGTCTTTCTTTGCGGGGGTGGTGTAATTGCGCCCTAGTTAGGCTTTAGGATCTGACGATTGTGTCGTCCTCTAGCCTAACTAGAGTTAAGCTTTTGCTGACCTGGTTTTAGTCCAATTTATAACATACCAAGACATTAACAATTATCATGCATGTAAGACCCCGAATTTTACGAAATGAAAGTATTCAATTTTCTTATAATTATTATTTTATTTAGTAAATGGTTAAATTGATAAAAGGAATAAGTTAAGGGTGTTATGTGAAAATTTTGCAAAGTAAAACAAGTTGTTATAAAATATTCGTTTGGTCGGGGAATATTCTTTTTGTCGGGGAATATTCGTACGATAACACAATCATTGGTGGACCCCACAACAAAATTATTGTCGGAGTTAAAAAACGACAAAATTATATTTTTATAAAAATAATGGCGAAAGTTTTACCGTTAACTGTTGAAATACCCTTGATAAAAAATACGATGTCTGCATGTGGTTGCATAGTAGCACACGATATTGATTATTGATGCTTACGTGAGAAGTCACTCAGTTATACTCAATTATTACTACAGTAGTTACTGTTTAATATTTTATTTTATTGCTTCAATAATTGCTACGTTGATATTTTATAGTATTGATTCAATAATTGTCATTGCACAATATTTCAAATTGTCAAATCAATAATTCATATTATTTGAATAATATTATTAGATAGCATTATTGACAATGTCTAGAAAGTTCTATCGAGGAAAGGGGTTTGGTCACCTAATTGCGCGCCAATAGGGAGAAATCCTTATTGGAAAGCCCCCTCTTTCCTGGGAACGACCTGGTTGTCAATATTGTAATTCTGTAATATTATTTGTGAATAATAAATTATTTATATATATATGATAAGGAAATTTTTATTTAATATGGATTTAAACAGATGAATGTTTAACATGTGACATTTGTTGAAAGTTGGTATTTTATCTTTTCCAATAAAATAACTTATTTAAATATATTATTATAATATTACATTATAGTAGTATGATGTGATTATATAATAGTATGGTTTTTAATATGAATGGTAACATTATTATAGTAAATTCATGGTATAAAAGTAAAATGAGGTGGAAGAGAACAAATTGAATTTGAATTCTGATGATGTAAGCAATGATGTCATCGGAACGATGAGGTAAGCAATGATGTCATCGGAACGATGAGGTAAGCAATGATGTCATCAGAACGATGAGGTAAGCAATGATGTCATATGATCGATGATGTAAGCGATGATGTCATAAATTATGGCAAAAAGATTATTTTACCCTTACTCTGCCAAGCCTATAAATAGAAGCTCATTTCTTCATTATTTTTCACCAATTCATTCAAGCTATAGAGAGAATAAGAGAGAAAGAAGAAGAGTATTATGTTACTACACTATTGCAGTATCCAATCTCTTACTAAGGTAAGGGGTATTATTTCTTTCGTATTCATGAAGAGAGTTATTTCTTTCAATACTCGTAAGGGTTGTTATTCCATTCTTTATTATTCTGTTGGAATAATCTGTCTATGCAGACTACCGCATGCATGGTGAAATCCTTTTGTTATTCCATTTTTTGTTATTTTGTGGGAATAACCTGTCTACGCGGACTACCGCATGCCTGGTGAATAACCATTCGTATTCATTTGTTATTAAATTATGGAAATGATCTGTTTACGCGGACTACCGCATGACAGCTGAAAATCCACTTGCAGTTTTGTATATTGTTCATTTCAGATTCCTAAATTTAAACTTAATATGGTAAGTATTGCTTCTATAATTCCTGAAATTAGTATAATATCCTTGATATTTTGCGCTTCATCTAGTATCTTTTCATGAAAATATTATTCTGAGCATTCTTGATAAGTTTTAACCTTTTCATGCTGGAGTACTATTCACGGGGTACTATTCCCAAAGTACTATTCATGGGGTACTATTCACTCGGGTACTATTCATCCGGGGTACTATTCATGACAAAGATTGATTTCTTTTATGTCCAAATCATTTTTGATACAATATTATTCTTGAATTTTACTCCACAAAGCAGTATCATGTTGACAATTTGGACTTTATTGAATTCTGGATAAATTAAATTATAAATCTTTAAAATTTATCATTTGCTTTCATTTGATTGAATTCTTATATCATTGTCATCATCCTCATGTTTATATTGTTATGAAAGTCATCTTTGGCCCGTAGTGTATAGATGGACTGTTGATTGGTATGATTATGACTAAGAATCATTTGGTATAATCATGACCTGTAATGTTACAAATGATGCGGTAAAAGTCCTCATTGGCCCGTAGTGCATTGATGGACAGTTGTTGAGATGAACATGACCATTGGTGATAATAACTAATATCCTTGGCCCGTAGTGCATGGATAATTCAGTGATGTGGATTATTTATTAAGCTGAGTCTCAGCGATAAAATTGATAATAAACCTTTTAAATCATAGAAGATAGTAGATAGCATGCTCTACTTGACTCTTCTAATGGATTGCTTGTCCCACTGTAGTTGTTGATCTAAAACTTGTTGTCTATTATATTTTATCAGTTGTTATACTGTTGAAGGCTAATGATAATTTATTCTGCATTATCTTAGTCATAATATTTCTTACTGGGCTAGTTGAGCTCACCCTTTTGCTATCATTGTTCTCTTCAGGAAATGAGAATATAGCTGGGACTAGTCAGGAAACGGAGTGACGGTCCAGATGTTTGCATTAGTAGTCCGCACTATTCTGTGAAATAATGTGATAATAAATGTATTGAGGACTTATTTTGAGTTTGAATACTGTCTAGAAGACAATATTTGTATTAAAACTCACAGCTCATGTTGTATTTTTTAGTTTGTATTTGTATCCTGTACCATGTATTTGGCAACTCAGAATGGGTGATGTATACCTATTTTGGGGGCGTCATAGTTGGTATCAAAGCTTAGGGATATGATCCCTGGCTAAGATTAGAGACTAGAACTAGGGGGAGAGACGGGTAATTCCTTCGCTAGTATGACCTACCTAAGTTTATTTGTTATTTAATTGGTCGGTCAGAATATAGGGATAATATGTGGTGTGTCAATTAACCCTTGTTTTGTGGCAGTATTTGAAAATGACATCCGAGAATGTTGAGAACAGCAATGGAGCATATGAGACCGCTGAGTCACCAATCATCAATACCCAGGATAATGTGAAACAAGAAGATAATAATCCTCAAGTAAACAACAACACCGATCAAATGATGAAGGATGGGATGTTCAAAGGCTTTATGCAATTCATGCAACATCAGGCGAGAGCGGCTCCTATCCAAAATGTAGGTGGAAACACTGGCAACTCTCGAATCTGCACCGCTATGCGCGATTCGAGAGCTGGGACCACCAGAGTTTTTGGGAGAGCCAAAACCACTTAAGGCGGAGACGTGGATAAAGCAGATCACCATGATATTTGATGTCTTGGGATGCTTCGAGGAGCAAAAGGTTCCCTTTGCCACCTTCATGTTACGAGGAAAGGCAGATTACTGGTGGGAATCTGTAAAGCATACCCAGCCTGCCGCACTCAAAATTTCTTGGGAGAAGTTCCAAGAACTGTTCAACGACAAATACTTTCCAGAAAGTATTCGTCACATGAAGGAGGTAGAGTTCATCAAGCTGGAGCAAAACAATATGACCATGTCACAGTACAAGGCTAAGTTTGCCGAGTTATCCCGGTTTGCATCCCATTTGGTTGATAATGAGGAGAGAATAACGTGAATGTTTCTGCGAGGTTTGAAACCCAAGATACGTCAATACCTCATTTCTCAAAAACTTTGCTTGTATTCAGATGTTGTGAATAGGGCTCAGTTATTGGAGCGCGATAATGAGTAAACCCAGCCAAGAGAAACCAACCGACAAAATGAGAATACCAGTGGAAGCAGTCATCGAAGCGGTGGCAACAAACGTAAAAGGAATCAACATGCCAGAAATGGTAACCACTTAGGTGGTAATCATGGCCAAGATAATAGAAGTGAAAATTTTAAGAAGAGAAGGTTCAATAATGATGGAATGACGTCAGCACCAGCACCTGTTGTTAAGGAAGAAGAACGACCGTCGGTCGTATGTTACAAATGCGGAGGGGAAGGACACATCAGTCCAAACTGTACGCATCAGTCCAAAGCATGTTACAATTAGGGAAGAGAAGGTCACCTAGCCTAATTTTGTCGTGCACTAAAGTCAAGTCCAGCTGGGATGGAGGCATCAAAGGTAGTCCCAGATAAGACAAAACTAATAGTTCAACGGAGAGCGTTTGTCATAACCTCCCAAAAAGTGAGGAATCCGAATGAGGTTATCATGGGCAAGCTAATCATAAACTCTTACGAAGTTTATACCTTATTTGAAACCAATTCTATCCATTCTTTTATTTCTCCTACTTGCGCTCAACGTTTAAATTTGACTCCGGAGAAATTAGACTTTGACTTATCTATTGAAACTCCATTGGGAGAAATCTTCATTACATCCATTGTTTATAAGTCTTGTTTGATTCAAATTGGCAACCGCACGTTACCTATCAATCTTATCTCTTTGAAAATACTTGCATTTGATGTGATTTTAGGGATTGATTGGTTAACCACTCATCACGCTAAAATTGATTATTTTCGTAAGGTTGTTAGCTTTCATATTCCTAACCAACCTATTATGCGAATTTAAGCAACCAAACCATTAAAGTTAATCATTGTCATCTTAAGCCATAAAGCCATTCGTTTATTAAAAAATGGATGTCAAGCTTTCTTAGCTTATATCACAGATTTAAACAAAAATACGTCAGATTTGAATGATATTTCTATTGTTAATAAATTTCCTAACGTATTCCCTGAAGAATTTCCTAGCCTACCCCAGAGCGTGAAATCAAATTTTGTATCGACCTTGAACCTGATACAAAACCCTTAAATATTTTTTTTCACCTAAAACAAATGCATTATGCGCCAAAGACGTTAGCTCGAGCTGTGGAAAGATTACGTACGACCATACCATTCAATACCATCCTGGAAAAGCGAACGTAGTGTCGACGTCGGGATTTTTTGTTTGTCCCTTTTTGTTACTTGTTCTTTGGTGTTCTCATGTTAATGTGAGATTTGTTTGAAAAAATAAGAGAAAAAGGTTCGACATGTATAATGTCAATGATTTGACTTTAAGAGTCGTCAGTTGGTGTATTTAATTGGTCTCACCAACGCAACTGAAAAGGTTTGCACATTGACCCAGTGATATGACACTGCTAAACGGGTCTGTGAAACCGAGAGTCATTTGAGTTCGGGGGCTTGATTATGCGGTGGGAAGGTGTTAGGCACCCCCTGACATCCGTGTTGCCATGGTGACCGCCACTTTTCAAAGAAACTGTTATATGAATGTGTGTGCGTGTGTGTGGATCAATGTGCAATTATTTGGAAGTAGTGTTGTACCTCGTTCGCACCTATATACAAAGGGTTTGAATTTATAGAAAAATTTAGTTTTAACCAGATATATCAATGAAGTTTTGTAAAAAAAGGTTTTTCAAACCCTGTGCTCAATAGTAATTGAGGCCTTTAATACTTCCATTTTATTATTAAATGTTCGGCTTGTTTGCTTTATTTTCGAGATGCAAGGCATCTTCAAGAAAATAATATACAGTAGTGCCAAACTCTTCATGGGCATGACAGCCATCCAAGGAAATTCAGACACTGTAAATAATGTACAAGCTGCTTACAACTGAAAAACGTCCATCACGGGAACCGAATCTAGATTCAATGGGCTGAATCTATGATCACATGATTCCTAGGCTCACATGATACTGCAATTTGTATGAAAAGCAGTAAGCAGTTATATATATAAAAACTATAAATATAAATATATACAGACATGATCAACCACCATGAAGCAACTCCATGGGGGATCGGAAATGTAAATATATAAAATCGGTAAATATATATATATATATATATATGGACATGATCAACCACCACGAAGTAAACTCCAGGTGGGACGAAATGTAAATAAAGCTGTAAAAGCGATCAACTGCCACGAAGTAAACTACAGGCAAGACGAAATGTAAATAAAGCTGTAAAAGCGATCAACTGCCACGAAGTAAACTCCAGGCAGGACAAAATGTAAATATATATATAAAAGCAGTAAATGCACCAGATGTAAATCTAGGCTCATTGGATATGTCTGACAACAAATATATATATATAAGCAGGTAAATGCTCCGGATATAAAATCCAGGCTCATCAGATATGTCTGACAATAGTTATATATATATGTATATATATAAAAGCAAAGAAACGCTCCAGACATAAGTCTAGGCTCATCAGACAAAGTCTGACAACAATTTATATTTATAAGTATATATATATACAAAAGCAAGTATACGCTCCAGACAAAAGTCTAGGCTCAATCGAGGCATAACTCGATAATGTTAGTCCATATATAAAATATATACATATATATAAGTATATATATATATATATATACACAGAAATGAAAACCACGGACCGAAGTTCGAGCAAACACACACAACACAACTCTCAATGTGTATAACAGTGTGTGATAATATGAAAAGAAAGGCTTTATAGAATGTAAGAAGGCTTACACTGGGCTACCAATGTAGACTTCTATGACTCTATATGGATAAAAACTCAGCTCCCACTGGATAAAAGTATAGCTATATGTGAGCTAACAGATGTTTAAACTGAGGAAGCACTCAATATGGGTGTGTACACAGTAAATTGGACAGGGCTTCCTCGCCTTTTCTTTCTCTTCTCTCTCTCAAATGGCTGACCCCAAGGTCTATATTTATAGACTGATGGCCGCAGGTGTACCTGCGATAGCCGCAGTTACACCTGCGGCTGGTCGAGGTGTCCTCGGGCTTCGCGGGTTCCGTCGTCTCGAAGTACGTGCACTCGTGCATTGTAATGTCCGCTCGAACTTGTAGAACTTCAATCCGAGCATCTGAACGAGGTATATGTGACCTTCTTTGGACCACTTGTGTCGAGAGTTACATAATGACATGGATTAGAGGTTGTACGAAGTCAGGAAGAGGGGACCATGCCCATAGTCTTTAAGCTTCAAATTCTATCCGGTATACTGCAACGCGTAATAGTCACTCAGGATTGTAACTCCTCAGTTCTTATGGAATATTGTTGTATGTATGTATATATGAAGTGTTGAGACGACGCATAGGTGTTGACGTGGCAAGATGATGTTTGACTCTTCGCCGGGGTTATCGCCGGTTTGAGTTGAATGCAGACGTTGCTCAGGGTTATATCTGAGATTGGACTGCTGCAAGTGTTTGAATGCCGCAAGGTCATCTTGTGAGTGTGCCTATCTACCCGTTGTTAGCTCCGGGTCTGAGGGATGAGTGCCTCGGCAGGAGGTTTGAGCTTGAAGCTGATAGCATGTGTTTGAAACAAGAATTTCCGGAGTTATCGCCGGAACTACAATAGCATTCCTTGGAGTTATCGCCAAGGATGAAACTCGGGGTTATCTCCGAGGTTGGAAATGATCCTTCCGCTGTGTGTTCTGGGTTTGGAAATGATGTTCCCGGTGTGTGTCCCAGGTTTTGAACTTGAACTTCCGGTAGTATCCGGAATGGATGTAAGCTATCTTCCAGGGTTATCTCTGAAAGACGAATCTGCCCTCTTGCAATGTTAGTAACAGGTTTGCAAAAAATTTTGAGTGTCTACAAATGCCCCTCTTTATCATATTCATGCAATACAAGGCATGGATAGGATAAAGAATCCTAGACACTTGAAATGCAAGAAGATAAATATGATGCTATGTGCAGCAACATGATGCAAATGTATGACACATGATTGTCAGTTAATCCTGTTGGGATGACAATCACTGATGCCTTGGACATGCGATCCAAGTCTTCCAGGATGTTGACGTTGGGGCTATCACCAAAGTCTCGAATCCTAAACACTGGCTTATATTCCATAGAGGTGCCTCTTGTGTGCAAGAGATCGGTGGGGATAAAGCTTTGTCTTTTTGAGGATGTGCATAACATATTTCCTCATTCTGTCGGAGTTAATGCCAACAGTCTGTTGTTATCAAGGTTGCCTTACCTTCGATGATGTGTGTATCACCGGATAGATCCCTGTTGGGTGCATTGTCAAGGTTGTTTGACCTTCATTGATGTATGTGTTAATGGTTGCACTGCGTTGTAAACCCCCACCGGGGATACGTGGCTAAGTTGCTTCGATGGGTTTACTTGTCATCGGCTGAGATGACGTCAAGGCTGCTTGACCCTCATTGATGTGTGTATCAATGGTTGAGAATGCGCTATAACCCCCGCTGGGGATACATAAATGCTTGAAAGATGTGCGTTGTGACCCCCGCCGGGGATACGTAGATGCTTATAACTTCGGCGTTGTAACCCCCTCCAGGGAGGTTTAGCATTTTGTGGTTTTATGTTGTAACCCCCGCCGGGGAAGTTTAGGGTTGAGACCCTGTAATGAGGACATCGGACCTTTGTGGGGTATTGCTGAGCATGATTTGTGAAAGCTGAGCTCATCGGTATAGTATACCCTGCATTCAGGTGAATACCAATGAGATGACGGGAGTTCAATTCTGACCCGTACAAAACAAGGATTTTAGGCTATTCCGCTCAATCGCGTAGCATTTTTGTTCCTGATTTGGCCTTTTCAGCTTGCGAGACCTCCTTTGCAACTCTAAATGGAGCGAGCCGGAGGTGTGGGAACCACGTATGAGTGCCTCAGGTATACCTTCAACAGCCGCAGGTAGGTCTGCGGCCAACCGTGACTATGTAAAGCCCAAAGGTTGCTTTAATAAGTCATTTTCAAGCTACGTTGCAAAGGAAATCTGAGAGCTCTTCTTCAGATCTGCTGAGTTCGGGCAACTTTCTGCATATTCTGCCACCGTACAAGCGTTCTTCACTGTCCTGGTAACATATGCATGTATTTTTTTCCAGTTTCTATCCATTGGAAAATGACTTATCACGTGAAATGCATTTAGACACATAGTAGTGAATATGCATGCTGATATGACTTGATAAAAATATTCAACATAGCAAATGTTAGTATTAAACCATGCTGAACATAATAATGTGAAAAAATTTAACTTTTGAAATAGTCAAATTGGCACCTTTTATTGCAATTTCTTATCCTATCTGAGGATAAATGAGTAAAGGTAGAAAAGTAAAATAATCCTGGTAATTAGACTACACTTACGGATTTTTTACTGTGGTGTGATAATGCATGTAGGATGTATATGACTGTGTATAGGTGTGCTACTGAATAGCCACCTAGTCATGCCTATGTGCATGTGGATAGTCCCATTTACAAAGGGGGCTATGGCAAAATTTTCCAAAATGTAGGAATTGAGTAGCCATGCATTTTTAACTCTACTGTAGATGTATGTGAAAACAATGCATGCATGCATATAATCATAAGATGCATTTTGAAAAGCTCCAGGTAAGAATTTACCACCCCCTTTCTGAAGTGATTTGGAGACTTATTGTCCAGATATTATGAATCTGGATCAGTCGAGTAGTTCTCGTAGGATCACTTCAGGTGTACAGAGGAGGGCTTCTGAAGAGCCTCTATGCCGGTCTATCAGACAGCCTCGTCGTCTAGTGGAGGTGGTGATACGTCCTATCCAGGTTGAAGTGCCAAATGTCGAGGACAAGGAGGAGGACGTACCGATTGAGGTTCCTGCTCCTGCTGTACGTGTTCCCCATAGGGAATTGCCAGGTATTCAAGTGGTGAACCCAAATCTTCTGGGTGACTTAAGTAGGCATCCTTCAGGATACCTGCACGCAAACGAGGTATGAAGTTAGATCTTTAATCTTCCTTATTTCCTATTTGATGAGGAGTCAAGGATTCTGATGTTGATCTGCATTTGATGTATGTTCCTAACTTTACACAGCCTCGAGGGAACTGGTTTGGCATCCACTCTATGTATCAGGCCTTGCATGATGACTACAGAGCGATTGTACATGGCTGGGGATTTGGGATGTTCTTCTCCATTCTTCCCCGTCGATGTCCCTAGGGTTACCTCAGGGCATTGTCTGAGCGGTGGTTTCAGCAGACTCAGTCACTCCATTTGCTGGACTGTGAGGTGATGATGACCCGATGGATTGGCGGTTTATCATAGGTATGGAGTTTGGAGGGGATTCAGTGCCTTGCACGGCGAATATTACCCCTACTGCCATCAGATCCTTGTAGGGAATTCCGGCGGAGTCGCTCAAGGGCAGGACTGTTCGTACAGGTCCTTTGAGCGTAGATGTTATGAGCGGGCTGTTGAGTGAGCCCATACCCGATGATGTGAGAGTCAGGGATCGCATTCTTCAGCCATTGTTCCTGATGATCATTAGGGGCTACTTCATAGCAGATAATTCCTCTACGGTGTCCTTCGTTTTGATCAGCGCCACTTGACACGTGGACCATATATGAGACTATAATTGGGGTTCCTACACCTTTGCCTACTTCCTCAAGGGAATGCGCATGTGATCACTGTGTTTGACCGAGGCGTGGTTATGATTCTGTCCGTTTCTACTGGTGAGTATTTCTCTTGTCTTTTCCCATATATAGGTTAAGAGTGTTGACTGACAGCAGATGTTGCCTTTGTGTTGGCAATTTTGGGCCTATGTGAGGCTTCCATGTTTGCGTCCTGTGAGCGTGTTAGGTTTAGACACCTATCCACGAGAATGGAGATGGCATCATTCCATAGTTGCGGATGTCCCTATAGCTGAGGGTTTCACCCATTGTCACCTACAGCTGGAGTTGTTGATAGCGGATGTCATCACATGGGTTCCCTACTCTAGGGAGCATTTGGGAGTTGGATTTGAGGATGGGTACCCAACTGGAGTTGAGTATGTTATTTCCACCCATAGGATTCCTCTCTTCACAGATGGAGGATGGGAGCTCTATTTAGGAGAGCGTGCTATCAGGAGCACTACAGGAGAAATTTGCATGCCGATCTTGCCTCCTGCCAGGCGTTATTGGCCTGTTTCGCAGTCACCCGTCATTGACATCCCATTGTTGGGGATAGAAGGTTATACTTTGTCAAAGGGCCCCTGGACTCAAGAGATGTTCCAGCATTGGTGGATCCCTCGTACTATTGGAGCTTAGACCCGCGCCACACAATTTATGGGGGATATGGTTCCAGGATCCATGATGATGATGGATTGGCTAGCTTGTGTCAGAGATCCGACTCATGTGACACAGATTGACAGATTGACCTGGCAGCTGGACCGGACACATCTTTTCATTCGGCATTTGAGCAGAGATCCTTCAGAGGTAGATACTTTTGATCCTTCCAGCTCTGGCGCTGGCCCCTCAGTGACCCATAAGGCTTTGCCAATCTGAGATCCTCCATCAGATATAGCCCCGACATCCTCAGAGATAGAGATCTAGTGACTCGGGAGGAGTTACATCAGGTGGATAGGATCGATGATGTAGACATCGACACCATTGACTTTTTCTGATGTATTTCTTGTTACCTCTTTTGATAGGCCTCTGTTAGCTGCTGGGTAGCTTCGCCCCATTCTTGTTATATCTTTTGATAGGCCTCTATTGGATGTTGGGTAGCTTCGCCCCATTTCCTTGTATTTTAGCTGTACAGAGATATATTAGATGATGATATACTTAGGAATGTATGTACAGTTTTCCATTCCCTATATCATATTGCCATCTATTGTATCATGCATGTTATTGTTATGCATATGTATATATGTCCGTAGAGATATTCAAGATTGACCCCCTCGGATGGTCTTATGACATGGCCCGTCTGCATGCATGTTCTTCGACAGTTACCCGTATTGATCATACCCCACCATTTTTGGTGGTATCTGGTATGCGCTCATGGTATGATAGTATATCACCATCAGACATGGTGATCGTAGATGATTTGCTACAGCATACTATGACCCTATTGATGTTTCAGGTTCCCACAAGATTTATAGAGGGTATGCTAGAGCACTGGGTATCGGAGAGGCATGTTTTCCGATTTGGGACCCAAGAGTTGACTCATACTTTGGAGGAGTATGCACGGTTGACGATGCTGTCGCTAGACAGACCTTGCGTGCATATGGCTATTGGAGACATGAGCAGACAGTTCATGACCCTCACCGGATTGAGACATAGAGTGGTACAGGACGAGATTACATCCGGCCACGTGATATCCCAACATTTTATGTTTGACAGATTTGGCTCTGAGGATAGTTATGCACGTCATTCTGGGGATTTTACCACACTAGAGGATCATTGGCGTTCATCCAGAGTACATGTGCTGCTATTGTGCGTATTGTCATACGTCTTCATGCCACGATATATGGATGAGCTGGATATCGGCATCATTATGGCAGTGAGAGCTCTCAGGGAAGGTTATACCATTATACTGATGATCATTGCAGAGACTCTGAGGTCAGCTACATACTGCTACACTTATCCGGTAAGAGTGTTAATAGGTAGCTCGGTCATGTTGTACGTGTGGTTTATGTCACACTTGAGACCGATTGGCACACTCAGACGACAAGGGATTTGCTTCACCCATGGTATAGCCATGTCATAATCCTTTCAGCCTGTGGAGTGTACAGATGCTGCATCGTGGTCAGCTTTCCTGGCAGGGATTAGGGATACGTTTGCTATATTATCGTGTTTAGGGCTTAGCTCACCCTACAGCTTCATTACTCAAGCTCCGGGCATGGATTATCTCCCTCTGGCTGGATTAAGGGCCATGATTACTTACCACCCACTGGCCGTGATGTGTCAGTTTGACCAGTTTTAGGATTTTCATCCTTATGAGGGGGCAGTGAGTCAGTGCTTCGCTTCACACCGTTTATCAGCGTAGATGATCCGTGTTTGTATGCCCGTTGGGATCGAAGGAGAGTTGGCTGAGTTTTCTCGTCGATCCATCCGGGTTTTTGCGAGTATTCTGCATGGATGGAGACAGAGACTGCATCGACTATAGTAGTATCCATAGGGCAGGATATTGATTCCGACGATGAGGAACATATGGAGGAGGCTGACATTCCCATCAATGGGGATTTGACTGCTAGGCTGCCAGCATTTATGATGGATTCTCCCACCCCGAGTGCCATTGTTACTCAGTATTTAGCACATCATCTGGAGCAGAGCTTACATCTGATGACTTATGATACAGATCAGGTTAGGGTCGCGATATTGATAGCTCTTGATGGGAGAGACACCGCTCCGTTAGAGAGGGATGAGTCTAGATCAGCCAAGGATGCATTGATTGAGGAGCGGGATGCCACCTTATCTGCTAGGGATGTGGTCATTGCAGACAACACTTCAGTGAGATCCCAGATAATTGTCAGTCTTGCCGACATGAGTGCATACATTGATGAGCATTATGCCACCATGCAGTTAGCCTCTGATCTGCTAGCTCGTGTAGATACCATTGGGCAGGAGCTTACAGCGTTACCTCCATCTTAAGAGAGGGATGCCATGTTAGATTTGATAGTCCGCATACATACAGATCTGTAGATAGCTTTGTATTTTCCTGCACAGACTAGCTTAGCCATTTTGTCATCTACAGCACATATGTATATATCAAATAGTATTATGTATGGCAGGGAAATATATTTTGATTCAATTCCCTTTTAGTTATGCCTTGATACTTGCTCGATATTTGCCTGTTTCTTCAGGGCCTCGTGATCTTGATGCATTCTGAACTTATCCTTGATAGGTGAACATTGAGACGTCACAAGATCTCTCAGAACGGATCATTGATCTGTATATCCCTACCATCTTTGGTGTCTTGGGACTAGTATCTGTATCAAAAATTATAGAGGAGGGTGGTTTTTCCTCTCTGAGATTGACCGTATCACAGATGGTCGCCAGTACTTCTATTTGTGAGAAGCCTAGTTAATTCCATCTCTTATGGGTTGGTATTGCTCTTTGAGGCATGATCGCAGCTTAGATGGTCACCGAATCTTCTATTTGTGAGAAGAGGCTGGGTAATTCCATCCCTTTGATCTGAAACTGATGAAATATGGTGAATTGAAGGTTGATCCCAGTACCGTGTGACAAGTATTTTTGTTTTGGTAGGGGTTAGACTGAACCATGAATGGCTGCCTACGTAATCCTATTGAAGAGGAGATCAAGTCTGCGTAGTTCGAACCTGATGTAAGAGGTTCAACGCTGAATGTGAAAGGCAGAAGCTTTATTGGCGAAGAAGGGTGTAGAAGTATTTTTGTTGTTTTTGTTTTTATAGAGGAATGGCAAAAATGTTTTTGTTGTTTTTTTTTATTGCAACCGACCCATATAGAATATGGTTGCCTACGTACCCCCGGGTATCAGGGAGATCAGGTCGACGTAGTTCGCCCTTCGTGACGAATCGCACCAAAGAGAAGTGTGAATCCCATGCGAAGCTATATCATGGGGAGAAGAAAGTTTGATCCCATAATGGGACACAAACTGCGAGTGTGTAAAAAGTTTGATCCCATCTTCAGGACAAACTACAAGCGTAGAAAAGTTTAATCCCGTCTTCAGGATAAACTGCAGGTGTGAAAAGTTCGATCCCGTCTTCAGGATAACCAAAATTGTATGAAAGGTTTGGAATGAGGTGAAACCAGGCTACTGGTTTGAAGTGTATGTAAAAAGGAGAGGGTTCAAAACCAGAATGACTGGTGATTTGATGATCAAAACCAGGATGTTTGTTTGATGGTAACTTCAGACATAGTACCGTTTCACGGTGTCCGAGTTGATAAGCTGTGGAAATTCTTCGCCATCTATTTCCTGCAATCTGAGAACACCTCCTGTCAATACCTCCTTGACAATAAATGGGCCTTCCCAGTTAGGAGCGAATTTTGTTTGAACCAAGTCATGTTGTTTGAACTACCGTAGTCGAACTTTTCTGTTGTAGGATCGTGCGATCCTTTGTTGATATAACTGACCATGGAAGATAGTCGCGGTTCGCCTTTCGTCTATTAGAGACAATTGGTGATACCTGTCTTGTACCCATTGATCTTCATCTAACTGAGCATCCATCAACACTCTGAGGGATTCCATTTCCACCTCTATGGGGAGCACTACTTCCATCCCATAGGCTAATGAGTAGGGGGTTACCCCAGTGGAAGTACTCATGGAAGTTCTGTAGGCTAATAAAGTCAGAGGCAAGAGGTCAAGCCATCCTTTGTGATTGGTGGACATTTTCTGCATGATCTTTTTGATATTTTTATTAGCTGCTTCAACATCACCATTCATATTTGGATGGTAGATGACTGAGTAAAGGTGTTTGATGTGGAATTTTCTGCATAACTCCTCCATTATTTAGTTGTTGAGGTTTTTAGCATTGTGTGACACAATGACCTCTGGTTATCCATATCGACAGACGACATTTATTTCTGATGAAAGCAATGATGACTTCTTTAGTAACCTTGGGGAAGGATATTGCTTCTATCCATTTGGTGAAGTAGTCAATCATGGTGAATATGAATCGATGTCCATTACTGGCTTTGGGCTGTAGGGGTCCGATCACGTCCATTCCCCACATTGAGAAGGGCCATGGCGAACTCATATTGTGAAGTTTCCTTGGAGGGGCGTGGATAGCATTCCCATGAATTTGGCATTGATAGCACCTCTTGACGTGATCATCACAGACAGCTTTGAGTGTAAGCCAATAATGCCCTATTCTAAGAATCTTCTTGACAAGTAGGGGTCCGCTCATGTGAGGGCCACATACTCCACCATGGGTCTCATCCATGAGTCTTTGAGCTTGGTCTTTATCCAGACATCTGAGGAGAACTATTCCTGCATCTCTTTTATAGAGTGCATCTCCGCTCAGGTAGAATTTCATAGCAAGTCGATGGATCCGCCTCTTCTCAGTTAGGCTCACCTCAGCGGGTGTAGATCCGTCTTGTAGATACTCCTTGATGTGCTGATACCAAGGGCTATGGATGAGAGGTAGTTCATCCGATACTTATGGGAACTATGTTGGAGAAGTATCGGATGAACTTGGCTTTTTGTATTGCAATTGTAATGCTTGGCGTTTTTTCCTTGTCAAGTATGTGCACCAAGGAGGCCAACGTTGTTAATGCATCCGCAAAATCATTCCTATTACGAGGAATGTGTAGAAAGGAGATTTCTTCAAACTCCAAAGCCATCTATAGAACTTGACGATGGTAAGGCAGCAAATGTAATTCTTTGGTTTGATAGATTCCTGTGGATTATCTGATTACCAACTCTGAATCCCCAAAGATAGTTAACCGCCTGATGCCCATTGAACGGGCAAGTTTTAGCCCCATGATACAGCCTTCATACTCAGCTATGTTGTTGGTGCTGACAAACTGTAATTTGATGGCGACGGGATACTTCTCCCCTGTACCGGATATAAGAACTGCTCCAGCTCCAGAGCCTTCTGTGTTAACAGCTCCATCAAAATATATTTTCCACGTACGGCATGTATCGTACTGATGTTGTTGTTGAACTGTCTTTACCCCTTCATCGAGGAAGTATGTTTCTAAGGGTTTGTAGTCCCCTGCAGGTGCGGCGGCTAATTGATCCACAATTCCTTGACCGTTGACAGATATTTGTGTCACGTAGACGATGTCAAATTGTTGTAGGATCAACTGCCATCTGGACAGTCGATAATTCAGTGTGGGCTTACTGAACACATATTTGAGATGGGTTGTGTGACCATGGAGGTAATGCTGTAACCTCATGGAAGCCCATGCTAAAGCACAACAAGTCTTCTCAATCAGAGTGTACTTGTGTTCACTGATGCTGAATCTTTTGTTGAGGTAATAGATAGCTCATTCTTGGCCTCTATCATCTTTTCTCCCCAGCATACAGCCCATGGCATTGTCATTTATGGACAGGTACATGAACAGGGGAACACCATCCCTGGGTGGTACCAAAATAGGAGCGTTAACCAACTGCTCTTTGATTGTGAGAAAGGCTTTTTGACACTCATCATTCCATTTTGTGGAGGAGTTCTTCCTTAATAACTTGAAGATTGGCTCACAGGTTGCTGTGAGTTGAGAAATGAACCTGCTAATGAAGTTGATTCTTCCCAAAAATCCCAATATTTCCTTCTTTGTCTGAGGAGTGGGCATTTCCTTGATGGCCTAGATTTTGGTAAGATCCATTTCAATCCCTTTGTGGCTGACTAGGAAACCTAGCAACTTACCTGACTTAACAGCAAAGGCACACTTGTCTGGATTCAACTTCAAGTTGTACTTACGCAACCTGTTAAAAAGCTTTTTGAGATGGTCTAAGTGGTCCTCCTCCCTTCGGGATTTGACAATGATGTCATCCACGTAGATCTCTATCTCCTTTTGCATTAAATCATGAAAAAGAGCCATTATAGATCGTTGATAGGTTGTCCCGGCATTGATGAGGCTGAATAATAATCATTTATAGCAAAAGGTTCCTCAAGGCATGATGAAAGTAGTTTTCTCACGGTCCTCCTCAGCGACCATAATTTGATGGTACCCCGCAAAGCAATCAGCAAAGGAGTACATGTCGTATTGAGTAGTGTTGTCAGTAAGAATGTGGATAAAGGGCACGGGAAAGCTATCTTTAAGGCAAGCTTTGTTCAAATCCTGGTAATCCACACAAACTCGCACCTTTTCCCCTAGTTTAGGCACGGGAACAATGTTGGATATCCAATCCGGATATGTAGACACCATGATAATGCCAGCTTGAAATTGTTTCACAATTTCTTCTTAACTTTTAAACTCCACTCAGGTTTCAATCGCCTGAGTTTCTGCCTAACTGGCTTGAATCCTTCTTTGATGGGAAGGCGATGAAGAACAATGTCTGTGGATAAACCCACCATGTCTTCATGAGACCATGCAAACACATCCTGGAATTGGGTTACTAGTTCAACCATGTCATTCCGTTGGTTTGGGGTGAGGTCTGAACCAATTTGGATTAGCTTAGAGTTTTCCAAGGTTCCAAGATTGAAAGAAGTGGTTTGATCAAGATTCAGTTTGGGTTTGTCTGCGACCCATTCCTTAATCTCCTGAGGTGTCTTAATGTCCTCTTGCATATCCATCAAGTTTGAGTCCAACTTTGCATCAAAGCTACAGCCCTTGTGGAGAGAAGGCACTTCATCAGCAAGTACAGGTGTAAGACCCCAGCTTTTATAAATAAAGATGAATTTTCTATAAATATTATTTTTGAATATTATGGAATAAATTTGATATAATGTTATAGTTGTGGGTAATATTTATAAATTTTGCAAAGTAAGCAAGTTGTTATAAAATATTCGTTTGGTGGGGAATATTCTTTTGTCGGGAATATTAAATGACGGCTCAATCAATCGATGGGACCCCTTAACGGAAGTATTATCGTAGTAGTTAAAACGACAAAATTATCTTTCTATAAAAATAACGGCGGAGGTGTTCTGTTAAAAGCTGTTGAACTACCCGGTAGTAAAAGTACGATGTCTGGCGTGGTTGCGTAGTAGCACTACGGTATTGATTATTGATGCTTACGTGAGAAGTCACTTAGCTATACTCAATTATTACTACGATAATTCTTTGCATCATATCTCTTATATTATTGATTCAATTATTGTCACAAGATATCATCATATAATATGTTATATTATTAATTGAGACGACAACTTATAAATGATTAATAATTGTTGAAAGATTAAATATGTGTTGATTAAAAATAAAATAATTTGTGGTAATATTTATTCAATCCTTGATATATATAAAGAGTCCATTATGAGGCGTTTGTGGTAAGTTTGATTATTTTATGGGGGCCCATATGTCATCATCTAAGAGTCTCTTCATCAATAGTATTTACCTTTGTGAATAGTAATTACCTTTGTGAATAGTAATTACCTTTATCGATAATATATTTACCTTTGTGAATAGTAATTACCTTTGTGAATAGTAATTATCTTAGTCAATAGTATTTACCTTTGTGAATAGTAATTACCTTTGTGAATAGTAATTACCTTCGTCAATTATATTTACCTTTGTGAATAGTAATTACCTTCAATCAATAGTAATTACCTTCGTCGATAGTATTTACCTTCGTTAATAGTATTTACCTTTGTGAATAGTAATTACCTTCGTCGATAGTAGTAATTACCTTCAATCGATTGTAATTACCCCCCTTCAAAACAGTAGTTGTCTCTTGATATTGCGAAGAGTCATTTTGACCCTTCGATAAGACCAAGAGCCACCCTCGGTTTTCTATAAATAGAAAGCTCATTCCTTCATTATTTCTTACAGAATTCATTGAAACTACTGAGGAGAAAACTATAGAGAGAAAAGAAGAAAAGTATTCTTTACTTCACTTTTCAATATTCAGTTCTTCTAAGGTAAGGGATATTATTTGTTGTACCGTAAAGGGGTGTTATTCTTTCTTATTCATGAAGAGAACTTACATTATTCCATTCTTTATTATTACATTGGAATAACTTTTGTATCTGTGATACCCTATACTTGGTGAAATCCTCTCATTATTTCATTCTTTATTATTACATTGGAATAACTTTGTATATGTGACATACCCTATACATAATCTGTATCGTGGTTTACCTATACTTGGTGACATTCTTCTATTCTTCTCGTTTGGAACATCCATACATGTGTTTTACACCGGACACAGTTACGTCTTTATTATTATTACATTTGAAACATCACATGCATGTGTTTTACACCTAACTGGTTAAAATCTTTATTATTATTACATTGGAACATCCTGCATGTGTTTTTACACCCACTGGTTCCGCCTTTATCAATCTGTTGGAATATCCTATCATGTGTTTTACACCGGATCTGGTTCCATCTTTATTATTCTGTTGGAACATCTGTGCCGATGTGAATTTCACGACTTTGGTTCTATTATTATTATTATTACATTGGAATAACTTCGCATGTACATCAGGCAATCTGCATGCATGGTGATTTCCTTTGTTATTCCATTCTTTATTATACCCAATTGGTTAAAACTTTGACTTCTATACTCCATGAAATTAGTAGAATATTCTTGATATTTGTGTTTCATCCGATTATCTTTTCATGGAAATATTTTTCTCGATCATTCTTCAATTTTACTCTACAAACCGATTATCGTGTTGACAATTTGGGCGTTATTAGTTCTGAATAAATTAATTCGTGAACTTGTTTTATTGAATTATTATGTCATTGTCATCATCCTCATGTTATATTATGTTATCTTTGGCTTACGTGCATAGATGAACTTAGTATGATTATGACCGAGGATCATTCGGTATAATAATCACTTGTTATAAATGATGTGATAAAAGTCCTCGGTGGCACGTAATGCGGTGATGGATAGTTTTTGGGTATGATTATGACCGGGGGTGATTCAATATAGTCGTGACCATTGATAATTTGATGAAAATCCTTGGCCGTGGTAGTGCAGGGGATGATTAGATATTGTGGTTTATTCATTAAACCGAGTCTTAGTGATAAAAATTTATGAAAACCTTTTAAAACCTAAAAGATAGTAGACTTTATTTTCTACTTGACTCTTTTAATGGATTGCGTATTCATTACTGATTAAACCGTTTGTCTATTGTATTTTATCGGTTTAATATTGTTGAAGACTATTGATAATTTATTACGCTTTATCGTAGTTATAATATTTCTTCTTTGGGCTAGTTGAGCTCACCCTTTCTTTCACTTTATTCTCTTGAGAAATGAGAATATAAATTTGGGACGAGTCGGGAGCGGAGTAATGGTCGAGAGGATAGCATTAGTAGTCCTCACTATTACGTGAAATAGTGTGATAATAATTGTAATGAGAACTCCTTTTGAGTTTATATAATATCTAGTAGACAATATTTGTATTCAAACTCACGCTTTATGTCGTATTGTACCTACGCGAGTTATATTATTATTAAGTTGTATTTAAATTACATACCATGTAAGTGGTGACCCAAGATGGGTGGCGTATACCTAATTTTGGGGGCGTCACGGTTGGTATCGAGCTTAGGGATATGATCCTGGCTGAGATGTGAGATAAGAACTAGGAGGGAGAGACGGGAATTCCTTCGCTAGTATGACCTACCTAAATTTATTTGGTATTTAATTGGTCGGTCGAGTAT
The DNA here is from genome assembly GCA_020205615.1 of Panax quinquefolius. Taxonomy (NCBI): domain Eukaryota; kingdom Viridiplantae; phylum Streptophyta; class Magnoliopsida; order Apiales; family Araliaceae; genus Panax; species Panax quinquefolius. The sequence continues at coordinate 307,646 of JAINUW010000441.1, read as the reverse complement.
AGGGATAATATATGATATGTTAATTAACCCTTGTTTTGTGACGGTGTTTGAGAATGGCATCCGAAATGCTTTGAGATAAGCAATGAAGCACATGAGAGTGTTGATTAACTCAAACAAAAGGTAACGACCAACAACACGATAATAATCATCTTTGGTGGCAACGGCTATCGAATAATGATAACCATCGTGGGGAAATTATCATGCCAAGAATGGTAACCACTTAGGTGGTAATCATGGCAAAGATAATAGAAGTGGAAATTGCAAGAAGAGAAGGTCATTTAGCCCAATTTTGTTGTGCACCAAAGTCAAGTCTAGTCTATTTGGGACGGTGGCACCAAAGGTGGATATGGACAAAACAAAGTCGTTAGGTTTTAGGAAGTGCATTTTTCATGACTTCTCAAAAAAGCGAGTAAACCGAACGAAGTTAGCACGGGTTAGTTAATTATAAATTGCGAAGTCTATACCTTATAAGATATCTGTTTCTACCCATTATTTTATCTCTCTTTGCTTGCGTTCAACGTTTAAATTTGACTCAGGAGAAGTTAGACTTTGACTTATTGGTTGAAACTTCATTAGTAGGAGCCTTCGTTCTGCTTACTATTTTTTAACTCTTGTTTGATTCAAATAAACACTTTCACGTTACCTGTCGATCTTATCTTTTTGAAAATACTTGCCTTTGATGTGATTTTAGGAATCAATTGGTTAACTACTCATCATGCTTTTCATAAGGTTGTTAGCTTTTATATTCATAACCAACTTGTTGTGCGAATTCAAGTAACCAAACTACTAAAGTCAATTATTGTCATATCAAGCCATAAGTAAAGAGCCCCAAACCTTTCGTTGTTGACTTCCTTGTGTGGAATGCACCAAAGCCAGACTTTCTGTAGGCGACATCGTGAATGAAGATGGCAAGTTTATAGGTATCATTGTGAGGTGCTATCTAGGTTAAGGGATAGAAGTCACAGTTGGTATCAATGTGACGTACTATCCAAGTCTTGGATGAGAGTCACGCTTTTGAATGATATTTCTATTATTAATAAATTTCTGGCGTATTCTTGAAGACTTCTTAGCCTACCTTAGAGCGCGAAATCGAATTTCGTATTGACCCCAATCTGAAAACCCATTTCTTAAACCCTCAAATATTTCTTCAACTAAAATGAACAGTTTACGTGGTTTATGATGAAAGTCATAATAAAAGCATTGGACTAATGAAAATCATGGGTATACGTGGTATTAGTAAGTGTTATGATGAGTTATGTTGGTTAGTATGTGAAAACATAAAAGTTTCTTAAAAATCACGAGTTAAAAACCAGATTTTGGTGAAAAACGTAACATGAAATTCAATTGACCAAATCTCTTATTATATTTTGAATTTTTGAGTGTGGTTAAGTCCTAGAGTTAGATCTATGAGTTACCTAACTAATCCAAGTGGAATCAATGAAAAAGGTGTTGTAGATTTTTGTGTGGACTGATTTTAGCAAAGGAGTCAAAACTTTAAAATGTCCAAAAAGCTGCTGCCACGTTTTTGTAAGGGCTGTTTCGGCCACTTAATTAGTGAGAAAAATTCAGGCCTTTTGGGACATATAAGTATATGGTATAAAGAACATTGTGTCCAAAAATGAGCTCATTCCGACTTAAAATGAGCAAGTTATGACCATTTCAATATTTAGGTTTTCTTGACGAAAAATGCTATAACTGGAGTTATATAACTCCGATGACCATGAAATTTAAACTGGAGGCTCATATTAACATGTTTAAGGTCCTGCCAAGATTTGAGAATTTTTGGAGTTAAACTTGAGGTAGCTAATTTCTTAAGGAATTAATTAGAAATTGATTTTTGAAAAATAGTAAATGAATTTTAAAATTTAGAAAAATATATTTTCATTATGGGACTATATTATGCTAAATCCCAGAAAAGAAATATTTTTGGGATTGATTTGGTATTTTCATGAAAATAGTTTAATTCTGAGCATATGAGTTAAATATGTTATGTGAAGTAACAAAATTGAAAATAGGATTTTTATGGCTAGCGAATCCTATATAGAGTATATATATATTTTTTTGATGAGGATTTGATCATTGGTGATGATATCTTATGAGTATGGTATTTTTGAATGATTAAATGCATTATATGGTAAAGCGTAAACAATTGAAATAAAGTGTTTATAAATTTAAGAAGTGATTAAAATATTGTTATAATATTAATGATATTAGATTATAAGATTATTAAGTGATTGATAACATGGGGATATTCTTGAATCTGGATAAATTATATTATAAATGTTTAATATTTATCCTTTATCTCATATGATTGATTCTTTATATCATTGACATGATCCTCATGCTTATATTATGTTGAAAGTCATCTGTGGCTCACGTGCGTAGATGGACTTGGTATGATTATGACCGAGGATTGTTAGGGTATAATCATGACCATAATTGAAAACACGATTATCTTTGTACGTAGTGCATGGATAATTTGTGGTCGTGATACTAATGAATACACGATTATCTTTGTACGTAGTGCATGGATAATTATTGGTCGTGATACTAATGAATACACGATTATCTTTGTACGTAGTGCATGGATAATTTGTGGTCGTGATACTAATGAATACACGATTATCTTTGTACGTAGTGCATGGATAATTTGTGGTCGTGATACTAATGAATACACGATTATCTTTGGTAGTAGTGCATGGATAATTTGTGGTCGTGATACTTAATGAATACCACGATTATCTTTGGCCGTAGTGCATGGATAATTTGTGGTCGTGATACTAATGAATACACGATTATCTTTGGCCATAGTGCATGGATACTAATGAATACACGATTATCTTTGGCCGTAGTGCATGGATAATTTGTGGTCGTGATACTAATGAATACACGATTATTTTTGGCCGTAGTGCATGGATAATTTGTGGTCGTGATACTAATAAATACACGATTATCTTTGGTAGTAGTGCATGGATAATTTGTGGTCGTGATACTAATGAATACACGATTATCTTTGGTAGTAGTGCATGGATAATTCGTGGTCGTGATACTAATGAATATCCTTGGCACGTAGTGCGGGGGATGATTCGATGATATGGATTAATTATTGAGTTGAGTCTCAAAGAATGAAATATTAATTCATGGATGTAGTAAAAGTCATCTTTGGTCGTAGTGCATTGATAGACTTGGTATGATTATGACCACGGATTATTCGGTATAATCATGACCAGAATTGAAAACACGAATATCCTTGGCGATGAGTGCATGGATAATTCGTGGTCGTGATACTATTAAAATGCGTCTCAAATTATTGGTTTTACTGATTGTATATCTTTAGCTTTGTAGTGCAAAGATGAATTGTTAATGAATATCTTTTGGCGGATTAGAAGATGAATTTAATATTTTTAACGATAAAGGTATTCAAGGTATCCTCACCTCTTTATCATATCAGGTACGTACCCTAATTTCAAGGGCGAAATTTCATAAGAATGGGAGGTTGTAAGACCCCAGCTTTTATAAATAAAGATGAATTTTCTATAAATATTATTTTTGAATATTATGGAATAAATTTGATATAATGTTATAGTTGTGGGTAATATTTATAAATTTTGCAAAGTAAGCAAGTTGTTATAAAATATTCGTTTGGTCGGGGAATATTCTTTATGTCGGGGAATATTTGTCTGACGGCTCAATCGATGGTGGACCCCATGGCGGAAAGTATTATCGTAATTAGAAAACGACAAAATTATCTTTCTATAAAAATAACGGCGGAGGTGTTACCGTTAAAAGCTGTTGAACTACCCGGTAGTAAAAAAAGTACGATGTCTACGTGGTTGCGTAGTAGCACACACGGTATTGATTATTGATGCTTACGTGAGAAGTCACTTAGCTATACTCAATTATTACTACGATAATTCTTTGCATCATATCTCTTATATTATTGATTCAATTATTGTCACAATATCATCATATAATATGTTATATTATTAATTGAGACGACAAGTTATAAATGATTAATAATTGTTGAAAGATTAAATATGTGTTGATTAAAAATAAAATGATTTGTGGTAATATTTATTCAATCCTTGATGTTTATAAAGAGTACATTATGAGAGCGTTTGTGGTAAGTTTGATTATTTTATGGGGGCCCATATGTCATCATCTAAGAGTCTCTTCGTCAATAGTATTTACCTTTGTGAATAGTAATTACCTTCGTCGATAGTATTTACCTTTGTGAATAGTAATTACCTTTACCAATAGTATTTACCTTTTGTGAATAGTAATTACCTTTGTGAAAAGTAATTACCTTCGTAGATACCTTTTACCTTTACCTTCGAGAATAGTATTTACCTTTGTGAATAGTAATTACCTTCATCGATAGTAATTACCTTCGTCGATAGTAATTACCCCTTCAGTAAATAGTAGTTGTCCCTTGAATATTACCAAGAGTTAATCGCCTCTTGATTGTTCCAGGGTTAATTACCCCTTCAATGAAATAGTAGTTGTCTCTTGATATTACGAAGTCATTTTGACCCTTCGTTAAGACCAAAGAGCCACCCTTAGTTTTTCTATAAATGAAAGCTCATTCCTTCATTATTTCTTACGAATTCATTGAAACTCTAGAGAAAACTATAGAGAGAAAAGAAGAAAATATTCGCTACTTCACTTTTCCAATATTCATTCTTCTAAGGTAAGGGATATTATTTGTTGTACCCGTAAGGGGTGTTATTCTTTCTTATTCATGAAGAGAACTTACATTAATCCATTCTTTATTATTACATTGGAATAACTTTTATATCTGTGGCATACCCCATACTTGGTGAAATCCCTCTGTTATTCCATTCTTTATTATTCTTTGGAATAACTTTTTATATCTGTGACATACCTATACATAATCAGACACGTGGTTTACCCTATACTTGGTGACATTCTTCTATTATTACATTGGAACATCCTGCGTCATGTGTTTTTACAGGACTGGTTAAAATCTTTATTATTATTCTGTTGAAACATCACATGCATGTGTTTTACACCGGACTGGTTTAAAATCTTTATTATTATTACATTGGAACATCACATGCATGTGTTTTACACCCACTGGTTCCGTCTTTATCATTCTGTTGGAATATCCTATCATGTGTTTTACACGGATCTGGTTCCATCTTTATTATTACATTGGAACATCATGTATGGTGTGTGAATTTCTCGACACAGGTTACATTATTATTATTACATTGGAATAACTTTTGTCATCTGCTACGCATGCATGGTGATTTCCTTTGTTATTCCATTCTTTATTATACCCAGTTGGTTAAAACTTTGACTTATACTCCATGAAATTAGTAGAATATTCTTGATATTTGCGTTTCATCCAAAGATCTTTTCATGAAAATATTCTTCTCGATCATTCTTGAATTTTACTCTAAAAGCGATATCGTGTTGACAATTTGGGCGTTATTAGTTCTGAATAAATTAATTCGTGAACTTGTTTTATTGAATTATTATGTCATTGTCATCATCCTCATGTTATATTATGTTATCTTTGGCTTACGTGCATAGATGAACTTAGTATGATTTTGACCGAGGATCATTCGGTATAATCATGGCTTGTTATAAATGATGTGATAAAAGTCCTCGGTGGCTTTGTAATGCGATGATGGATAGTTTTTGGTATGATTATGACCGGGGGTGATTCGGTATAGTCATGACCATTGATAATTTGATGAAAATCCTTGGCCAGTGTACGGGGATGATTAGATATTGTGGTTTATTCATTAAAGCTGAGTCTTAGTGATAAAATTTATGAAAACCTTTTAAAACCTAAAAGATAGTAGACTTTATTTTCTACTTGACTCTTTTAATGGATTGCATATTCATTCTGATTAAACCGGTTGTCTATTGTATTTTATCGGTTTAACATTGTTGAAGACTATTGATAATTTATTACGCTTTATCTTAGTTATAATATTTCTTCTTGGGCTAGTTGAGCTCACCCTTTCTTTCACTTTGTTCTCTTGAAAATGAGAATATAAATTTGGACGAGTCGGGGAGCGGAGTAATGGTCGAGGATAGCATTAGTAGTCCTCACTATTACGTGAAATAGTGTGATAATAATTGTAATGAGGACTCCTTTTGAGTTTGTATAATATCTAGTAGACAATATTTATATTCAAACTCACGCTTTATATCGTATTGCATACCTACGCAGTTATATTAGTAAGTTGTATTTAAATTACATACCATGTAAGTGGCGACCCAAGATGGGTGACGTATACCTAATTTTGGGGGCGTCACAACAGGCACATCTAAATTTAGAGTCCTAAAACAGAATATGCTTTCACTTAATATTTGCAACTGTTTGATCATACAAAGTGTTAGCATGTACTTAATAAAATAACTGCTAGTAATGTAAAGAAAAGTAAGCAATTAAAGTTATCTACAGGGCAGAGGGATTTTCTACCCATTTTACCCTCGTCGACCAATGCATGGAGTGCTGCTCCAATTGTCGAGGGAAAAGTCCTGATGGACTGCAGTGATGGAAGGATCGTCATTTTCCTCCTTCTCCCGAATGATAACCATAACATCTGGGCAATCATCGTCTGAGGTGTATCTATTTGTATGTTCATCATGAACAATGACACGTATGCCTGCCATCATCAAGGCAATGTCATGTTTACGTTTTTGTTGCTTTTCTTCCACTTTGGGATAAAGAATCAGCGCCTCTTTTGCTTTGATTGGCACTGGCTTAGGAAACAGCATGGCTGCAACATGGGCTGGCACCTTTACTGGAGATTGTATCAACTCATGAGGTAAAGGTATAGAAAATCGCCGTGAGGCGGAAGCTTGAGGAACCGACTTGTATTTATGGGGATTCACAGCATCGGTATCGCGTAATAGCCTAGTCCGTGAGCCCAATTTATTTGGACATTTGAATAGGGTGCTTAATACCCTACTTATCTTTACCAAGCCCTTGTCCAGGTTGATGACCCAATGAAATCATTTCTCGAGTGGCCGACATAACCTCGGCAGAAATCTTGGGAACGGAAAGTGACGTTTCAATAGAATGGTACTGCGTAGTACTCACTTCCAGAGTATGAAAACTGGTCAACTCAACTTCAGAGTTGAAACTGATGATTGGTAGATCTCCTTATTCAGGATACTCCGGCTCAGCATTGACAGTGACTAGACTATTGTTGACAATGTATTTGAGTTGCTGATGTAGTGTGGAGGGAACGGCTCCAGCCATGTGTATCCATGGTCTCCCCAATAGCAGGTTGTATCCTGAATCTATCTTGTGGATGTGGAAGGATACATTAAATGTATTTGGACCAATCTCAATTGGTAATTCAATCTTTCTGACAGCATTTCGTCGGGATCCATCAAAAGCTCTGATAACCGTATGGCTGCTTTGGATCTGCTTGAGATTGACATTCATCTTCACCAAGGTGGCATAAGGACATATATTTAGAGACGAGCCTCCATCTATCAAAACTCCAGCTAGCATGTACCCAGAAGACAAAACTGCAATGTGCAATAGCTTGCAATGACCGGTCCCTTCGAGTGGTATATCATCATCAGTGAAGGATATCACATTGTTGTTGAAAATGTGATCAACCAAATGTTGAAATTTTCCACATCCACTGATTTTGGCAAGTAGGCTTCTTCCAAAACCTTCAATAAGATCTTCTGATGATCTTCGAAAGAGAAAACCAAGTCCAGTATAGATATCTGGTGTGGAGCTTCTCGTAAGCTTAAAACCACATTGTCTTCATTGTGGCCCATAGTGCGGAGGAATTTTTCAATCTTCTCCATGGGAATCTTCCCCTTTGCTTCGCAAATAGGTTTCATAACCTGTTAAGGAAGATACCGTGGATTTTTCTTCGACACTGTAGCAGTAGTAATAGACGTGGATCCTTCAGCTTCTCCATAATTCCATGGAACTTTGTGTAAGCTGACAACAGGATGTTATAGTTTGAAGGGTAAATAAATTGGCTCTGGTACGGCCACTTTCAAAGGATTGTCAGCTCCTTTGAGTTAAATTGGTTGTATGGGAAATACTTTGACAGTCTCATCATCCACTTCGGATATAACTACTACTGATCCCTTCCATTTGGTAGGACATGCATTCCCACTCTTGAGTTGCACAGTGTAATCATCTGCTAATTGCAGGACACCGCTATCAATAAGATTCTGAATGAGATGGCGGAGTGCCCAGCATTCTTCTGTGCTGTGACCGCGAGAGTGTAAATGATATTGACACACTTTATCAGAATTGAACCGTCCTAAGCGGGGATTGATTGGAGGCAGAAGGAAGGTAATTCTTCCTTCGTTGATCAACATTTGCAGTATCTCCTCCATAGATTCGCACAGATATGTAAATTCTCTTTAATTGGCAAAATCCCGATGGGCATTAGCATTTTCTCTCTTCGCAACCTTATCCTCCATAGCTTCGCTTTCTGAAGGTGGTGATGGAGCTTTCATAACAAAAGGAAGGAGATATGCATGCTCCTGCCTGATTAATTGGCGTGTGACTTGATGCTGGTGGGTCACCAGTTTTGCCAATTGCTCAATTTGTTTGCAAAGAGCTTTCATCTTTCGTTCCTTAGTAAACTGGAACTTTGCATAATCCCATTTGTCAACACCATCTTTGATGATCGGGGATGATTCATTTTTGAAACCAGAACTCTGTCCAGTGCTCCAACTGATCATGTTGACCTCTTCTTCTTTGTGTTGGGGAAGGGGATTGTCTTGCACATGAGGTTGATCTGGTTTGGTGACCACAATCTCACCGTTGTCTATTAAATCTTGGATCTTGTGTTTCAAGGCCCAACAATCTTGAGTATCATGTCCAGGTGCTCCGGCATGATAAGCACACTTCCGAGTAGCATTAAAACCCCTCCCATTAGGGTTGGCTGGTGGAAGAAGATGTGTAATTTTCTTTTGAGTAGTCAGAAGAGCAATAATATTCTCGAGCGAGTCCCCTAAAGGTGTGAACGTCCGAGGTCGCTTTACTTCTCCACTTTTAGGCAATGGAGGGTTTGAAGACTATGCTTGAAAAGGGGAGTAGTTTCTCCTTTGTATAGGTATGCTTTGATTGCCTTTTTGACCTTGTAGTATCAAGGAAACATCCTTCTCTTTCTTTTTATGGACCCTCCAAGGGTTGTTTCCATAAGATCCGGACTGGATGTGCTCAGCAACATCTTTAAGAGCGGCTAGATCTTGAATTTTTCCAGACTTCAATCCCATCTCATTCATCTCTCCGTGCTTAATCATTTCAGAGAATGGCTTGCCAATACCAGCTAAGAATCTCTCATAGAAAGGAGCTTCCTATATATCTAGGAATGACATGACCATTTCTGATTCCGTCATGGAAGGAATAACTTGAGCAGCAAGGCGCCTCCACTTTTGAGCATACTCTCTGAAAGACTCATTAGACTGTTTCTTGACCTTGGTAATTTGGTATCGGTCGAGAGCCATCCGAGATCCTGAAAAGCAGATTGAGTGAGGAAGGCGTGAGCCAGCTCTTCCCAGCTATGGATCTTTGACTTGTCTAATCTGGTATACCATGAACGGGCTTCTCCAGTCAGACTTTTCTAAAACAGCTGCATTCTGATCATTTCATTTTCCGCATAAGATCTAAGTTCTCAAATGAATACCTTTAAATAGGTATAAGGATCCCCTAATCCGTCATACTTTTCAAAATCAGGGGTTTTGAATTTCTCTGGATAATGAACACCAGGGAAGATGCAAAGGTCAGCATATGAAACACTTCCATGTGTTCCAATCTCTTTGAGAACACGGATAGTTTCCTCCATTTGGAGGACCTTCTTCCTGATATCACCGGTGTCTGGATCTCCTTTAAGATGGGTGTTTTCAAGGTCTTTGTTGGTCGTATCCAACTGAGGTTCTGGAATTGTTTTTTCCAAACCTTGAGCTCCTCCTTGTGCAGATGATTCTGTATATGTTGGTATCTTCGTACCTTGAGTAGATTGATGCAATTCTTTCAGCAAAACAGCCAAATCTGTAATTTGTTTACTCAATCCATCAAATTCTTCTCGGGAAACAGTATTAGACTGGTCAGAAGAAGACATGATTGGCTGTAGGCTCGTGGCCTTTTTGGATTTTGAAGTGCAATGCCCCCAATGATTTCCCTACAAAAGACTTACGTAGTTTAGTCTTAGGGATAATGTAAATGTTATCATAACATGTTCGTTTTAGGAATATTGTCCTGCAAAATTGGGTGTTAATTGATAACATGCATGCACAAATAATCATTATATTTTCCATTACATAAAGATGAACATGGAATAAAATTACAAGTAAATGCTTTTACAAGTAATTGAAAATGGAAAGCATGAAGAGACTTTCCTCCGCGTTTGGTTTATCAGAGGTTGACCTATCTTAGGGTTACTCTCGTGGCTTTTTGGCATGAAGGTTCCCAGATCATTGCAATCTACTTGACAGGAAGTTAATCCGGTCTTTCAACTGAAGCGAATCTGGGTGGTGCCTTTCCTGAGCCCCGTTAGAATTATTCTTCCTACGAGTCCAGTAATCAAACACCGACAGGATAGCCTCCTGGTGGAGGAACCACACAACATACATTCACATACAACGTGTCTCACCATTTATGCAAAATGATGACATATGCGAAGCACTAATATCACAGATAGATATTTAGCAATGGAGTAAAAAAGATGCATTAGTACACATTCATCATAAATGTAAATGCAACATTCACACACAAGCATATAATAGTTTTGAAAAGCTTGTAATATGGGGATTTTTATTTGTCCCTTTTCGTTACTTGTTCTTTGGTGTTCTCATGTTAATGTGAGATTTGTTTGAAAAAACAAGTGAAAAAGGTCCAACATGTATAATGTCGACGATCCGACTTTAAGAGTCGCCATTGGTGTATTTAATCGGTTGCACTAACGCTTGAATCAAAAAAGGTTTGCACATTATCGACCGAGTGATGTGACATCGCTAAACGGGTCTTACGTGAAACCGAGATTCATTTGAGTTCGGGGGCTTGATTATGCGGAGGGAAGGTGTTAGGCACCCCCCGACATCCGTGTTGCCACGGCGACCGCCACTTTTCAAAGAAACTGTTATATGAATGTGTGTGTGTGTGTGTGTGGATCAATTTGCAATTATTTGGAAGTAATGTTGTACCTCGTTCGCACCTATATACAAAGGGTTTAAATTTATAGAAAAATTCAGTTTTAACCAGATATATCAATGAAGCTTTGTAAAAAGAGGTTTTTCAAACCCTGTGCTCAATAGTAATTGAGGCCTTTGATACTTCCATTTTATTATTAAATGTTCTACTTGTTTGCTTTTATTTTTAGAGATGCGAGGCATCTTGAGAAAATAATATACTGATGATGCTTAACTCTTCATGGGCATGATGACCATCCAAGGAAATTCGATTACATCAGAATAATGTACAAGTCATTTTACGGTTGAAAAACGTCCATCACGGAACCGAATCTAGATTCAATCAATTTGAATTTGTTATCACATGATTCCTAGGCTCACATGATATCTGCGGTTTGTATGAAAGCGATAGCGATAGCTATATATATATAAAAGTCAGAAATATATATATATATAGACATGATCAACCACCACGAAGCAACTCCATGGGGGATCGGAAATGTAAATATATAAAAACGGTAAATATATATATATGGACACAATCAACAACTGCGAAGTAACTCCAGGTGGGACGAAAATGTAAATAAAGCTGTAAAAGCGATCAACTGCCACGAAGTAAACTCCAAGCAAGACGAAATATTAATAAAGTTGTAAAAGCGATCAACTGCCATGAAGTAAACTCCAGGCAGGATGAAATGTGTGTATATATATATAAGCAGTAAACGCACCGGATGTAAATCCAGGCTCATCGGATATGTCCGACAACAATTATAAATATAAGTATATATATATATAGCGTAAATGCTCTAATATAAAATCCAAAGCTCATCGATATGTCTGACAATAAATTATATATATATATATATATATATATATATATATATATATATATATATGTGTGTGTGTGTGTGTGTGTGTGTGTGTGTGTATAAAAGTAAAGAAATGCTCCAGATATAAGTCTAGGCTCATCAGATAGAGTCTGACCACAATTTATATATATATATATATATATGTATATATATATATATATAAAAGCAAAGAAATGCTCCAGACATAAGTCTAGGCTCATCAGACAGAGTCTGACCACAATTTATATATATATATAAGCAAGTAAACGCTCCAGACATAAGTCTAGGCTCAATCAAGGCATAACTCGATAATGTTAGTCCATATATAAAATATATACATATATATAAGTATATATATATATACAGACAGAAATGAAAATCACGGGGCAAAGTCCAGGCAAACACACACAACACGACTCTCAATGTGTATAACAGTGTGTGATAATATGAAAAGAAAGGCTTTATAGAATGTAAGAAGGCTTACAGTGGGCTACCAATGTAGACTTCTATGACTCTATGTGGATAAACACTCAGCTCCTGCCAGATAAAAGTATAGCTATATGTGAGCTAACAGATGTTTAAACTGAGGAAACACTCAATATGGGTGTGTATTGAGTAAATTGGATAGGGCTTCCTCGCATTTTCTCTCTCTTCTCTCTCTCAAATGGCTGACCCCAAGGTCTATATTTATAGATTGATGGTCGCAGTGTACTGCTGGCAATCCTGATTACACTTGGTTTGCTTTCAAGGTGTCCCCGGATTCATGGTCCGTCGTCTTGAAGTACGTGCACTCGTGCACTGTAATGTCCGGTCAAACTTGCAGAACTTCAATCTGAGCATCCGAACGAGGTATATGTGATCTTCTTCGAACCGCTTGTATGCAGAGTTACGCAATGACATAGATTAGAGGTTGTACGAAGTCAGGAAGAGGGGACCATGCCCATAGTCTTCAAGCTTCAAATTTTATCCGGTATACGGCCACGCGCAATAGTCACTCGGGATTGTAACTCCTCGGTTCTTGTGGGACATTGTTGTATATATGTATGTATAAAGTGTTGAGACAACACCCAAGTGTTGACGTGGCAAGATGACGTCTGACTCTTCGTCGGGGTTATCACCGGTTTGAGTTGAAAGTAGATGTTGCTCAGGGTTACATCTGAAATTGGACTGCTGCAAGTGTTTGAATGCTGCAAGGTCATCTTGTGAGTGTGCATGTCTACCCGTTGTTAGCTCTGGGTCTGAGGGATGAGTGCCTCGACAGGAGGTTTGAGCATGAAGCTGATAGCATGTGTTTGAAATAAGCATTTCCGGAGTTATCGCCGGAACTGCAACAGCATTCCTTGGGGTTATCGCCAAGGAGGAAACTCGGGGTTATTTCCAAGGTTGGAAATAATCCTTCCAGTGTGTGTTCCGAGTTTGGAAATGATGTTCCCGGTGTGTGTCCCGAGTTTTGAACTTGAACTTCCGGTAGTATCCGGAATGGATGTAAGTTGTCTTCCAAGGTTATCTCCAAAAGACGAATCTGTCCTCCTACAATGTTAGTAACAGGTGTGCAGAAAATTTCGAGTGTCTACACGTAGTAGCTGACGCGTTGAGTAGAAGATCTTATGTGGGTACGAGTGCGATATTGTCAACGCAGATGCCCATTTTGTATGACTTGCAAAGGATGGAGATAGAGTCAAAGACTCTAGGGACCCCACGTGATGATATCAAATATACGAGTAAAACTGACATTAATCGATAAAGTTAAAGCCGCTCAAGCTACAGACTCAGAGCTGATGAATGTGAAGAAGAAGGTTCAAGAAGGCGTTATTCTTGAAGCAGGAATCGACAAAGAGAGGAAATCTCAACCCTCGATTTTATTGGCCTATTTGAAATCCTTGACCGAGTAGGAATTGTGGCCTATAGACTCGCTTTACCGCCAAGTATGTCTCGTGTTCAAAACGTTTTTCACATATCTATGCTACGTAAATATACGGAAGACCCGAACCACATTATTGAGTTTGAACCGGACAAAATAGCGGAAGATTTAACGTATGAAGAGGTTCCTGTTAAAATCTTGGATAAGAAGGAACATATTCTACGCTCCAAGGTTATACCTCAAGTCAAAGTTTTGTGGAGAAACCACGATGTTGAGGAAATGACCTGGGAGTTAGAATCTGAAATGAAATTAAGGTAACCTCACCTCTTCGACATACCAGGTACGTAACCTAATTTCGAGGGCGAAATTTCATAAGAAGAGGAGATTGTAAGACCCCGAATTTTATGAAATGAAAGTATTCAATTTTCTTATAATTATTATTTTATTTAGTAAATGGTTAAATTGATAAAAGGATTAAGTTAAGGGTGTTATGTGAAAATTTTGCAAAGTAAAACAAGTTGTTATAAAATATTCGTTTGGTCGGGGAATATTTTTTTTATCGGAAAATATTCGTACGACGACACAATCATTGGTGGACCCCACAACAAAATTATTGTCAGAGTTAGAAAACGACAAATTATTGGTCGGGGAATTTGAATTCTGATGATGTAAGCAATGATGTCATCAGAATGATGAGGTAAGCAATGATGTCATCGGAACGATGAGGTAAGCAATGATGTCATCGGAATGATGAGGTAAGCAATGATGTCATATGATCGATTATGTAAGCGATGATGTCATAAATTATGGCGAAAAGACTATTTTACCCTTACTCTGCCAAGCCTATAAATAGAAGCTCATTTCTTCATTATTTTTCACCAATTCATTCAAGCTATAAAGAGAGAAAGTATAGAGAGAATAAGAGAAAAAGAAGAAGAGTATTCTGTTACTACACTATTGCAGTATCCAATCTCCTACTAAGGTAAGGGGTATTATTTCTTTCGTATTCATGAAGAGAGTTATTTCTTTCAATACTCGTAAGGGTTGTTATTCCATTATTTTTTATAGCGTTGGAATAACCTGTCTACGCGGACTACCGCATGCCTGGTGAATAACCCTTCGTATTCATTTGTTATTAAATTATGGAAATGATCTATCTACGTGGACTATCGCATGACAGTTGAAAATCCACTTGCAGTTTCGTATATTTTTCATTTTAGATTCATAAATTTAAACTTACTATGGTAAGTATTGCTTCTATAATTCATGAAATTAGTAGAATATCCTTGATACTTGCGCTTCATCCAGTATCTTTTCATGAAAATATTATTCTGAGCATTCTTGATAAGTTTTAACCTTTTCATGCCGGAGTACTATTCACGGGGTACTATTCACTCAGGGTACTATTTATGACAAAAATTAATTTCTTTTATGTCCAAATTATTTTTGATACAATATTATTCTGTAATTTTACTCCACAAAGCAGTATCGTGTTAACAATTTGGACTTTATTAAATTCTGGATAAATTAAATTATAAATCTTTAAAATTTATCATTTGCTTTCATTTAATTGAATTCTTATATCATTGTCATCATCTTCATGTTTATATTGTTATGAAAGTCATCTTTGGCCCGTAGTGCATAGATGGACTGTTGATTGGTATGATTATGACCATGAATCATTCGGTATAATGATGACCTGTAATGTTACAAATGATGCGGTAAAAGTCCTCATTGGCCCGTAGTGCATTGATGGACAGTTGTTGAGATGAACATGACCATTGGTGATAATATCGAATATCCTTGGCCCGTAGTGCTTGACCAGTAGTGCATGGATAATTCAGTAATGTTGATTATTTATTAAGCTGAGTCTCAGCGATAAAATTGATGATAAACCTTTTAAATCATAGAAGATAGTAGATATCATGCTCTACTTGACTCTTCTAATGGATTGCTTGTTCCACTGTAGTTGTTGATCTAAAACTTGTTGTCTATTATATTTTATCAGTTGTTATACTGTTGAAGGCTAATGATAATTTATTCTGCATTATCTTAGTCATAATATTTCTTAATGGGCTAGTTGAGCTCACCCTTTTGCTTTCATTGTTCTCTTCAAGAAATGAGAATATAGCTAGGACTAGTCGGGAAACTGAGTGACGGTCCAGATATTTGCATTAGTATTCCTCACTATTCTGTGAAATAGTATGATAATAAATGTATTGAGGACATAATTTGAGTTTGAATACTGTCTAGAAGACAATATTTGTATTAAAACTCACAGATCATGTTGTATATTTAAGTTTGTATTTGTATTTTGTACCATGTATTTGGCGACTATGAATGGGTGATGTATACCTATTTTGGGGGCGTCACAATGCACACATGCTAGAGGGCTTTACATACACGTATGACCATCATAAGTACACCTTTACATGTCATGATCTTAATTTTGGATTTCTAAGGAATTTAGGCCAAATAGGGCAATGGACTCACAATGCTTACTAGGTTAACCATATGTACATGCAAGAAGGTCATATAAACTGTAATATACATGCTCGCAAGTGTTCACATTATTTATTTATAGCTAGCATCATTTATCACTTTAAAACATGTTTAAACTCATGCGTGGTTAACCTTCATTATGTTTAACACATAAGAATCATGTTTAGAGACACAGTGAACATAAACATGCCATCTTAAATCTTTAGAACTTAACTTACCCACACAAATGCAATTTAGTTTTAAGAATATCCGAGTTTTCTTTTGAAATCATTTTAAACTTTAAATAATACAATCTAACACCTACAAAACATCTTTAAATCTATTTTCATGTATAGTTAAGTAATGTTTGCATATTCACAAGGTCAGAACATACTCCATGTGGCATTCATGGATTTTAATCTTAACATGTCAAGTTTTTTTTAAAATAGTCATTTAACTCAAAATCTAAACAAGTTGGTCATGAACAAAGGAATTATAAATCACCAATCATGCTCATTTATGGTCAGAAGTCAGTCATATATGTATACTATCATGCTCAGATTTTGCAGAGTACAAGTTCCATCAAAACCCATTTTCGAAACATTAAGTTTTTGTTTAAAGAACTCCTACTAAACCATGTTAGACAATTCATATCCCATAAGAATGTTTTATACCACATGTTATACTTCTTGTCATATATGTATAGGTCAAAATACCAGGTTAGAAGAAACATAGTACAATAGAAGGTAGAATGTGGTTACGGGGAATTTGGCCTTTTTGTCTTTGTACCTCTCGTCTGGCCAAGTATGAAGTGCGCCTTTCTGAACCGTAAACGGAAAGGTGCTCTATTCTGCAGAGTATTAACCCAATCTTTGATTTCCTTAGTTTTAACATGCTCAAGTTCATTATTAGAGGTTCCATACATGTATACACACTTCACAAACACTTTGGTAGCACAACTCCAAATCCAATTTCACAAGAATTCATTAGAATTTCTATGATTTACCAAAGTTTGAAATAAAGAACTTAAGACAAGAATATACCTTCTAAGAAGCTCAGTTAGCTAAATTTCTACCTTCTGCAAATGCTAGACTCCTCCTTAAACAAAAAGCAACTAACACTCTAAATCTTGGAATTCTAACAGACAATTCTCAACAACGTAATATGAAAATGTAGCTGCCTTTTTATAGAGCCATGGTGGACTGGGTATTGGGTTTATACTAAGGTTGGAATCCATGGTGTAGAAGAAGAAAACAATGGATAACAGAGGGTTGCTCAACCACCATTCCCAGCCATTTTCCTAGCCAATCATCACCTATTCATAGCTACTGTTCATTGTTCTGCTGATCACGTAAAGGGAATTAGACACTGTTTGTGCAACTGAGGTTGGGAAAAGCTTCTAATACTTAGCATTTAATTCAATTGTGTTTGGTTTAATTCCTTTTTAGTTCCTTCATGTGATTTTAATGTACACATGTTACCATAATATGAAAAGTTAGGGATTTAACATATACCCCTATTATATAATCCATGTACATTGGGTTCACATAATTAAATATTTACTGCAGATAAAATAACGCAGTTAAGTATTATTGACCGGGTATTTTCCATAGATATTATTATTGCATATATATCAATATTATATCATTGTCCAATATTAAATTCCATTTTAAACATTTAATCCCTTTCTGAATTTCTGGAATATATAGTTAATTAATTAACTTTATATTAAAATGTCACACGTGAATTTATTGTGCTACTGGGTATCTCATACCATTTAAATGTACTCTTATCATATGATTTTAATGATGTCACACATTACAATAATGTTCCATTTAAAAGCCACTGCAATAACTAACTTTTCAAGTTCGGCGCCATCGCACAAATTGCGCCACTTTGTATCAGAGAGGGCGCAATTATACGGCCCCTCAATGATGTCAAACTAGTTTAGCTCTAGGCCAGTTCTGACTTCTATCATCATACTAGTTTCATATAACATGAACAAAATTCTAGATTGATAATACTACTAGTGAAAGAGTCTATTTATTTCATACATGGAATTATACAGTTACACATAATTAATTTTTTCCCTTATTAAACTGTTTCTCTTTTAATCCACTTAGTAAGTTCCATTGGCCTTCATTATGCCACACTAGGCAAATTTTCATAAGATTTATATCAAGCTCTTCACTAATCTCACCACATTACTTTATTGTCGTAACGTTCAATGGTTAACTTAGTTGAATAGGATTTCTATAAACCACACGATAACAATATTTATTTATACTCAAATAAATACTCAACTTTCATTAATTAATTTATTAATAATATTTGAAAATTCTCGGGTATTACATCCTCCCCCCTTATAAAAATTCTGTCATCGGAATTTGTACAAGGTTGCACAAATAAATGAGGATAGTCCCTCACCATCCTATCTTCTAATTCCCACGTGGCCTCCTCGGCGTCGTGGTTTTGCCAAAGTACTTTTACAGAAGATATAACTTTATTTCTTAATGTCTGCTCCTTCCTATCTAATATTTGGACAGGAATTTCTTCATATGCCAAATTATTCTCCATTTGAATGGGCTCGTAGGAAATCACATGTTTGTAGTCAGGTTTGTACGGACGCAACACGGAGATGTAAAACACGTTATGGATGTGCTCCAACTTGGGTGGTAATGCAACTCTGTATGTCACTTCGCCCACTCGCTTCAATATCTCGAATGGTCCTATGAACCTCATGAAAGTAGTATGCATACAAGCCAATCATGTATGATGATAAAGCATATACTTTGTAATCAATCTTATTTATTTATTAATAAAAAAATTATTTATTAAAGGCATTTATTATCTACATGGTGTTTTTTTAAAAATATGTGATAAATCCATAGTTTTAAGCAATGCTTTTTGAATCATGATGAGATCATGCTAATGAGATTTAAATTCTTATATAGCTTAAAAACTAAAATGTTCCCAATCAATGGATTACTAAAAAGGGGATTAGTGAATCCAGATAGATTGGTACGTACGTTGCTTGCTCATTGGATGAGGATGATTGATCTCATGATCATTTGTGTGGAGACACTAAAGCAAGTATGTAGGTACTTATTAGAGAATAAGTTCACTGAACGTGACTCGCTAAGAAATACGTAATGGAGTTTTACTTGCCTGTCAATAGGAATTCATGTAGTGATAGTAGTACAAATGATCCTTAGACTTGAGATCATCATAGTATCTTATATATAATGAATTACACTTTGACTTATTCCTTAAGACTCTTAGAGTATATCAAAGGGTATGCTTGTGTGTAATAAGTTATATATGAAGATAATGAATGATCAATAAAGAATCTACCACTTCTAGTAAAAGAAGAGAAATGTCCTATGTGATTCAATAAATGACAACCCAGGAATCCTTGGCCAAGGTGGAATGAAATTAGAAAGTAGTTTCTAATTTGCATTCATTAGGAGTTGTACATATAGGAATCGAAATACATATAATTAAATAAAATAAGACTTGACAGTAATTACATGTCTTATATTTAATTGGGACATTGTATGGTGGAAGGATTGAATTGTACGGTAACTATTAACTCAAAGGTTCTTTTATGATTAATGTCGAAATCTATACACTACTACAAAACAGTAAATAGACAACACAGAAAAAACGTTGTGGTTTCAGTCAGAAAAACGTTGTGGTTAAGGGTGTCATCTATTTGACACCCTCACACAATGTTTTTAAAACGTTGTAGTTAAGCACAATACACAATGTTTTTTAAGAAAAAAACGTTGTAGATTTGTTTTCCATAAATTAGCAGATGCTTAAAAATGTTGTAGAATGTATGATTCCACAACGTTTTCTGGATAAAAATGTTGTAGTTTAATATATCAGACAACGTTTAGGCACATTTACATAACATTTTTGAAATGTTGTAGATTAAAAAAACAAGAAAAAAAGGTTGTGGTTCACCTACATTACCAATGCACCTGCAATATGCTAATGCCACGATATATAGGTAAAAGGTCTAAATTCTCATTTAAATTTAAAGCCAAAATGTATCAACCATTCAAAATACATCCCAATAATATCATTCGTTTACAGTTTCAAATTACTACATCCACAAAATATATACCAAACTATCCATATATGCAACTCAAATTCACTTTTCAGTATAAATATAAATGAACATGTTACATAGCACTGTAGAAACTAGAAATGAATCTGATCATGAAAAGAAACATTTATGTCAATGTAAAAACAAAAAAAATAACCAAATTTTGAGAAGACAAGAGAATCCTTTCCCCAGAGGCCTTAACACGAATCCATTTACTCATTTCAGTGACAAGAGAAAGGTGATCAAGTGCAGCTTCATCAATTCCACCCATCTGAGAAGGATGAACACATATAGGCAGATAAGAAACTAGTCCAAAGAAATGGAGCCTTCAAAAGAAAAAAATCAAGGCCAAACATTATAATTTTTCAAACCAGGTTGTATATGAACATGCTGGATAAGAGGACAGCTAAGGAAAATATTTGTGTGCTGTAAGTTCCCTGTCAAAAAATCCAAGAGAAGGAACTGAAACACAATTATATAATACAATTCTTAAAAGAAAAAAGAAGCACCAATAAAGAAGTGGACTGGGTGAAACTGAAATGGACAAATTTGTCAAATTGACATAAAAGAAAAATGAAAACAATCAAGAAGGTTTTTAATGATGAAGAAGAATATATCAATGACAAACTCAGCCACATACAAGGTAGAATGTCAACCCACAATCAGATCAATCTTATAAAGACAAGTCAAAAGCTAACCGTTTGATCATAAGCATCAATCCCTTCACTATCTAGCAGTAAGAGGTTATATTCGGGGCCATCAAAAGTTGTCCTCCTAAACGGAGTACTCCACAGCCAAAGACCTTTCGTACATCAACGATGAGTTTAATTATGCCACATGAAATCCACTACTCCTCACAATAGTCATATTTGGCCGGAAGTGTGCTTCATATTGAATACAAAAGAATAATAGTAGTTTGATGTGTGCTTTCTTTTGTAGCAGCCAGAGGGCTAAGTATCACCATTTATGAGATCAACTTAGAGTCTTATACAAACCAACTCTTGGACAATATAGAAAACCTAACAGCTTCGTATTACAATTGAGAAGTTATATAAAAACTAGGATAAAATGATAGAAAGGTAAAGTAAAACTAACAATGCAGAACTTTTCAATAAACTGAGAAACACCTTTGACATAACACCTTCTTTCCCAACTCTAATGCAATATCGTAAGTTCCAAGAGTAGCAACAACCTGCAGTCAATCCATAACGAAGAAGCAACTCATAATTGATATAATGGCCCATCTAATGGCATCCATTTAATTCTTTCTAAAATCAACATAGCCTGATGGCTAGTCGGACAGCAGAACAGAAAGATTAAAATATGTTTCTCAAAACCTATAAAGCTTTTTCATTTCAAAAAAAGTATCATAAAAAATCAAACAAGACTCTTTTCGTGGAACAGAGCTGGTATACACCAGGACAATCAAACAGACATATATTTGTTCTCAAGAAAAATAAGAGATAAATAAATAAAACAAACATATATTTGACATCTCAGACAACAAAAATTTCAAATTTATTCAATTAGTTTACTAACACCCTTTAAAACTTGCTAACAAATGAACAAACAGTTGGTGATACCTTATCATAGCCAGCTTAAGGAAAGGAAACCAGAAGAAAGGAGGAAGGCAAAAGGACAAAAATTTTAAGGGTGTATGCATACCTTATCATAGTCAGTTTCGAGCTTGATAAGTGGTGCAAACATATTTTGATACTACAACAGAAACAAGAACAACTTATCAGCAAAAAATCCCAGAGAGATAATAGCGGCAGCTGCTAATCCCTCAATAACAGACATATATATAGTTTCCAAGCTATAACCAACAATGATGTGGCAATTCATTCTGCTCTATAAAGAACAATAAATTTATGGCACATAAAATTAAGTTGTTACCCTTACATTCATTAAGAAACTTCATTATACGAAATCAAGTAAACAATTTACCCAGATTCACCTATTAAGACCAATTTATTGTCAGTCTCTTTCCAAATAATACTTGTGCAGCCAAATCATTCAAAGAATAAAGAGCACTACTTATATTATGCTGACCTTTTTTACAAATATTAAGGTCTACACGGGACATAATTCAAACAAACAAATAAACTAGTACTTTTTTTCTAAATAATTAAATCTTTACAGTTTGATATTCAAAAATATCATCAATAAATATAATTCAAGTATGTCCCATACAAAATAAGAAAAGAAAAAATCAACAGAAAAACTGCACACTTATTTAGGATGGAGGATCAATATTAACATATAAAATTTTCAAAATAATTAAAAGGATAAGAGTATACAAGTTAACAATAGCCCAAATCATAATAAAAACACAGTTATAATGCGCATAGTAAAATCAATTACGAAATCCAAATCCCAATTTGAACCCACAACATAATTTTGTATATAATAGATTAATACTTAATTGAACATCGTCGTAAAAGAACAGTCTTGAATTTAACGTAAAATATGTAGCCAATTACATAAAGATTCCACAAATTATACCGGTGAAAATCAGAAATCATAAAGAAAAGGAGTTGAAATCAACTTACCAACCAGATCACACCATCGAAAAACTTTAATTCACCAATCGACAAAGCTTTTCACGATAAATTGCAGACACTAGAATAAAAAGGAGAGAGACACAGATCAAAAAAGCAGGGCTTAAGCAGGGTTTTGTATAGAGCCGAGTGTAGAGCAAAGAATTCAGAGCAAATGAATTCAAAGTGATTAACAAACACTTGTCAACATAGGCACCTGATATGTATCTTCATACTTCAAGGCAACAAGCTGAGGTTCATCATCAACACCAGGCTTCTCAAGATCTTCCAGCGTAGCATCAGGATTAGTCTTCCAAAGCTCTTCTACCTTATTTATTTGTTGAGCACTGATTTGTCGTGCCCTCAACTGCTCCTATTCAGATGGAACCTGGAAGATTTGAATTTGGAACTGATTAGCACATTTTAGTAAGTAAATATTACCTCCAGTGAAGGCGAAGCTTTAATGAAAATACACATACGTATGTATATTTATACCAACCTTGACAAGCCACTGCAAGAAACATCTATCATCAATAAGGGGGCACCACTGACTCAGGTCCCAATTCATATCTTTCAATGCATTAACACTAAGGCAAGGCTCCCTGCAAAGAAGAACAACAACACTCTCTGCCTTGGCAGAAATGAATCCAAGAAGAAAAACATTTTGACATCCACAATTGTAACACTCCTTAATTGATAAGAGAAACTCTAGAACAGCAAAATTCAAAAGAGAATAAGAAAATCCAGAAGTTGAACCTAGAGATAATAGAGCAAATTGAAAATAGTAATAGAAATGGAAAAACCTAAACAAAATCATACAATTAAAATATATATAAGATCTATAAACTTAACTACAGATCCAAGACGGTCCATAATTCACAATAAACATTATAAAAACAAAATTCAAGAGAAAATCTGAGCAATTGAAGGCGAAACCTATAAAGAAATGGAGAAGTAATTACAAAAAGTGATAGATATGTATAAAAGGTGCCAGATCGGCCATCTTGATGAGACCTTCGAGTCGGGAAATAAATAAGTATGGGCTTTGGCTTAGGCACTGCAGACTACTTAACAACGAAGAACGGGAGAAGGAATCGCAGAGAGAGCGTCAGCCATAACAAAAACACTAGAATTTTGTGTCTGACCGAACTCGACCAGACCATACCAGTAGTCAAAGGAATTTTCTGATCTTCTCTAGCTCGAATCAAAATATCTCCGACTGAAACATCGTATGTGCCTCCTCAGCTGATGGCCACAATGGTAGTCGAAGTTTGGATCGTAGGAGAGTAGGAGAGCAAGGCACCCACTTCGTAGAGAGAGAAAGTACAAAGATAAGAGAGAAGACAGTAGATTTGTTTTAATTTCAAATTTTCATTTCCGCGTCTTTTTTTTAGCTCCGTTTTTTTCTTGATAGACAATGTTTTAAAAAAAATGTTATCTAGTTAAAACCAAAAAAATATCCTTTTAAATAGATAACGTTTTTGCATATATATCTACAACCTTTTTTTTAAAAACGTTGTAAAAAAAAATCACAACGTTTTTTTAAAAAACGTTGTGGTTTAAGTGTTGTCTATTAGGAACTTTGTACTACTGATATTATCTGGAAAGTCGTTGATTGCTAGAGAGGCTTATCCCTATTATAGAATAAATATTATTTATTTAAATAAATTAATCATTTAATTTATTTATTTAAATAAGATTAAATTATTCTAATTGATTTATTCACAGTAGGTTTAATATGGAGAACCTAAAGAATTACAATTGTAAAAGGAAGAATAATTATTTAAAAAGTTAATCAATAATAATATATAAGTATATTTAATTTAATCTATGGTGATAGAATAAATTAAATAGCTTAATATTATTATTTAATATTTTAGAAATATTAAATATAACTTAATAAGAGGAGTCTTATTAATATTATTATAATTATTATTATTTTAATTTCTAAAAGAGTTTACTTAATTAATTTAATATAAGTACTCTCATTTATTCCTAATAAGATTAGGAGGAAAAATTAGTTAAAGGAGTTTAATTAATTATCATTAATAAGATTAGGGAACCCATTTAACTAAAAGAGTTTAATTAAATAAATAATACCTTATTTTAATTAAATAGGGTTACCTAATATCTTTATAAGAGGAGTTTTATATCAGATATCTAATATACGTAATTCAAATTGTTGGATAGTACGCCCCCTTTTTCTATAGAGATAGGAAAAACTAGAGTTTGAGCCAATACACCATTCTTCTTGAAAATTCTTCTTCCTTAGTGGATCACCTCTAGAGGCCATACACTTGGGTTGCTAACATTGATCAAAGGAAGGAATCTACCCGGAGATTCAAGGAGATTGCAGAGAAGTAGGAGGTGAACTGGTACCTGTGGGCTCGCATCTACAAGGGTATGATTCAATAAATTCTTGTTCTTCGTTTTAATTAATAATATGTATAAAGGATGATCCGGGTAATTGGTTTGTGAAAAATTTTAAAATCTGATTTTACTTTGCTTCCGCTTATTTTTGCAATTTGATTCCTACTTTGATTTTCACAAAACCTAACAGTGGTATCAAGAGCCAAACTTTATGCAAATTATTAATTGTTATGATTCCATATATGTATGGGTATATATTTTGATTAATTTATTGGGCATAATTTATTGTATAAAATTATTATTTTATGAAAAAGAAAAAAAATTATTTTATCGAAAATTATTTTCGGAAACCAGTTTTTTTTAACTGAATCCGTGGGTGACTTTAATCATGAAACCTCTAATCAGCAGGTGATATATATTATATATATATATATATATATATATATAATTTACGTTAGTGGGACAGAAACCTTATATATATATATATGATATGTTACTTTGTTCTACTGGTAAGTTTTAAAAGATGGTGGCGAAGAACATGATTCATTTAATTTTGTTAATAGTTAACAGGAGCTCCTGAACGTTATTCATGTTCACGTGGTTAACCGTGATTCATTGTTCACGTGATATATATATATAATATTTTAATAATTTTATAATTAAAATAAAAGAGTTTATTTTAATTTTAAAATTGGATTTCATGCAATTTAATAATGCTCATTAAATGATATTCATATATATATATATATATATGGAATGATTTTATTTATTGATACATATGATGATATGTATGATAAAAAATGAGATTGATTATGAACTATCGAATTAAATGTGATTGGATTTATTTTGGTTGGATGTTTTGAATGAATGGGTTTTATTAAATGGAGTCACAGATCTCGCCTTTTCCGGTTTTCTTCGATATAAATTCTATCTCTCTCCTATGTATTTCCTCTCGATCACGATCGATCGGTTTATTTAAATTAAATAGTTTAATGTAATAGAATTAGTTAGAATTTGTTGAAGAACCAGAGATCAAGGAGAAAGGAGCGCTCGAAAACCCGTTTGTAATAGAGCCCGGGTTTAAATGTAATAGTTATATTTAAATATTTATTCTTTCACCCTAGAGTTTGACCTTTTTTTGGTTCACTTTGGTGGCTAGTAATCAAACTGTAAAAAAATCCATAATCAATCCTAGTAGAATATAGTATTCTATATGTGCATGCTAGTATTATATATATTATATATTATGCAAACATGCTTTGCATGTTTAATAATATGACGCGTATTTTATATATATATTTGCATGTGTGCTAAACAAGATGAGACTAATAATAACAAACCCCTCAATGAAATTATATTAAGTTATAACGTTCAAAGATATTTGGAATATTGAACGTTGCCTTCTAGCATGATAAAAATAATAGAGCATTGAATATTTAATATGAGTTTGTTGTGCACACACAAGGCGAGTATTAATTATTTGAGATGTTGTTTTTATTACATTTGATGTTTATAAGGAATTGAACATTACCGCTTTGTTGTGCACACACAAGGGCTGTAGTTTTCTCTTCACTTATATGGAAATGTTGGGTATGACTTAATTTAAATCATTTTAGTTCGGATGTGCACACACTTGACCATTATAATTTAAGAAGAAAAATATAAGGAGTTACATGATGATGTAATTGACAAGAGTTGTCTACCTATTTATTTATATATAGTTTGTTGTGCACACACAAGGCTATATATATTTGAAATGGGATCATTATTCTCACTAGTAAATCTTTAATTAGATATTTCTGAACTATATTCTTGAGGGTAATATAGTTTGAAAAAAATAGTGGGAGATACCAATATAAAATAAGACCCAATTTATTTTGGTAATTAATTAAATGAATGTTTGCTAAAATATTGTCTTTTTACATGCAGAATTTTGAAAATGTCACATTCACTAATTTCATTGCATAGCATACTTGATGCTAACAAACCGGCTTTAATCAATTACACCTGATTTGGTTAAGGAATCGAGAATTGTTCTCACTTCTTTGAAAATATTTCTTATGTCCTAAATTACCGCACTCGCAAAAAGTCAGAAATAGCCTCTGAGGAAGAGATTACAACTTTTAAACAGTGGCAAGATGATGCATCAGTGGCTCAATGCATCATGCTCGCATCCATGAGTAACGAGCTTCAACGTTAGCATGAAAACATGGATGCTCCTACTATGCTACTGCACCTTTAAGAGTTGTATGCTGAGTAAAGTAGGACTGCTAGATATGAAATATCTAAGGAGCTCTTCCGATCTCGGATGACCGAGGGTACTACTGTTGAGACTCATGTTCTAAAGATGATTAATTTGATTGAACGTCTAGGACAGCTTGGGTTCATCATGGATGAGGAGTTGAGTCAAGATTTGATCTTGCACTCACTCCCTAACACCTTCTCACAATTTGTTATGAATTTTCACATGAATAAGTTGGATGTCAGCTTGCCTGAATTACTTAACATGTTGAAAACTGTTGAAGGTCACTTCCCATCCAAGAAGGACCATGTCTTAATGGTGGATGATTCTTCCAAGAAAAGGAAGAAGCCCTATGTATCTTCTCAAAAGAAGAAATCCAAGAAGATTAAGGGTAAGGCGAAAGTCAAGGATAAAAAAAAACCTGGTCCAGCTAGCAAAGGAATTTGCTTCCATTGCAACAAGCCGGGTCACTAGAAGAGGAACTGCAAGGATTACCTTGCAGAACAAAAAGCGTAAGAAGTTTGGAAGCTTGAATCCTAATCAAGGTTTTTATGATTGAAATTAACTTTTACGAAAGTCGATCTTCTACTGGGTATTGGATACCTACCGTGGGTTCTCACATATGTAATAATATGCAGGGACTGGTTAGAAGTAGAAAGTTGAGCAAGGATGAGGTCGTCCTACGAGTGGGAAATGGAGCAAAGGTTGCTGCATTAGCTGTAGGCACTTATTGTTTAGTACTGCCTACGGGTAAATCCATTATTTTAAATAATTGTTATTTTGTTCCGTCACTTATTAGAAACATTATTTCAATATCTATATTGGATATGGATGGTTTTGACATTATAATAAAGAACAACAGTTGTTCTATTTATAATAATAATGTTTTATATGGTGTTAGTAATTTACGAAATGGACTTTACATTCTTGACTTGCATGAAAATATACTTCAAAATGAACAAACTAAGAAAAGGAAAAGAGATGATGTTAATTATACCTATATGTGGCACTGTAGACTTGGTCATATTAATGAAACAAGATTATCCAAGTTGTATAAAAATGGGCTCCTAGAGCTATCAGATTATGAATCATATCCAATTTATGAATCTTGTCTCATGGGAAAAATGACTAAATCTCCTTTTAGTGGAAAATGAGAAAGAGTTACAGAGTTGTTAGTGTTGGTACACACAGATGTATGTGGACCTATGACAACGAATGCATGAGGAGGGTATTCTTATTTTATTGCATTCACTGACGATCACTCAAGATTTCGATATGTGTATTTAATGAAATACAAATCTGAATCATTTGAAAAGTTCAAAGAGTTCAGAAGTGAAGTAGAGAAACAAACGGGCAAAAGTATTAAGATTCTTCGATCAGATCGAGGTGGTGAATAATTAAGTAGTGAGTTTCTCAATTTTCTAAAAGAAAATAGTATAATCTCACAATATACTCCACCAGGGATGCCACAGCTGAATGGTGTATCTGAAAGGAGAAATCAAACACTGTTGGACATGGTTTGTTCCATGATGAGTTTTACCGATCTTTCGATGTCATTCTGGGGATATGCCCTAGAAGCGGATACATATCTACTAAATAAGGTTCCCTCGAAATCCGTCCCTAAGACTCCATATGAGATGTGGATAGGGAGGAAACCTAGTCTTAAGCATATTAAGATTTGGGGATGTCCAGCTTATATGAAAAGGTTTCAGAATGATAAGCTTGAGACAAGATCTGATAAGTGTACTTTTGTGGGATATCCTAAAGAAAGTTTAGGATATTATTTCTACAATCCTACTGAACAAAAGGTGTTTGTTGCCAAATATGTTGCCTTCTTGGAAAATGAGTTTATCCTTGAAGGGGTCAGTGGGAGGAAAATAGATCTTGAAGAAATTCAAGAACCACAAACCACTACAGATCAAATGGATGAACCTGTCCAAGTAGAGATTCCTTCTGTACCACACTCTATTTGTAAATCTGGAAGATTACCAAAGATACCTGATAGGTATGGACTTGTCATAGAAGATGACAATGAGTTACGCATCATAGAAGATGATGATCCATTGAATTACGAATAGGCTATGAGTAGTAAAGACTCAGAGAAGTGGCAAGAAGCTATGAAATTCGAGATGGACTCCATGTATGAGAACCAAGTATGGACTTTGGTTTCACCACCTGAAGGCATTATGCCTATTGGGTGTAAATAGGTCTTTAAAAGAAAGACTGGAGCAGATGGCAAGATAGAGACCTATAAGGCCCGACTGATCTCAAAAGGTTTCAAACAAAGACAAGGAGTTGACTATGACGAAACCTTCTCACCAGTAGCAATGCTTAAGTCCATTCAGATTTTGCTTGCGATTGCAGCTTACCATGACTACGAAATCTGGCAGATGGACGTGAAAACGGCCTTCCGCAATGGGAAACGTGAGGAGGATGTGTATATGACACAGCCAGAGGGATTTATTTCAAAGGTTGGAACAAATCAAGTCTGTAAGCTACAACGATCCATTTATGGATTGAAGCAAGCTTCTCATAGATGGAACATCCATTTTAATGAGACAATTAAAGAGTTTGATTTTATCAAAAATGAGGATGAACCATGTGTGTACAAGAAGGTTAGTGGGAGCGCTGTTTCATTCCTTGTATTATATGTTGATGATATATTACTGATAGAGAATGATATTCCTATTCTACAATCAATTAAAATATGGTTATCTAAACACTTCTCCATGAAGGACTTGGGAGAAGCATCCTATATTTTGGGGATAAAGATATATAGAGATAGATCTAAAAGGATGCTTGGCTTGTCCCAAGGAACGTACATTGACTCGATGCTAAAGAGGTTTAGCATGGAAGATTCCAAAAGAGGTCTCATGCCGATGAGCCATGGAATACATCTCTCCAAGAAATAGGCCCCAAAGACACCTGAGGAGAGAGATCGTATGAGTAAGATTCCTTATGCTTCAGCAATAGGATCTATCATGTACGGTATGATATGTACTAGACCAGATGTTGCTCATGCACTTAGTGTAACAAGCAGATATCAGTCGAATCCAGAAGAAGAACACTGGAAGGCAGTGAAAAATATATTAAAGTACTTAAGAAGAAATAAGGATGTATTTCTTGTCTATGGTGGATCTGAATTGAAACTAGAGGGCTTCACAGACTCAAGTTTTTAAACAGACCAAGATGACAGTAAATCTGTTTCGGGGTATGTGTTTACCTTAAACGGTGGCGCAGTGAGTTGGAAGAGTTCCAAATAGCAAATGATTCTTGATTCAAAGGATGAGGCAGTACATAGTTGCAAGTGAAGTCAAGAATGAAGTCATTTGGATGAAGAAGTTCATTACCAAACTTGGTGTGGTTCCTAGCATTACCGGACCAGTGCCTTGACTCTGTGAAAACACTGGAGCTGTTACGCAGGCTAAGGAACCCAGGTCTCATCAAAAATCCAAACACGTGTTGCGACGATTTTATTTAATCAAAGAGATCATTAAAAGAGGAGACGTCACCCTAGAGCGTGTGGACTCTCAAGACAATATTGCAGATCTATTTACTAAAGCTGTGACGCCCCCAAAATAGGTCCATTCCATCCAACCCATTCTGAGTTGCCAAATACATGGTACAGAAATAACTACAACTTTATTAATACATTTGTCGTGCAAAATACGATAACATATATACTGTGAGTTTAAATACAATAATTGTCTTCTAGACAATATACATACCCAAATAAATCCTCATCACAATTATTGATACATTATTTTACAAAAATGGTGAGGACTACTAAACAACTCTCTCTAGAACCTTCATTCCATACCCCGACTAGTACTCGCTACATTCTCGCCTCCTAAGAAGAAAAATGGAACAACAAGGAAAAAGGGTTAGCTCAACTAGCCTAGTAAAGAATATTATGACTAAGATAATATACAACAAATTATCGTTAGTCTTCAACAGGGAAAAATCTAATAGAATACAATAGACAACCAGTTTTAAATCAACAACTGCAGCGGAAACAACAATTCATTAAAAGAGTTAAGTGAGAATGCAAACTACTATCTTCTATATATGAATTTAAAAGTTCATCGTCGATATTTTATCCCTATAACATCAATCAATATATATCCGAATCAAATATTCATCTTTGCACTCTGAGGCCAAAGATATTCATCGATTAATCATGTTCATCTAAACACTGCTCATCTTTTTGCACTCACGGCCAAAGATATTAATCGATTGGTCATGTTCATCTCAACACTGCTCATCTTTGCACTATGGGCCAATGATATTCAAGAACATCATCATTTAGGACCGAGGATGATAAAATAATTTTAAAGAAAAACGAATCCAATGAAACAAAAGAACAAGTATTATGGATTCGTATTTTAAACAATCCGGAGTTCAAAAATACTTCATAAATAATCATACATCAAGTAAAATTCAAGAATGATCAAAACATAGATACAATCAAAGCTAGTATCCGTAATAGATATTTTGGACAAAAGAAGAAATTTTATTTTTCTAAATTGAATAGTCTTAGTATTAAGTGAATAGTGCCAGATATCGTGAATAATTAATAAATATCTGCGAATAGTAACTCAAACACCAAAAGATAGAAATTTCACAAAAACATCATCATACTTAAATGAATAAGACTTTCGTGAATAGTAACTCATGAATAGTAACTCGTGAATAGTAACTCATGAATAGTAATCCCGACATGAAAAAGTTCCAAATTTGATAAAAATTTCCAACCAATATTTCGGCATAATGATATTGAAGAAATAATATCATTTGAGAAGAAAATAACATCCCTTACCTCGAAAAGCAAAGATTTCTAGTTGAAACAACGGATATAAGCTATGACTTGAACTTGCACCGTATAGCAAGAGTACTCAAAGTATACTCAAAATACTCACAAGAATACGCTCGATAATATAGAGAGAAAACTTTAGTTTCTAGTGTGATTTTCAATTCTAACCTAAGCACCCTATTTATAGGAAAATGCTTAGAACACAAAAGAAAATTTAATATAATATTATTATTATTTATTAAAATTCTATACGCCCACTTTTGGAGATCTGATTTCAGAAATCAATAACACATGCTAGACCCACTTAACACACCAAAAACGTTTTCTTGAAAAAATAATTAAAACTTGCAAAAATCAATTATTTGAGCTTGAACTTCAATAATTCATAATAAATAGCCCTTTTGTCGAAAATTTGAATCTCGCGTCTTTTTATAGGAAATTCAATTCTCTACAACTTTTCAGAAGAAAGTTTTTCCAAATTCCAAATGCAAATTGGCCAAAATTCACAAACGGGTGATTTTACAAAGCTATAATCAAATTTCGGTCGAAGAAATGGGTCCACCAACACACAAAACATGTGTTAAACATTTAATCCAACAAAATACTCTTCCTCCTCATTTATTCATATATCCAGCATTCATTCATTATAAAAATATCACCGTTAATATATTATTAAAATAATATATTTAAATGAATTATTTTATCGAAAAAGATAAAATATTAATTTTCAACAATTGTCACATTAAAATTTTCTCCATCTATATCCACATAAAATCAATATTTTCCTCATCATATAAATCAATAATTAATTATTCACAAATAATATTACGAGAATCACAAGATCTTGTGACCAGTAGTTCCTTGGAAAGAGGGGCTTTCCAATAAGAATTTCTCCTTCTTGGCGCAGAATTAGGTGACCAAACCTCTCCTTAGATGTAACTTTCTAGACATTGCCAATAATGTTATCTAATAATATTATTCGGATAATATGAATTATTGCTTCGATAATGGAAAATACGTGTAATGACAATTTATTGAAACAACGGTAATATAAAATATCAATGCAACAATTATTGAATCAATAAAATAAAATCTTGAACGAAGAATTCTGTAACCATTATTGAGTAGTGCCTTCACGTAAGAATCAATAATTGGTGCAATACCGTGGTGCTACTTCTTGTTCAACAACGCCGTATTAGTGTGTTTTAACTACACGGGTATTCCAACAAGATATTAATCAGTGAACAACTACGCCGTTATTTAAACAACTTATATTTGTCGTTTTCTTCATCCAATCGCTTTCCGTTATGGGCCCACACAAGGTCATTTGCTTGCAGGTAAATTTAAATATTCCCCGACAATAATGAATATTTTATAACCACTTTCTTATTCGAAATATTTACGTATTTTACCCATAACTAACCACATTAATCAAATCAATCCTTACTATTTTAAATTAATAAATAGAGGAAATTCCATTTTATTAAAAAAAATCGGGGTCTTACAACCTCCCTCCTTATGAAATTTCGTCCTCGAAATTGGCGACGCGATCGGTGTGTTTCAAAAGATGAGAATACCTCGCTTTCATTTCCGTTTCCAACTCCCAGGTCAATTTCTCAATAGCATGGTTTCTCCACAAAACTTTAACTTCTGGTATAACCTCGGTACATAGGACTTGTTCTTTCCTATCCAAGATCTTGACAGTACCTCCTCGTACGTTAAGTCATCCATTTATCTCGTCGGTTCTAACTTCAATGACGTGGTTCGGTCGTCCACATATTTACGTAACATCGATCGTTAAAAACGCGGCATGAACACGCGTCATACTTACTTGGCGGTAAAAAAGCGAGTCTATAGGCCACAGTTCCTATTCGATCGAGAATTTCAAATGAATTAATAAATCGAAGGTTTGAGCTTTCCTCACCTCACCGATTCTCGCTTTTGAAATAACAACTTCTTGCACCTCCTTCTTCAAATTTATCAGCTCCGGTGTGTAGCTTGAACAACTTTAACTTTATCGATTAAAGTTGATTATACTCGGTATATCATCACGTGGGTACCTAGAGTTTTCATCTCCATCTCTATTATTTGTAAATTAAACGAAATGAGTCTTTGACAATATCGTACTTTCAGATTTGTATCGATCTTCGACTCAACACGTCGGCTACCACGTTCGCTTTTCCGGGATGGCATGGTCGAACATGTCTTTGAAATGAGTCTCCTCTTGAGTTCTTCAAGCTCTTCCCACATTCCTTGCTCCATTCGAATTTTGTATCTCTACGAAGTTAGGCTAAGTTAATGGAATAGCGATTCGAGAATATCCTTCAACGAATCTCCGATAATAACCAACTAAGCCTAGAAAGCTACGTATTTCGATTACCGACTTTAGGTTGTTCTCAACTGTGACTCATATCCCAACCTTGGATATGCGTTACAATGACACCTATCGGTTTACTATCGCTTGCGATTATGGTGTCCCCTACGGAGAGTCCGGCTTCTGGTGCATTCCACAAAGTAAGTCACCGGATAAAGGCTCGTGTACCAAATTCTATAGTTGAATTTTAACTCACGAAGTTCAATAGAGCCATTCGATATGAGATTTTAGAAATGAGTTTTATACCGGGTTCAAAGTCGATACAAAATTTAATATCAGGCTTTGGGAGTAAACCAAAAAATTCTTCAGGAAATACGTTAGGAAAAATTAATAACAACAGGAATATTATTCAAATCTGACGTGTCTTTATTCAAATCCATAACATGGACTAAGAAAACTTGACATCCATAATAAACGAATGACTTCATGGCTTGATATGAAAATGTTTGACTACAATGGTTTGATTACTTGAATTTGAATAAGAGGTTGCATAGGAATATGAAAACTAACCTTACGAAAGTAATCAATTTCGGCATGATGAGTAGTTAACCTTAAAATCATATCAAAAGCAAATATCTCTATAGAAATAAGGTTAACAGGTAATGTGATAGTGCCAACCTGAATCAAGTAAGATTTCTAAACAACGGATGTAATGAAAGTTTCTCCTAACGGAGTCTCCATAAATAGGTCAAAGTCTAATTTCTCCGTAGTCAAGTTCAAACGTTGAGCGCAAGCAAGAGATAAAAGAATGGGTAGAACCCAGATTCTAGTAAGGTATAAACTTCGCAAGAATTTATAATTAACTAACCCATGCTAACTTCGTCGGGTTCCTCGCTTTTTTACCGGTCACGACAAACGCTCTTCGAGAACAGATTGACTTTGACCTTCTACGGGACATCCTTTTGAGTCACCATTCCGCTTGACCGGGTTTCGATACTGTCACAATCTCGAAGCAATATGTCCTTCTTTTCCACAATTATAGCATACCTTAAAGCTGTTGTGGGCGCTTTGGGGTGATATGTCCCTCTTTCCGCATTTGTAACATACGACCGGTGGTCGTTCTCCTCCCTAGAACCGGTTGCTTAAGCTAGACCGCTGCCTTCGTCTTCACATGGTCGTTGTTAAATCTCCTCTTTTAAAATCTCCTCCCCACTCGCTTCTTCTATTTTCATGGCCATGATTACCACCGGAGTGGTTACCGCCTTTGTCCGTATTCTTCTTTCTCCGTTTGTTATCGTTATTCGATGATCGCTATCTTCTAGATGATGATCTGGTTATGGTCCCTCGATTGAACGCACTTTCGTTATCTCGCTCTCTAACAATGAGCCTCATTGACAACATCTGAATAGAGAGAAAATTTATGAGAAATGAGATCTTGACATATGCGGGGTTTCAAACCTCTCGTAAACATCCGCGTCATCGTTCCTCATTCTCCACCAAATGAGGTGCAAACTCGGATAACTCTGCGAACTTCGCCTTCGTCTTTGGGACACCGCCATGTTATTACGCTCCGATCTAATAAACTCCACTTCCTTCATATAGCGAATACTTTCGTGGGAAGTACTTGTCATTGAACTGCTTCAAACGTCTCCATGACATCTTTGAGTGCGGTGGATGGATGCACGCTCACGATTCCACCAAGAATCGCCTCATTACTTTAACATAAAAGTAGCGAATGGAACTTTCGTTCCTCCGCATCCTAAGACATCGAATATCTTGGTAATTTGTTTGACCCGCGTCTCGCCTTTAATCGGATCCGGCTTTCCCACTCGTGGTCCCAACTCTTTGAATCGCTTGGGCGTGACCACCCGTGAATTGCTATCATTTCCTCCTATATTTTGAACATGAGTCTCTCTCGTGCGATTTTGCATGAACTGCAAAAAGCTTCAAAGCATCCCCTCGTTCATCATCTGCTTTCGGTGTTGTTGTTCACGGAGGTACATTGCCCGACTGTTGCACGTTCTCCTCGTTGGTAAGTACAGCATCTCCACGGTCTCATTTACTCCATCATTAATATTCTCGATCGACATTCTCAAATCTTCGCATAAAACAAGGGTTAATTAAGGAAATCAATATATCACATAATATCCTATATACTAAACCAACTAACAAATAAGCTTAGGTAGGACACACTAGCGAAGGATTTACTCGTCCCTCCCTCTAGTTCTATTCCCGATCTCGCGGAGATCATATCCCTAAGCTCGATACCAACCGTGACGCCCCAAAATAGGTCCATTCCATCCAACCCATTCTCGAAGTCGCCAAATACATGAGTACGAAATAACTACAACTTTATTAATACATTTGTCGTGCAAAATACGACAACATATATACTGTGAGTTTAAATACAATTATTGTCTTCTAAACAATATACATACCCAAATAAATCTTCATCACAATTATTGATACATTATTTTACAAAAATGGTGAGGACTACTAAACAACTCTCTCTAGAACCTTCATTCCATACCCCGACTTATTACTGCTACATTCTCGCCTCCTGAGAAGAAAAATGGAACAACAAGGAAAAAGGGTGAGCTCAACTAGCCCAGTAAAGAATATTATGAATAAGATAATATACAACAAATTATCGTTAGTCTTCAACAGGGAAAAATCTAATAGAATACAATAGACAACCAGTTTTAAATCAACAATGCGGTGAAACAACAATTCATTAGAAGAGTTAAGTAGAGAATGCAAACTACTATCTTCTATATATGAATTTAAAAGTTCATCGTCGATATTTTATCCTCAGTAACATCAATCAATATATATCCGGAATCAAATATTCATATTTTCACTACACAGCCAAAGATATTCATCAGTTGGTCATATTCATCTAAACACTGCTCATCTTTGCACTCTCTGGGCCAAAGATATTAATCGATTAGTCATGTTCATCTCAACACCTATTCATCTTTTGCACTACGGGCCAAAGATATTCATCATAAAATCATTCATCTTTGCACTACGGGCCAAGATATTCATGAACATCATCATTTAGGATCGAGGAGGATGATGAAAATAATTTTAAAGAAAACGAATCCAGTGAAATAAAAGACCAAGTATTATGGATTCGTACTTTAAACTTCAGTTTCTGGTGTGATTTTCAATTCTAACCTAAGCACCCTATTTATAGGAAAATGCTTAGAACACCAAAGCGAAAATTTAATATAATATTATTATTATTTATTAAAATTCTATACGCCTACTTTGAGATCTGATTTGAAAATCAATAACACATGCTAGACCCACTTAACACACCAAAACGTTTTTCTTGAAAAAATAATTAAAACTTCAAAAATCAATTATTTGAAGCTTGAACTTCAATAATTCATAATAAATAGCTCTTTTTGTCGGAAAATTCAGAATCTCGCGTCTTTTATAGGAAATTCAATTCTCTACAACTTTGCGAAAGAAAGTTTTCCAAATTCCAAGCGAGAATTGGCCAAAATTCACAAGCGGGTGATTTTACGGTATAATCAAATTTCGATCGAAAATGGGTCCAAATCACACAAAACATGTGTTAAACATTTAATCCAACAAAAATACTCTTCCTCCTCATTTATTCATATATCGCACATTCATTATAAAAATATCACTTGCTAATATATTATTAAAATAATATATTTAAATGAATATTTTATCGAGAAAAGATAAAATATTAATTTTCAACAATTGTCACATTAAAATTTTTCTCCATCTATATCTACAAAAAATCAATATTTTCCTCATCATATAAATCAATAATTAATTATTCACAAATAATATTACGAGAATCATAATCTTGTGACGGTAGTTCCCGGGAAAGAGGGCTTTCGATAAAATTTCTCCTTCTTTGGCCGCGATTAGGTGACCAAACCTCTCCTTAGAGCGAGAACTTTCTAGACATTGCCAATAATGTTATCTAATAATATTATTCGGATAATATGAATTATTGCTTCGATAATGGAAAATCTTGTGTAATGACAATTTATTGAAACAACGATAATATAAAATATCAATGCGATAATTATTGAATCAATAAAATAAAATCTTGAATAGTAATTATTGTAACCATTATTGAGTAGTGCCTTCTTACGTAAGAATCAATAATTAGTGCAATCTGGTAATATCTCTTTATTCACAACAGCGTATTAGTGTGTTTTAACCATCAACATGATACTTGATAACTGACTACTGTTATTATTTATAAACAACTTATATTTGTCGTTTTCTTCATCCAATAAACTTTCCGTTATGGGCCCACACAAATTTGGTTGTAAGACCGAAATTTTTTAAATAAAAAAAAAAATTCCTTTATTTATTATTTTGAAATAGTAAGGGTGGATTTGATTAATGTGGTTAGTTATGGGTAAAATGCACAAATATTTTAAATAAGGAAGTGGTGATAAAATATTCATTATTGTTTGGGAATATTAGTGTGGTCGTGGGAATATTCAATCTTTGTCGGGAATATTAAATTTACGGCGCTAGATCTTTTGTGGGCCCCATAACTTGAAGCGATTGGATTAAGAAAACGACAAGTATAAGTTGTTTAAATAACGACGTAGTTGTTACCGTTAATACTGTTGGAATACCCGGTGGTTAAAACACACTAATACGCGTTCTTGAATAGTAGCACACGGTATTGCACCAATTATTGATTCTTACGTAAGAAGGCACTACTCAATAATTGTTACGATATTACTGCTCGATATTTTATTTTATTGATTCAATAATTGCTTGCGTTGATTTTTTATATTAACGATATTTCAATAATTGTCACTACACAAAGATTTTTTTATTATCTGAGCAATAATTCATATTATCTAAATAATATTATTAGATAATATTATTGGCAATGTCTAGAAAGTTACGTCTTCAAGGAGAGGTTTGGTCACCTAATCATGCGCCAAGAAGTGAGAGAAATCTTTATTGAAAGCCCCTCTTTCTTGGGAACTACTTTGGTTGCAAGATCTTGTGATTCTATAATATTATTTGTGAATAATTAATTATTAATTTATATGATGAGGAAAATATTGATTTCATGTGGATATAGATGAAGAAAATTTTAATGTGACAATTGTTGAAAATTAATATTTTATTATTTTCGATAAAATAATTCATTTAAATATATTATTTTAATAATATATTAACGGTGATATTTTATAATGAATGTGGGATATATGAGTATATGAGGAGGAAGAGTATTTTTGTGGCATTAAATGTTTAACACATATTTTGTGTGTTGGTGGACACAATTATTGAATCGAAATTTGATTATAAACCAGATAAAATCACCCGCTTATGGATTTCGGTCAATTTTGTTTGGAATTTGGAAAACTTTCTTCTCGCAAAGTTGTAGAGAATTGAATTTTCTATAAAAAAAGCGCGAGATTCAAATTTTTTCGATAAAAGGGCTATTTATTATGAATTATTGAAGTTCAAGTTCAAATAATTGATTTTGGAAGTTTAAAATATTTTTAATTACAAAAACATTTTTTTCATTTTTGAAACTCATTTAACATGTGTTAGGATGGCTGAGTACAGATTCATGGATGCGTAAGAAGATGTGGAAAATAAATAATATTATTATATTCAATTTTCTACTTTGGTGTTCTAAGCATTTTCCTATAAATAGGGAGCTTAGGTTAGAATTGAAAATTACACCAGAAACTGAAGTTTTCTCTCTATTTCTCTCTCTATATTATCGAGCGTATTCTTGTGAGTATTTTGAGTATACTTTGAGTATTTCTATACGGTGCAAGTTCAAGTCATAGCCTATATCCGGTGTTTCAGCTAGAAGTACTGATCTTTCGAGGTAAGGGATGTTATTTTCTTCTCAAATGATATTATTTCTTCAATATCATTATGCTGAAATATTGGTTGGAACTTTTTATCAAATTTAGAACTTTTTCATGTCGGGGTTAATATTCACGAGTTACTATTCATGAGTTACTATTCATGAGTTACTATTCACGAGTACTATTCATGAAGCATGATGATGTTTTTTGTGAAATTTCTATCTTTTGGTGTCGGAGTTACTATTCACGTATACGGCACTATTCACGAATACGACACTATTTACAGAAAAATTAAATTTTCTTTCTGCGTCCAAGATTGTCTGTTATGATTCCTATCTTTGATTGTATCCATGTTTTGATCATTCTTGAATTTTACTCCACTCTGATTACTTATGAAGTATTTTTGAACTTGGATTGTTTAAAATACGAATCCTTAATATTTGTCCTTTTGTTTCACAATTCCTTTCTGTATTTCATAATATTCTTTACTGGGCTAGTTGAGCTCACCCTTTTCCTTGTTGTTCCATTTTTCTTCTCAGGAGGCGAGAATGTAGCGAGTACTAGTCGGGGTATGAAATGAAGGTTCTAGAAAGAGTTGTTTTGTAGTCCTCACCATTTTTGTAAAATAATGTATCAATAATTATGATGGGGATTTATTTGCGTGTGGATATTGTCTAGATGGCAATATCTGTATTTAAACTCACAGTTTATATGTTGTAATAATAAAGTTGTAGTTATTTACGCACCATGTATTTGGCGACTCGAATGGGTTGGATGGAATGGACCTATTTTGGGGGCGTTACGGTTAATTATCGAGAGCTTAGGGATATGATCTCTGGCGGAGATCGGGGAATAGAACTAGGAGGGGAGAGACGAGTAAATCCTTCGCTAGTGTGTCCTACCTAAGCTTATTTGTTGGTTGGTCATAATATAGGAGTTAAAAATTCAACTATAGAATTTGGTACCTGAGCCTTTATCTGGTGACTTCCTTTGTGGAATGCACCGAAGCCAGACTCTCCGTAGGGGACACCATATTCGTGCGATAATAAACTGATAGGTGTCATTGTAACGTGCTATCCAAGGTTGGGATATGAGCCATAGTTGAGAACAACCTAAGTCGGTAATCGAAATACGTAGCTTTCTAGGCTTAGTAGGTTATTATCGGAGATTCGTTAAAGGATATTCTCGAATCACTATTCCATTAACGCAGCTGACTCATAGAGATACAAAATTCGAATGGAGCAAGGAATGTGGGAAGAGCTTCGAAGAACTCAAGAGGAGACTCATTTCAAAGACACATATTACGACCATGCCATCCTCGAAAAAGCAAAAGTGGTAGTGACGTGTTGAGTAGAAGATCGATATCTGAATCTGATACGATATTGTCAAAGACTAATTTCGTATAATTTACAAATAATAGAGATGGAGATAAAAACTCTAGGTACCGACGTGATGATATACGAGTATAATCGACTTTAATCGATAAAGTTAAAGCTGTTCAAGATACACACTAGAGCTGATGAATTTGAAGAAGGAGGTGCAAGAAGTTGTTATTTCAAAAGCGAGAATC
This sequence comes from Panax quinquefolius, assembly GCA_020205615.1. Classification (NCBI taxonomy): domain Eukaryota; kingdom Viridiplantae; phylum Streptophyta; class Magnoliopsida; order Apiales; family Araliaceae; genus Panax; species Panax quinquefolius. The sequence continues at coordinate 265,490 of JAINUW010000441.1, read as the reverse complement.
GGTGAGGTGAGGAAAGCTCAAACCTTCGATTTATTAATCCATTTGAAATTCTCGATCGAATAGGAACTGTGGCTTATAGACTCGTTTTACCACCAAGTATGACTCGTGTTCATAACGTTTTTCACGTATCGCCAGTTAGATGCTACAGATGTGGAGAGGAGGGACATATAAGGTCAAACTGTTCAAAGCCTTCCAAGGTATGCTATAATTGTGGAAAAGAAGGACATATCGCTCGAGATTATGCGATATCGAAACCAGATCCAAATGAGAATGGTGACTCAAAAGGATGTCCCGAAAAGTCAAAGTCAACGGTTCTTGGAAGAGCGTTTGTCGTGACCAAATAAATCGAGAGAACCCGAACGAAGTTAGCACGGGTTAGTTAATTATAAATTCTTGCAAAGTATATACCTTACTAGATATTGGTTCTACCCATTCTTTTATCTCTCTTACTTGCGCTCAACGTTTGAACTTGACTACGGAGAAATTAAACTTTGACCTATCTGTGGAGACTCCATTAGGAGAAACTTTCATTACATCCGTTGTTTAAAAATCTTGCTTGATTCAAGTTGGCACTATCACATTACCTGTTAACCTTATTTCTATAGAGATATTTGTTTTTGATGTGATTTTAAGGTTAACTACTCATCATGCCAAATTGATTGCTTTTGTAAGGTTGTTAGTTTTCATATTCCTAAGCAACCTGTTATTCGAATTCAAGCAATCAAACCATTGTAGTCAAACATTTTCATATCAAGCCATGAAGTCATTCGTTTATTACGGATGTCAAGTTTTCTTAGTCCATGTTATGGATTTGAATAAAGACACGTCAGATTTGAATAATATTCCTGTTGTTATTGATTTTTCCCACGTATTTCACGAAGAATTTCTTGGCTTACTCCCAAAGCTTCGATATTAAATTTTGTATCGAATTTGAACCCGATACAAAACTCATTTCTAAAATCTCATATCGGATGGCTCTATTGAACTTGAGTGAGTTAAGAATTCAACTATAAATTTGGTACATGAGCCTTTATCTTGTGACTTCCTTTGTGGAATTCACCTAAGCGAGACTCTCTGTAGGGGCGTCATATTAGATGCGATAGTAAACCGATAGGTGTCATTGTGACGTCTTATCCAAGGTTGAGATATGAGTCACGATTGAGAGCAACCTAAGTCGATAATCAAAATACGTAGCTTTCAGGCTTAGTTGGTTATTATCGGAGGATATTCTCGAATCGTTATTCCATTATCGCGGTGACTCGTAGAGATACAAAATTGAATGGAGCAAGGAATGTGGAAAGAGCTTGAAGAACTCAAGAGGAGACTCATTTCAAAGACATGTTACGACCATGCCATCCTGGAAAAGCGAACGTGGTAGGCGGCGTGTTGAGTAGAAGATCGTATACAAGTACGAAGTACGATATTGTCAAAGACTAATTTCATATAATTTACAAATAATAGAGATGGAGATGAAAACTCTAGGTACCCACGTGATGATATACTGAGTATAATCGACTTTAATCGATAAAGTTAAAAGTTGCTCAAGCCACCCGGCCGGAGAAATGATGCGTATGAAGAAGAAAGTACAAGAAGGAGCTATTAGGGCGAGAATTGATGAAGAAGGAATACTTGAGTCCACTCTAGACTTTGTGTTCCTAACGACTTTCGATTTGAAGTACAAGATTATGATGGAGGCACACAATACACCATTTGCAATCCATCCTGGAAGTACTAAAATGTATCGTGATCTTCGACATACATTTTGGTGGAACAATATGAAGAGAGAGATTGCAAAGTTTATCTCGATGTGTTTAACTTGCCAACGTGTAAAGGCGGAGCATCTAGTACCTAAGGGTCCGTTGCAACCACTTGAGATTCCAAAATGGAAGTGTGAACATATTACCATGGATTTCGTTATGGGTCTTCCTACGGTTTCTCAAGGCATCAATGCTATTTGGGTTATTGTTGATAGATTAACCAAATCTGCTCATTTCTTGCCGATACGGGAGACTTATTCACTTGAACGTCTTGCTAGTATGTACGTGAATGAGATTGTGAGGTTGCATGGCATGCCTGTATCCATAGTTTCGGATCGTGACCCAAGATTCACTTCAAGATTTTGGGTTAGCTTGCAAAAAGTTATGGGCGCAGTTTGCGATTTAGTTGAAGATACCATCCCCAAACGGACGGATAATCGAGAGAGGACTATTCAAACTCTTGAAGATATATTAAGACTCGTGTCCTAGACTTCAAGGGTAGTTGGGATAAGTATTTACCATTGGTGGAATTCTCCTACAACAACAGCTTATCGAGCAAGTATAGGTGTAGCTCCATTTGAAGCATTATATGGACGAAAAATGTCGTTCTCAATATGTTGGGATGAGGTGGGTGAAGCAACATTGTTGGGACCCGAGTTAATACGTATGACTCACCGAAAAGATCCAAATGATTCGACAACGTATACAACAAACGGCACAAGATCGACAAAGGAGTTATGCGGATCTTCATCGAAAGGACGTGGAATTTAGTGTGGGGATCATGTATTATTGCGAGTTGCTCCATGGAAAGGAGTTACAAGATTTGGGAAGAGAGGAAAGCTCAATCCACGATTTATTGGTCCATTTCAAATTCTTGACCGAGTAGGAAATGTAGCCTATAGACTTGCGTTACCTCCAAGTATGTCTCGTGTTCATAATGTGTTTCACATATCTGTATTTCGTAAATATGTGAAAGACCCAACCACGTTATAGAGTTAGAACCCAGGACGAGATAGCCAAGACTTAAAGTATGAGGAGGTACTGTCAAGATTTTGGATAGGAAGGAGCATGTCCCCTACGCCAAGAAAGGTCATACCACAAGTTAAAGTTTTGTGGAGGAATCATGCTATAGAGGAAATGACCTGGGAATTGGAAAGCGGAAATGAAAGCGAGGTATCCTCACCTTTTGAAACACTGTATACGTCGTCAATTTCGTGGGACGAAATTTCATAAGGAGGGAGGTTGTAAGACCAAAAATTTTTTAAATAAAAAGGAATTTCCTTTATTTATTATTTTGAAATAGTAAGGGTTGATTTGATTAATGTGGATAGTTAAGGGTTAAATACGCAAATATTTCAAAATAAGCAAGTGGTTATAAAATATTCATTTTTGTTTGGGAATATTCGTTTGGTCGTGGAATATTCAGTCTTTGTCGGGGAATATTCGCATGCGACGGTAAAAACCGTGTGTGGGCCCCATAACTAAAAGCGATTGGATGAGAAAAACGACAAATATAAGTTGTTTAAAAATAACGGCGTAATTGTTACCAAATTAAGATCTGTTGGAATACCGGTGGTTAAAATACGATGTCTGGCGTGGGTTGCACAAAGAGTAGCACCGGTATTGCACATGATTGTTGAATTATTGATCCTTACGTGAAGGCACTACTCAATAATTTTCACGATGAATTCTTGTTCAATATTTTATTTTATTGATTCAATAATTGTTGCGTTGATATTTTATATTATTATTATTTCAATAATTGTCATTTGCTGATATTTCCCATTATCGGATCAATAATTCATATTATTTGAATAATATTATTAGATAACATTATTGGCAATGTCTAGAAAGTTACATCTAAGGAGAGGTTTGGTCACCTAATTGCAAGCCCGATGAGGAGAGATCCTTATTGGAAAGCCCCTCTTTCCGGGAAATTTTGGTTGTCATAAATGTGATTACAGTAATATTATTTGTGAATAATTAATTATTGATTCATATGATAAGGAAATATTTATTTTATATGAATATAAATGATGGATTTATTTATGTGGTTATTAATGAAAGAATTAATCTTTGAGATGTTTTATTTGTATTTTGTCGGATTGGAGGTATTAAAAGATCAAATTGGTGTTATTACTGACTTTATTGTGTGAGTTATAATATTTAATCCGAAATAGTTGGATCGTTGTAATTTTTGGATATGTTATACATATATAAGTTGAGTATATGTCCACAAATTTTGAACCGTTAAAGATGAGCGATAATTTATTATGAATTTTAAGAGGTGGTGATTCGTAAATTAGGTTATAAATGATTTTGGTGAAAAATTCTAGAATTGGTGGGCCCCACTTGTGGTTGGTGAAAAAATGTGCTGAATTTTATTTCAAATGTGGTGGGTGGCAATAGTAGCGAGTAAAGCCATCGGTAGCTTGAGTTAAGTCTGCCTTGGTAGGGCTAACATTTTCCTATAAATAGAGGGCTAAGTTAGAATTGAAAATCACACCTAAACAAAGTTTTCTCTCTTTCTCTCTCTATATTATTGAGCGTATTTTGTGAGTATTTAGATACTTTGAGAGTTCTTTGCTCAAGATAAGTTTCATTCAAAGATCACTTGAGCCTTTCCTTCCGAAGTCTTGATTCTTTGAGGTAAGGGATATTATTTTTTTCAGTAATGATATTATTTCTTGATATCATTATCTTTGAAATGTTGATCTGAAGTTTTTATCAAATTTGGAACTTTTTCATATCGGGTTACTATTCATGAGTTACTATTCACGAGTTACTATTCACGAGTACTATTCATGAAGCGTGAAAATGTTTTTTTGTGAATTTCTATCTTTTGGTGTCGAAGTTACTATTCACGATATCTGGCCTTTATTCACGATATCTGACCTTTATTCACGTATCTGACACTATTCACGATATCTGACACTATTCATCGAAAAATAAAATTTCTTCTTTTCGTCCAAAATATCTATTTTGGATAATTGGCTTTGATTGTATCCATGTTTTGATTATTCTTGAATTTTACACCACTATGATTATTTTTGAGGTATTGTTGGACATGGATAAAACAAAGTACGAATCCTTAATCCTTAATCCTTGTCATTTTATTTCCTTTGGATTCGTTCTTTAAAAATATTTTCATCATCCTCGGTCTTAAATGATGATATTATTGAATATCTTTGGCTGTAGTGCAAAGATGAATGATTTCTGAAGAATATCTTTGGCCTTTAGTGCAAAGATGAGCAGTGTTGAGATGAACATGATCGATTGATGAATATCTTTGGCTTTTAGTGCAGTAGTGCAAAGATGAATATTTGATTTGAGATGAATATTAATTGATGTTACAGGATAAAATATTGATGATGGATCGTTAAATTCATAGATTATAGTAGATTTCATTCTCTACGTAACTCTTCTATGAATTATTATTTCATTGCGAATATTGATCCGAAACTTGTTGTCTATTGTATTCTATCGATTTTTCCTCATTGGAGACTAACGATAATTTGTTGTATATTATCTTAGTCATAATATTCTTTCTTGGGCTAGTTGAGCTCACCCTTTTCCTTGTTGATCCATTTTTCTTCTCGGGAGGCGAGAATGTAGCGAGTACTTAGTCGGGTATGGAATGAAGGTTCTAGAGAGAGTTGTTTAGTAGTCCTCACAATTTTGTAAAATAATGTATCAATAATTATGATGGGGATTTATTTGCGTGTGGATATTGTCTAGAAGACAATATTATATTTAAACTCACAAGATATATATGGTCGTATTTCACACGACATTTGTATTATTGAAGTTGTAGTTTGCTTCTTGTACCATGTATTTGGCGACTCGAATGGGTGTTGTGTATACCTATTTTGGGGGCGTCCACATTGGTATCGAGCTTAGGGATATGATCTCTGGCGGAGATCGGGAATAGAACTAGGAGGGAGAGACGAGTAAAACCTTCGCTAGTGTGTCCTACCTAAGCTTATTTGTTGGTTGGTCATAATATATAGGGGTATTATGTGATTTGTTAATTTATTTAATTAACCCTTGTTTTATGATAGTTTTTAAGAATGGTCACTTTAGCGTTAACAATGGAGTGAATGAGATCGTGGAGACACCTCTAATCACCAACCGTGGATAATGTGATGTCGGTAAGAAGAATTAGAGATATCCATGTGGTGAGTGAAGAATTGATAGTTGCACCTTTAGATAGTCGCAGAGGTAACAAACAGAGTGAGGAAGAAGAGGTACACGAAGAGAGTTTATTAGAGGTATTTTATGATCAAAATGTAGAATTGCAAAATCTTATTCATGAGTTAGAAGAGCGGTCAAGAATTGCGAGCGATGTGGTGGAGCAAAAGGATGCAACGATTCAAGCTTGTGTTACCCGATATGTGATGCTTGAATGTAAGCACTCTTTGGCGAGTATAAGATGATAAAATTTGGAATCTGAAATTTGAAAGAAGAAATAATCGAACGAGTGAGAATGAGTGATGCATGGGTAAAAGCCGCGATGACGCTGATATTATGGAAAGAGATGTCCAATCTAAAAGAGAAGATTTAACGATGACGGAAGATTGCGGCGTTAAGCAAAGATCGACACCATCAACAAATTCTAGGGAAGAGAACGATCGCCAGCTAGATGCTACTGATGTGGAGAGGAGGGACATATAAGGTCAAACTGCTCAAAGCCTTCCAAGGTATGCTATAATTGTGGAAAAGAAGGACATATCGCTTCGAGATTATGCGATATCGAAACCAGTCCAATGAGAATGGTGACTCAAAAGGATGTCCCGTAAAAGTCAAAGTCAACGGTTCTTGGAAGAGCGTTTGTCGTGACCGGTCAAAAAAATGCGAGGAACCCGAACGAAGTTAGCACGGTTAGTTAATTATAAATTCTTGCGTATATATACCTTACTAGATATTGGTTCTACCCATTCTTTTATCTCTCTTACTTGCGCTCAACGTTTGAACTTGACTACGGAGAAATTAAACTTTGACCTATCTGTGGAGACTCCATTAGAGAAACTTTCATTACATCCGTTGTTTAAAAAATCTTGCTTGATTCAAGTTGGCACTATCACATTACTCCGTTAACCTTATTTCTATAGAGATATTTGTTTTTGATGTGATTTTAAGGTTAACTACTCATCATGCCAAATTGATTGCTTTTGTAAGGTTGTTAGTTTTCATATTCCTAAGCAACTCGTTATTCAATTCAAGCAATCAAACCATTGTAGTCAAACATTTTCATATCAAGCCATGAAGTCATTCGTTTATTACGGATGTCAAGTTTTCTTAGTCCATGTTATGGATTTGAATAAAGACACGTCAGATTTGAATAATATTCCTGTTGTTATTGATTTTTCCTGACGTATTTCCTGAAGAATTTCTTGGCTTACTCCCAAAGCCTGATATTAAATTTTGTATCGAATTTGAACCCGGTACAAAACTCATTTCTAAAATCTCATATCGGATGGCTCCTATTGAACTTCAGGAGTTAAGAATTCAACTATAGAATTTGGTACATGAGCCTTTATCTTGTGACTTCCTTTGTGGAATTCACCTAAGCCAGACTCTCTGTAGGGGGACGCTATATTAGCATGCGATAGTAAATCGATAGGTGTCATTGTGACGTCTTATCCAAGGTTGAGATATGAGTCACAGCTTGAGAAACCCTAAGTCGAGAATCAAAATACGTAGCTTTCTAGGCTTAGTTGGTTATTATCGGAGGATATTCTCGAATCGTTATTCCATTATCGCAGCTGACTCGTAGAGATACAAAATTCGAATGGAGCAAGGAATGTGGAAAGAGCTTCGAAGAACTCAAGAGGAGACTCATTTCAAAGACATGTTTACGACCATGCCATCCTCGGAAAGCGAACGTGGTAGGCGACGTGTTGAGTAGAAGATCGTTATACAAGTCACGAGTACGATATTGTCAAAGACTAATTTCAGATAATTTACAAATAATAGAGATGGAGATGAAAACTCTAGGTACCCACGTGATGATATACGAGTATAATCGACTTTAATCGATAAAGTTAAAGTCGCTTTCGAGCCACCGCAGGCAGGAGTCGATGCGTATGAAGAAGAAAGTACAAGAAGGAGCTATTCCTAAGCGAGAATTGATGAAGAAGGAATACTTGAGTCCACTCTAGACTTTGTGTTCCTAACGACTCGATTTGAAGTACAAGATTATGATGGAGGCACACAATACACCATTTGCAATCCATCCTGAAGTACTAAAATGTATCGTGATCTTCGACATACATTTTGGTGGAACAATATGAAGAGAGAGATTGCAAAGTTTATCTCGATGTGTTTAACTTGCTAACGTGTAAAGGCGGAGCATCTAGTACCTAAGGGTCCGTTGCAACCACTTGAGATTCCAAAATGGAAGTGTGAACATATTACCATGGATTTCAAGTTATGGGTCTTCCTACGGTTTCTCAAGGCATCAATGCTATTTGGGTTATTGTTGATAGATTAACCAAATCTGCTTATTTCTTGCCGATCACGGAGACTTATTCACTTGAACGTCTTGCTAGTATATACGTGAATGAGATTGTGAGGTTGCATGGCATGCCTCAGATCCATAGTTTCGGATCGTGACCCAAGATTCACTTCAAGATTTTGGGTTAGCTTGCAAAAAGCTATGGGCACGGATTTGCGATTTAGTTCTAAGCATACCATCCCCAAACGGACGGATAATCGAGAGAGGACTATTCAAACTCTTGAAGATATATTAAGACTCGTGTCCTGACTTCAAGGGTAGTTGGGATAAGTATTTACCATTGGTGGAATTCTCCTACAACAACAGTTATCAGGCAAGTATAGGTGTAGCTCCATTTGAAGCATTATATGGACGAAAATGTCGTTCTCCAATATGTTGGGATGAGGTGGGTGAAGCAACATTGTTGGGACCCGAAAGTTAAGTACGTATGACTCACCGAAAAGATCCAAATGATTCGACAACGATACAAAACGGCACAAGATCGACAAAGGAGTTATGCGGATCTTCATCGAAAGGACGTGGAATTTAGTGTAGGGGATCATGTATTATTGCGAGTTGCTCCATGGAAAGGAGTTACAAGATTTGGGAAGAGAGGAAAGCTCAATCCACGATTTATTGGTCCATTTCAAATTCTTGACCGAGTAGGAAATGTAGCCTATAGACTTGCGTTACCTCCAAGTATGTCTCGTGTTCATAATGTGTTTCACATATCTCAGATTTCAAATATGTGAAAGACCCGAACCACGTTATAGAGTTAGAACCGGACGAGATAGCCAAGACTTAAAGTATGAGGAGGTACCACAAGATTTTGGATAGGAAGGAGCATGTCCCTACGCTTGAGAAAGGTCATACCACAAGTTAAAGTTTTGTGGAGGAATCATGCTATAGAGGAAATGACACAGGAATTGGAAACGGAAATGAAAGCGAGGTATCCTCACCTTTTCAAACACACAGTCGTCACGTCAATTTCGTGGGACGAAATTTCATAAGGAGGGAGGTTGTAAGACCCCAAATTTTTTAAATAAAAAGGAATTTCCTTTATTTATTATTTTGAAATAGTAAGGGTTGATTTGATTAATGTGGATAGTTAAGGGTTAAATACGCAAATATTTCAAAATAAGCAAGTGGTTATAAAATATTCATTTTTGTCGGGAATATTCGTTTGGTCGTGGAATATTCAGATCTTTGTCGGGGAATATTCGTGCGACGGCCAGCAGACCATGTGTGGGGCCCCATAACGGAAAGCGATTGGATGAGAAAAACAGCAAAATATAAGTTGTTTAAAAATAACGCGTAATTATTCACAATTAAGATCATTGGAATACCCGGTGGTTAAAATACGAATGATGTCTGGCGTGGTTGCACAAGAAGCACACGGTATTACCAGATCAGCGTATTGATTGAATTATTGATCCTTACGTAAGAAGGCACTACTCAATAATTTTCACAGTAGATTACTTTATTCAATATTTTATTTTATTGATTCAATAATTGTTGCGTTGATATTTTATATTATTATTATTTCAATAATTGTCATCGCACAAAGATTTTCCATTATCGGATCAATAATTCATATTATTTGAATAATATTATTAGATAACATTATTGGCAATGTCTAGAAAGTTCTCATCTAAGAGAGGTTTGGTCACCTAATTGCGCGCCCGATAAGGAGAGATCCTTATTGAAAGCCCCTCTTCCTGAGAAATGACTGGTTGTCATAAATGTGATTACAGTAATATTATTTGTGAATAATTAATTATTGATTCATATGATAAGGAAATATTTATTTTATATGAATATAAATGATGGATTTATTTATGTGGTTATTAATGAAAGAATTAATCTTTGAGATGTTTTATTTGTATTTTGTCTGATTGGAGGTATTAAAAGATCAAATCGGTGTTATTACGACTTTATTGTGTGAGTTATAATATTTAATCCGACCGCTGGATCGTTGTAATTTTTGGATATGTTATACATATATAAGTTGAGTATATGTCCACAAATTTTGAACCGTTAAAGATGAGCGATAATTTATTATGAATTTTAAGAGGTGACGATTCGAAATTAGGTTATAAATGATTTTGGTGGAAAATTCTAGAATTGGTGGGCCCCACTTGTGGTTGGTGAAAAAATGTGCTGAATTTTATTTCAAATGTGGTGGGTGGCAATAGTAGCGAGTAAAAAGCATCGTGTAGCGAGTTAAGTCTGCTTCTTGGTAAGGCTAACATTTTCCTATAAATAGAGGGGCTAAGTTAGAATTGAAAATCACACCTAAACAAAGTTTTCTCTTTCTCTCTATATTATTGAACGTATTTTGTGAGTATTTAGATACTTTGAGAGTTCTTTGTTCAATCTACAAGTTTCATTCAAAGATCACTTCCGACCTTTCCTTAGAAAGTAATCGATTCTTTGAGGTAAGGGATATTATTTTTTCGTAATGATATTATTTCTTCAATATCATTATCTTTGAAATGTCGATCTGAAGTTTTTATCAAATTTGGAACTTTTTCATGTCGGGGTTACTATTCATGAGTTACTATTCACGAGTTACTATTCACGAGTACTATTCATGAAGCGTGAAAATGTTTTTTTTGTGGAATTTCTATCTTTTGGTGTCTGAGTTACTATTCACGATACTCAAGACTATTCACGATATCTGAGACTATTCACGTATCGACACTATTCACGATACTGGCACTATTCATCGAAAAATAAAATTTCTTCTTTTCGTCCAAAATATCTATTCTGGATACTAGCTTTGATTGTATCCATGTTTTGATTATTCTTGAATTTTACACCACTATGATTATTTTTGAGGTATTGTTGGACATGGATAAAACAAAGTACGAATCCTTAATCCTTAATCCTTGTCATTTTATTTCACCGGATTCGTTCTTTAAAATATTTTTTTCATCATCCTCAGTCTTAAATGATGATATTATTGAATATCTTTGGCCTGTAGTGCAAAGATGAATGATTTCTGAAGAATATCTTTGGCCTTTAGTGCAAAGATGAACAGGTGTTGAGATGAACATGACCGATTGATGAATATCTTTGGCACAGTGTGCAAAGATGAATATTTGATTTGAGATGAATATTAATTGATGTTACAGGATAAATAAAATATTGATGATGGATCGTTAAATTCATAGATTATAGTAGATTTCATTCTCTACGTAACTCTTCTATGAATTATTATTTCATTCTGCGAATATTGATCTCAAACTTGTTGTCTATTGTATTCTATCGATTTTTCCTGTTGGAGACTAACGATAATTTGTTGTATATTATCTTAGTCATAATATTCTTTACCGGGCTAGTTGAGCTCACCCTTTTCCTTGTTGATCCATTTTTCTTCTCGTGAGAGGCGAGAATGTAGCGAGTACTAGTCGGGGTATGGAATGAAGGTTCTAGAGAGAGTTGTTTAGTAGTCCTCACAATTTTTGTAAAATAATGTATCAATAATTATGATGGGGATTTATTTGCGTGTGGATATTGTCTAGAAGACAATATTATATTTAAACTCACAAGATATATGGTCGATTTCACACCGACATTTGTATTATTGAAGTTGTAGTTTGCTTCTTGTACCATGTATTTGGCGACTCGGAATGGGTGTTGTGTATACCTATTTTGGGGGCGCCACAGCTTGTATCGAGCTTAGGATATGATCTCTCCAAGGAGATCGGGGAATAGAACTAGGAGGGGAGAGACGAGTAAAACCTTCGCTAGTGTGTCCTACCTAAGCTTATTTGTTGGTTGGTCATAATATAGGGGTATTATGTGATTTGTTAATTTATTTAATTAACCCTTGTTTTATGATAGTTTTTAAGAATGGTCACGAGAACGTTAACAATGGAGTGAATGAGATCGTGGAGACACCTCTAATCACCAACCGATAATGTGATGTCAAAGTAAGAAGGAATTAGAGATATCCATGTAAGGTGAGTGAAGAATTGATAGTTGCACCTTTAGATAGTCGCAGAGGTAACAAATGAGAGTGAGAGAGGAAGAAGAGGTACCAAGAGAGTTTATTAGAGGTATTTTATGATCAAAATGTAGAATTGCAAAATCTTATTCATGAGTTAGAAGAGCAAAGTCAAGAATTGCAGGCAAAATGTGGAGCAAAAGGATGCAACGATTCAAGCTTGTGTTACCCGATATGTGATGCTTGAATGTAAGCACTCTTTGGCGAGTATAAGATGATAAAGTCGAATCGAAATGAAAGAAGAAATAATCGAACGAGTGAGAATGAGTGATGCATGGGTAAAAGCCGCATGACGCGTTGATATTATGGAAAGAGATGTCCAATCTAAAAGAGAAGATTTAACGATGACGGGAAGGCGTCGGCAAGATCAAAGACCATCAACAAATTCTAGGGAAGAGAACGATCGCCAGCTAGATGCTACGAGATGTGGAGAGGAGGGACATATAAGGTCAAACTGCTCAAAGCCTTCCAAGGTATGCTATAATTGTGGAAAAGAAGGACATATCGCTTCGAGATTATGCGATATCGAAACCAGATCCAAATGAGAATGGTGACTCAAAAGGATGTCCCGTAAAAGTCAAAGTCAACGGTTCTTGGAAGAGCGTTTGTCGTGACCAAATCAAAATGCGAGGAACCCGAACGGTTAGCACGGTTAGTTAATTATAAATTCTTACTGAAGTATATACCTTACTAGATATTGGTTCTACCCATTCTTTTATCTCTCTTACTTGCTCAACGTTTGAACTTGACTACGGAGAAATTAAACTTTGACCTATCTGGAGAGACTCCATTAGAGAAACTTTCATTACATCCGTTGTTTAAAAATCTTGCTTGATTCAAGTCGGCACTATCACATTACACATTAACCTTATTTCTATAGAGATATTTGTTTTTGATGTGATTTTAAGGTTAACTACTCATCATGCCAAATTGATTGCTTTTGTAAGGTTGTTAGTTTTCATATTCCTAAGCAACTCATTATTCAATTCAAGCAATCAAACCATTGTAGTCAAACATTTTCATATCAAGCCATGAAGTCATTCGTTTATTACGGATGTCAAGTTTTCTTAGTCCATGTTATGGATTTGAATAAAGACACGCCGATTTGAATAATATTCTGTTGTTATTGATTTTTCCCGACGTATTTTACGAAGAATTTCTTGGCTTACTCCCAAAGCCCGATATTAAATTTTGTATCGAATTTGAACCCGTACAAAACTCATTTCTAAAATCTCATATCGGATGGCTCCTATTGAACTTCGTGAGTTAAGAATTCAACTATAAATTTGGTACATGAGCCTTTATCTTGTGACTTCCTTTGTGGAATTCACCTAAGCTTTACTCTCTGTAGGGGCGTCCATATTCGCGGCGATAGTAAACCGATAGGTGTCATTGTGGACGTCTTATCCAAGGTTGAGATATGAGTCACGATTGAGAAGCAACCTAAGTCGATAATCAAAATACGTAGCTTTTCAGGCTTAGTTGGTTATTATCGGAGGATATTCTCGAATCGCTATTCCATTATCGCAGCTGACTCGTAGAGATACAAAATTTGAATGGAGCAAGGAATGTGGAAAGAGCTTCAAGAACTCAAGAGGAGACTCATTTCAAAGACATGTTCCGACCATGCCATCCTCGGAAAAGCGAACGTGGTAGGCGACGTGTTGAGTAGAAGATCGATATAAGCACGAAATGCATGATATTGTCAAAGACTAATTTCAGATAATTTACAAATAATAGAGATGGAGATGAAAACTCTAGGTACCCACGTGATGATATACGAGTATAATCGACTTTAATCGATAAAGTTAAAGTCGCCAAGCCACCGAATCGGAAATGGCGCGTATGAAGAAGAAAAGTACAAGAAGGAGCTATTCCGGCGAGAATTGATGAAGAAGGAATACTTGAGTCCACTCTAGACTTTGTGTTCCTAACGACTCGATTTGAAGTACAAGATTATGATGGAGGCACACAATACACCATTTGCAATCCATCCGGAAGTACTAAAATGTATCGTGATCTTCGACATACATTTTGGTGGAACAATATGAAGAGAGAGATTGCAAAGTTTATCTCGATGTGTTTAACTTGCCACGTGTAAAGCGGAGTATCTAGTACCTAAGGGTCCGTTGCAACCACTTGAGATTCCAAAATGGAAGTGTGAACATATTACCATGGATTTCAAGTATGGGTCTTCCTACGGTTTCTTCAAGGCATCAATGCTATTTGGGTTATTGTTGATAGATTAACCAAATCGCTCATTTCTTCGATATCGGAGACTTATTCACTTGAACGCCTTGCTAGTATATGCGTGAATGAGATTGTGAGGTTGCATGGCATGCCTGTATCCATAGTTTCGGATCGTGACCCAAGATTCACTTCAAGATTTTGGGTTAGCTTGCAAAAAAAGCTATGGGCACGGATTTGCGATTTAGTTCTACATACCATCCCCAAACCAGACGGACAATCGAGAGGACTATTCAAACTCTTGAAGATATATTAAGACTCGTGTCCTAGACTTCAAGGGTAGTTGGGATAAGTATTTACCATTGGTGGAATTCTCCTACAACAACAATTATCGTGCAAGTATAGGTGTAGCTCCATTTGAAGCATTATATGGACGAAAATGTCGCTTCTCAATATGTTGGGATGAGGTGGGTGAAGCAACATTGTTGGGACCCGAAGTTAAGACGATATGACTCACCGAAAAGATCCAAATGATTCGACAACGATACAAACCAAGACAAGATCGACAAAAGAGTTATGCGGATCTTCATCGAAAGGACGTGGAATTTAGTGTGGGGGATCATGTATTATTATGAGTTGCTCCATGGAAAGGAGTTACAAGATTTGGGAAGAGAGGAAAGCTCAATCGATCCACGATTTATTGGTCCATTTCAAATTCTTGACCGAGTAGGAAATGTAGCCTATAGACTTGCATTACCTCCAAGTATGTCTCGTGTTCATAATGTGTTTCACATATATCCGTATTTCAGAAATATGTGAAAGACCAAACCACGCTTATAGAGTTAGAACCCCATTTAGATAGCAAAGACTTAAAGTATGAGGAGGTACTGCCAAGAAGATTTTGGATAGAAGGAGCATGTCCCACGCAAGAAAGGTCATACCACAAGTTAAAGTTTTGTGGAGGAATCATGCTATAGAGGAAATGACCGGAATTGAAACGAAATGAAAGCGAGGTATCCTCACCTTTTCGAAACACCAGGTACGTACGTCAATTTCGAGGACGAAATTTCATAAGGAGGGGAGGTTGTAAGACCCCGAAAATTTTTTAAATAAAAAGGAATTTCCTTTATTTATTATTTTGAAATAGTAAGGGTTGATTTGATTAATGTGGATAGTTAAGGGTTAAATACGCAAATATTTCAAAATAAGCAAGTGGTTATAAAATATTCATTTTTGTCGGGGAATATTCGTTTGGTCGTGGAATATTCGTACTGTCGGGGAATATTCGTACGACGGCGCAGCCATGTGTGGGCCCCATAACGGAAAGCGATTGGATGAGGAAAACGACAAATATAAGTTGTTTAAAAATAACTTGGTAGTAATTGTTACCAAGTAAGATCATTGGAATACCCTATGGTTAAAATACGATGAATACGCTGTGGTTGCACAAGAGAGACACCAGATTGCATAAAGATTGTTGAATTATTGATCCTTACGTAAGAAGGCACTACTCAATAATTTTCACGGTGAGTTCTTGCTCAAGATTTTATTTTATTGATTCAATAATTGTTGCGTTGATATTTTATATTATTATTGTTTCAATAATTATCAACGCATAAAGATTTCCCATTATCGCATCAATAATTCATATTATTTGAATAATATTATTAGATAACATTATTGGCAATGTCTAGAAAGTTCGTCTAAGGAGAGGTTTGGTCACCTAATTGCGCCAAAGAAGAGAGAGATCCTTATTGAAAGCCCCTCTTTCTGGGAACATACTGGTTGTCATAAAATGTGATTCTCAGTAATATTATTTGTGAATAATTAATTATTGATTCATATGATAAGGAAATATTTATTTTATATGAATATAAATGATGGATTTATTTATGTGGTTATTAATGAAAGAATTAATGCTGAGATGTTTTATTTGTATTTTGTTGGATTGGAGGTATTAAAAGATCAAATCGGTGTTATTACAACTTTATTGTGTGAGTTATAATATTTAATCCGACCGTTGGATCGTTGTAATTTTTGGATATGTTATACATATATAAGTTGAGTATATGTCCACAAATTTTGAACCGAATTAAAGATGAGCGATATAATTTATTATGAATTTTAAGAGGTGACGGATTCGAAATTAGGTTATAAATGATTTTGGTGGAAAATTCTAGAATTGGTGGGCCCCACTTGTGGTTGGTGAAAAAATGTGCTGAATTTTATTTCAAATGTGGTGGGTGGCAATAGTAGCGAGTAAAGCCATCGTGTAGCGAAGTTAAGTCTGCTTGGCTGGGCTAACATTTTCTATAAATAGAGGCTAAGTTAGAATTGAAAATCACACCGTAAACAAAGTTTTCTCTCTTTCTCTCTATATTATTGAGCGATTTTGTGAGTATTTAGATACTTTGAGAGTTCTTTGCTCAGCATAAAGTTTCATTCAAAGATCACTTCCGACCTTTCCTTCCGAAATCGATTCTTTGAGGTAAGGGATATTATTTTTTTCAGAATGATATTATTTCTTCATATCATTATCTTTGAAATGTTGATCTGAAGTTTTTATCAAATTTGGAACTTTTTCATGCCCGGGGTTACTATTCATGAGTTACTATTCACGAGTTACTATTCATGAGTTATTATTCACGATTCTTACTATTCATGAGTACTATTAATGAAGCGTGAAAATGTTTTTATGGAATTTCTATCTTTTGGTGTCGGATTTACTATTCACGTTATCGGCATTATTATTCATATCTGACACTATTCACGTATCGGCACTATTCATCGAAAAATAAAATTTCTTCTTTTAAGTCAAAATATCTATTACGGATACTAGCTTTGATTGTATCCATGTTTTGATATTCTTGAATTTTACACCACTATGATTATTTTTGAGGTATTGTTGGACATGGATAAAACAAAGTACGAATCCTTAATCCTTAATCCTTGTCATTTTATTTCACCGATTCGCTTCTTTAAAAATATTTTCATCATCCTCGGTCTTAAATGATGATATTATTGAATATCTTTGGCACAGTAGTGCGAGGATGAATGATTTACGAAGAATATCTTTGGCCTTTAGTGCAAAGATGAGCAGTGTTGAGATGAACATTGGAGATTGATGAATATCTTTGGCACGACATAATAGTGCAAAGATGAATATTTGATTTGAGATGAATATTGATTGATGTTACGAGGATAAAATATTGATGATGAATTTTATTAAATTCATAGATTATAGTAGATTTCATTCTTTCATAACTCTTCGTGAATTATTATTTCAATTAGAATATTGATGTTGAAACTTGTTGTCTGGGGTATTTCACATCAACCGTCCTGTTGGAAAATAACGTCCATTCAATCCAATATTTCTCGAGTTAGCCAAATAATATGGTACGTAAATAACTACAACTTTATTAATACATTTTTCGTCTCGGGAAATACCATTAGCAAATATATATAATTAGTTGAGTTTAATTTTTGTAAAATACAATAATTGATGGGGATTTAAATACGTAATGGATATTCTAGACAATATACATACCCAAATAAATCCTCATCACAATTATTATACATTATTTTTTACAAAAATGGTGAGGACTATTAAACAACTCTCTCTGTAACCTTCATTCCATACCCCGACTAAGACTGCTACATTCTCGCCCCCGAGAAGAAAATGGAACAACAAGGAAAAGGGTGAGCTCAACTAGCCCAAAGAAGAATATTATGACTAAGATAATATACAACAAATTATCGTTAGTCTTCAACAGGAAAAATCTAATAGAATACAATAGACAACCAGCTTTTAAATCAACAATCAGCAATGAAAACAACATTTCATTAGAAGAGTTAAGTAGAGAATGCAAACTACTATCTTCTATATATGAATTTAAAAGTTCATCGTCGATATTTTATCCTAAATATCAATCAATATATATCCGAATCAAATATTCATCTTTGCACTACAGCCAAAGATATTCATCACTTAGTCATGTTCATCTAAACACTGCTCATCTTTGCACTACGCCCAAAGATATTAATCACTAATTCATGTTCATCTCAACACTGCTCATCTTTGCACTACGGGCCAAAGATATTCATCATAAAATCATTCATCTTTGCACTACGGGCCAAAGATATTCAGTAACATCATCATTTAGGACTGAGGATGATGAAAATAATTTTAAAGAAAACGAATGCAGTGAAACAAAAGAACAAGTATTATGGATTCGCACTTTAAATAATCTGAGTTCAAAATACTTCATAAATAATCATAATCAAGTAAAATTCAAGAATGATCAAAACATAGATACAATCAAAGCTAGTATCCGTAATAGATATTTTGGACAAAAGAAGAAATTTCATTTTTCTATGAATAAAGGCCGTATTAAGTGAATAAAGGTCGATATCGTGAATAATGTCGATACGTGAATAGTAACTTTGACACCAAAAGATAGAAATTTCACAAAAAACATCATCATGCTTCGTGAATAGTAACTCGTGAATAGTAACTCATGAATAGTAACTCGTGAATAGTAACTCATGAATAGTAATCCCGACATGAAAAAGTTCCAAATTTGATAAAAATTTCCAACCAATATTTCGGCATAATGATTTTGAAGAAATAATATCATTTGAGAAGAAAATAACATCCCTTACCTCAAAAGACAGTACTTCTAGTTGAAACACCGGATATAAGCTATAACTTGAACTTGCACCGTATAGCAAGAGTACTCAAAGTATACTCAAAATACTCACAAGAATACGCTCGATAATATAGAGAGAGAAAACTTCAGTTTCTGGTGTGATTTTCAATTCTAACCTAAGCACCCTATTTATAGGAAAATGCTTAGAACACCAAAGTAGAAAATTTAATATAATATTATTATTATTTATTAAAATTCTATACGCCCACTTTTGAAATCTGATTTTAGAAATCAATAACACATGCTAGACCCACTTAACACACCAAAAACGTTTTTCTTGAAAAAAATAATTAAAACTTCCAAAAATCAATTATTTCGGAGTTTCGGAACTTCAATAATTCATAATAAATAGCCCTTTTTGTCAGAAAATTCGAATCTCGCGTCTTTTTATAGGAAATTCAATTCTCTACAACTTTGCAGAAGAAAGTTTTTCCAAATTCCAAATGTAAATTGACCGAAATTCAAAAGCAAAACCAAGATTTTACGTGCTATAATCAAATTTCAACAAGAAATGGGTCCACCAACACACAAAAACATGTGTTAAACATTTAATCCAAGAAAATACTCTTCCTCATTTATTCATATATCGCATTTCATTATAAAAATATCACCGTAAATATATTATTAAAATAATATATTTAAATGAATTATTTTATCGTAAAAGATAAAATATTAATTTTCAACAATTGTCACATTAAAAATTTTCTCCATCTATATCCACATAATATCAATATTTTCCTAATCATATAAATCAATAATTAATTATTCACAAATAATATTACAGAATCATAAGATCGGCAACCGTGCCGTTCCTGGAAAGAGGGGCTTTCCAATAAGAATTTCTCCTTATCTTGGCCGCAATTAGGTGACCAAACCTCTCCTTAGATGAACTTTCTAGACATTGCCAATAATGTTATCTAATAATATTATTCGGATAATATGAATTATTGCTTCGATAATGGAAAATAACGTGTAAATGACAATTTATCAAAAACAACGATAATATAAAATATCAATGCAAAGAATTATTGAATCAATAAAATAAAATAATCGAATAGTAATTATCGTAACCATTATTGAGTAGTGCCTTCTTACGTAAGAATCAATCATTGGTGCAATACTGCAAAGCTACCGCTCAACAACGAGTATTAGTGTGTTTTTAACTAATCGGATTTCCAACAATATTAATTCAAGAATAACTACAATTATTTATAAACAACTTATATTTGTCGTTTTCTTCATCCAATCGCTTTCCGTTATGGGCCCACACAAGGCTGCGCCGTCGTACTAATATTCCCCGACAGCAAGAATATTCCACGACCAAACGAATATTTCCCGACAATAATGAATATTTTATAACCACTTGCTTATTCAAAATATTTACGTATTTTACTCATAACTAACCACATTAATCAAATCAACCCTTACTATTTCAAAATAATAAATCGAGGAAATTCCATTTTATTAAAAAAATTCGGGGTCTTACAACAAATAACATAACTATGACGCCCCCAAAATAGGTCCATTCCATCCAACCCATTCTGAGTCGCCAAATACATGGTACAGAAATAACTACAACTTTATTAATACATTTGTCGTGCAAAATACGACAACATATATACTGTGAGTTTAAATACAATTATTGTCTTCTAGACAATATACATACCCAAATAAATCCTCATCACAATTATTGATACATTATTTTACAAAAATGGTGAGGACTGCTAAACAACTCTATCTAGAACCTTCATTCCATACCCGACTAGTACTCGCCACATTCTCGCCTCCCGAGAAGAAAAATGGAACAACAAGGAAAAGGGTGAGCTCAACTAGCCCAAGAAAGAATATTATGACTACGATAATATACAACAAATTATCGTTAGTCTTCAACAGGAAAAATCTAATAGAATACAATAGACAACCAGCTTTTAAATCAACAATCGCAATGAAACAATAATTCATTAGAAGAGTTAAGTAAAGAATGCAAACTACTATCTTCTATATATGAATTTAAAAGTTCATCGTCGATATTTTATCCTCAGAACATCAATCAATATATATCTGGAATCTAATATTCATCTTTGCACTACAGGCCAAAGATATTCATCAGTTGGTTATGTTCATCTAAACACATGTTCATCTTTGCACTACGGGCCAAAGATATTAATCAGTTGGTTATGTTCATCTCAATACCTGTTCATCTTTGCACTACGGGCCACAGATATTCACTATAAAATCATTCATCTTTTCACTACGGGCCAAAGATATTCAGTAACATCATCATTTAGGACTGAGGATGATGAAAATAATTTTAAAGAAAACGAATGCAGTGAAACAAAAGAACAAGTATTATGGATTCGTACTTTAAACAATCCGAGTTCAAAAATACTTCATAAATAATCATACTGAAGTAAAATTCAAGAATGATCAAAACATAGATACAATCAAAGCTAGTATCCAGAATAGATATTTTGGACAAAAAGAAGAAATTTCATTTTTTGGTGAATAGTGCCGTATTCGTGAATAGTGCCGTATTCGTGAATAGTGCCGTATACGTGAATAGTAACTCCGACACCAAAAGATAGAAATTTCACAAAAAACATCATCATGCTTCGTGAATAGTTCTCGTGAATAGTAACTCGTGAATAGTAACTCATGAATAAGAACTCTCGTGAATAGTAATCCCACATGAAAAAAAGTTCCAAATTTGATAAAATTTCCAACCAATATTTCTAAGCATAATGATATTGAAGAAATAATATCATTTGAGAAGAAAATAACATCCCTTACCTCGAAAGACAGTACTTCTAGTTGAAACACCGAATATAAGTTATGACTTGAACTTGCACCGTATAGCAAGAGTACTCAAAGTATACTCAAAATACTCACAAGAATACGCTCGATAATATAGAGAGAGAAAACTTCAGTTTCTGGTGTGATTTTCAATTCTAACCTAAGCACCATATTTATAGGAAAATGCTTAGAACACCAAAGCAGAAAATTTAATATAATATTATTATTATTTATTAAAATTCTATACGCCCACTTTTGGAGATCTGATTTCAGAAATCAATAACACATGTTAGACCCACTTAACACACCAAAAACGTTTTTCTTGAAAAAAATAATTAAAACTTCCAAAAATCAATTATTTCGGAGCTTCAGAACTTCAATAATTCATAATAAATAGCCTTTTTTTGTCAGAAAATTCAAATCTCGCGTCTTTTTATAGGAAATTCAATTCTCTACAACTTTGCAGAAGAAGAAAGTTTTCCAAATTCCAAATGAAATTGACCAAATTCACAAACGGGTGATTTTACAAAAGCTATAATCAAATTTCGGTCAAGAAATGGGTCCACCAACACACAAAACATGTGTTAAACATTTAATCCAACAAAATACTCTTCCTCCTCATTTATTCATATATCGCAAATTCATTATAAAATATCACCGTTAATATATTATTAAAATAATATATTTAAATGAATTATTTTATCGTAAAAGATAAAATATTAATTTTCAACAATTGTCACATTTAAAATTTTCTCCATCTATATCTACAAAAAATCAATATTTTCCTCATCATATAAATCAATAATTAATTATTCACAAATAATATTATAGAATCACAAGATCGCAACCAGCCGTTCTCAGAAAGAGGGGGCTTTCCAATAAGAATTTCTCTTCTTGCCAAGCAATTAGGTGACCAAACCTCTCCTTAGATGTAACTTTCTAGACATTGCCAATAATGTTATCTAATAATATTATTCGATAATATGAATTATTGCTTCGATAATGGAAAATACTATGTAATGACAATTCTTGAAACAACAAAGAATATAAAATATCAACGCAAACAATTATTGAATCAATAAAATATAATATTGAATAAGAATTATTGTAACAATTATTGAGTAGTGCTTTCTTACGTAAGAATCAATAATTCAAAAATACTTTATGCGTACCGTGTTCTAACGTGCAACAACACGTATTACTTTACTTTATCCACCGGGTATTCCAACAGTGTTAACGGTAACAATTACGCTGTTATTTATAAAAAATCCCTTTTGTCGTTTTCTTCATCCGACAATTATTCTATTATGGGTCCCACAAATGGTCATGCTACTGGCAGTAAATTTAATATTCCCCGACAGAAAGAATATTCTACGACCAAACGAATATTCCCCGACAATAGTGAGTATTTTATAACCACTTGCTTATTTTGAAAAAATTATATATATCACCCTTAACTTTAACTTTTATCAATTTAACCATTTACTGAATAGTAATTATAAGAAAAAATTGAATTCTTTTATTTCATAAAATTCAGGGCCTTACAATACCGTGACTCCCCCAAAATAGGTCCATTCCATCCAACCCATTCTGAGTCGCCAAATACATGGTACAGAAATAACTACAACTTTATTATTACAACATATAAACTGTGAGTTTAAATACAGATATTGCCATCTAGACAATATCCACACGCAAATAAATCCCCATCATAATTATTGATACATTATTTTAGAAAAATGGTGAGGACTACTAAACAACTCTCTCTAGAACCTTCATTCCATACCCCGACTAGTACTCGCTACATTCTCACCTCCTGAGAAGAAAAATAGAACAACAAGGAAAAGGGTGAGCTCAACTAGCCCAGTAAAGAATATTATGACTAAGATAATATACAACAAATTATCGTTAGTCTTCAACAGGAAAAATCTAATAGAATACAATAGACAACAAATTTTAAATCAATATTCGCAATGAAATAATAATTCATTAGAAGAGTTAAGTAGAGAATGCAAACTACTATCTTCTATGTATGAATTTAAAAGTTCATCGTCGATATTTTATCCCTGTAACATCAATCAATATATATCTGGATATCAAATATTCATCTTTGCACTACAGGCCAAAGATATTCATCACCGGTCATGTTCATCTAAACACTGCTCATCTTTGCACTACGGGCCAAAGATATTAATCGATTAATCATGTTCATCTCAACACTGCTCATCTTCGCACTACGCGCCAAAGATATTCATCAAGAAATCATTCATCTTTGCACTACAGGCCAAAGATATTCAAGAATATCATCATTTAGGACCGAGGATGATGAAAATATTTCAAAGAAAATGAATCCAATGAAACAAAAGAACAAATATTAAGGATTCAGATTTTAAACAATCCAAGTTCAAAAATACTTCATAAGTAATCGAGTGAAGTAAAATTCAAGAATGATCAAACAGGATACAATCAAAGCTAGTATCCGAATAGATATTTTGGACAAAAAGAAGAAATTTCATTTTTCCGTGAATAGTGCCAGATTGGTGAATAGTCATGAGATATCGTGAATAATGTCGATATCGTGAATAAGAATCTCAGACACCAAAAGATAGAAATTTCACAAAAAACATCTTCACGCTTCGTGAATAGTACTCGTGAATAGTAACTTTCGTGAATAGTAACTCATGAATAGTAACTCATGAATAAGTAACCCGACATAAAAAAAATTCTAAATTTGATAAAAGTTCCAACCAATATTTCAAAGATAATGATATTGAAGAAATAATATCATTTGAGAAGAAAATAACATCCTTACCTCGAAAGATCGGATTTAAATTAAACACCTGGATATAAAGCTATGACTTGAACTTGCACCGTATAGCAATACTCAATGTATACTCAAAATACTCACAAGAATATGCTCGATAATATAGAGAGAGAAATAGAGAGAAAACTTCAGTTTCTGGTGTAATTTTCAATTCTAACCTAAGCTCCCTATTTATAGGAAAATGCTTAGAACACCAAAGTAGAAAATTGAATATAATAATATTATTTATTTTCCACATCTTCCTACGCATCCATGAATCTGAACTCAGCCATCCCTAACACATGTTAAATGAGTTTCAAAATGAAAAAAAACGTTTTTGTAATTAAAATATTTTAAACTTCCAAAAATCAATTATTTCGTAACTTGAACTTCAATAATTCATAATAAATAGCCCTTTTATCGTAAAAAATTCGAATCTCACAATTTTTATAGAAAATTCAATTCTCTACAACTTTGCGGAAGAAAGTTTTTCCAAATTCCAAACAAAATTGGTACCGAAATCCATAAGCAGAAGCGATTTTACAAAGCTATTATAAATTTCTATTAATAATTGTGTCCACCAACACACAAAATATGTATTAAACATTTAATGCCACAAAAATACTCTTCCTCCTCATATACTCATATATCCCACATTCATTATAAAATATCACCGTTAATATATTATTAAAATAATATATTTAAATGAATTATTTTATCGAAAATGATAAAATATTAATTTTCAACAATTGTCACATTAAAAATTTTCTCCATCTATATCCACATAAAATCAATATTTTCCTCATCATATAAATCAATAATTAATTATTTACAAATAATATTACAGAAATCATAAGATCTTGGCAACCGTAGCTCCTGGAAAGAGGGGGCTTTCCAATAAAGATTTCTCCTTCTTGGCGCTTGATTAGGTGACCAAACCTCTCCTTGAGATGTAACTTTCTAGACATTGCCAATAATGTTATCTAATAATATTATTTAGATAATATGAATTATTGCTCCGATAATAAAAATACTATGTAGTGACAATTATCAAATAACAATAATATAAAAAATCAACGCAAAGAATTATTGAATCAATAAAATAAAATAATCGAATAAGAATTATCGTAACAATTATTGAGTAGTGCCTTCTTACGTAAGAATCAATAATTGGTGCAATACTGTGTGCTACTATTCAACAACGCGTATTAGTGTGTTTTAACCACCGGGTATTCCAACAGTATTAACGGTAACAACTACGTCGTTATTTAAACAACTTATACTTGTCGCTTTCTTCATCCAATCGCTTTTTAGTTATGGGGCCCACAAAAGATCACAGGCATGGTAAATTTAATATTCCCCGACAAAGATTTAATATTCCACGACCAAACGAATATTCCCCAAGCAATAATGAATATTTTATAACCACTTGCTTATTCGAATATTTGCGTATTTTTACCCATAACTATCCACATTAATCAAATCAACCCTTACTATTTCAAAATAATAAATAGAGGAAAATAAATTTTATTTATTAATAATTTGGGGTCTTACAACCTCCCCTCCTTATGAAATTTTGTCCTCGAAATTGACGTACGTACCTGGTGTTTCAAAAAGATGAGAATACCTCGATTTTATTTCCGTTTCCAACTCCCAGGTCATTTCCTCAATAGCATGGTTTCTCCACAAAACCTTAACTTGTGGTATAATCTCGGTACATAGGACATGTTCTTTCCTATCTAAGATCTTGACAGGTACCTCCTCGTATGTTAAGTCTTCGACTATCTCGTCCAGTTCTAACTCAATGACGTGGTTCGGGTCGTCCACATATTTACGTAACATCGATACGTGAAAAACGTTATGAACACGCCATATACTTGGCGGTAAAACGAGTCTATAGGCCACAGCCCTATTCGATCGAGAATTTCAAATGGATTAATAAATCGGAGGTTTGAGCTTTCCTCACCTCACCGATTCTCGCTTTTGAAATAACAACTTCTTGCATCTCCTTCTTCAAATTCATCACTCCGGTGTGTAGCTTGAATGCGACTTTAACTTTATCGATTAAAGTCGATTATACTCATATATCATCACGTGGGTACCCGAGTTTTCATCTCCATCTCTATTATTTATAAATTATACTGAAATGAGTCTTTGACAATATCGTACTCAGATTGTGTATACGATCTTCTACTCAACACGCCGGCTACCACGCTCGCTTTTCCGGGATGGCATGGTCGTAACATGTCTTTGAAATGGGTCTCCTCTTGAGTTCTTCAAGCTCTTCCCACATTCCTTGCTCCATTCGAATTTTGTATCTCTACGAGTCACCGCGTTAATGGAATAGCAATTGAGAATATCCTTCAACGAATCTCCGATAATAACCAACTAAGCCTGAAAGCTACGATTTTGATTCTCGACTTAGGTTGCTCTCAACTGTGACTCATATCCCAACCTTGGATAGCACGTTACAATGACACCTATCGGGCTTACTATCGCATCGAATATGGTGTCCCCTACGGAGAGTCTCGGCTTGCATTGCATTCCACAAAGGAAGTCACCAGATAAAGGCTCGGTACCAAATTTATAGTTGAATTTTTAACTCCTCAAGTTCAATAGAGCCATTCGATATGAGATTTTAGAAATGAGTTTTATCGTGGGTGAAAAGTCGATACAAAATTTAATATCGATCTTTGGGAGTAAACCAAGAAATTCTTCAGGAAATACGTCAGGAAAAATTAATAACAACAAGAATATTATTCAAATCTGACGTGTCTTTATTCAAATCCATAACATGGACTAAGAACTTGACATCCGTACAAAACGAATGACTTCATGGCTTGATATGAAAATGTTTGACTACAATGGTTTGATTGCTTGAATTCCAATAACAGGTTGCTTAAAAATATAAAAACTAACCTTACGAAAGTAATCAATTTCGGCATGATGAGTAGTTAACCTTAAAATCACATCAAAAGCAAATATCTCTATAGAAATAAGGTTAAGAGGTAATGTGATAGTGCCAACCTGAATCAAGTAAGATTTCTAAACAACGGATGTAATGAAAGTTTCTCCTAACGGAGTCTCCATAAATAGGTCAAAGTCTAATTTCTCCGTAGTCAAGTTCAAACGTTGAGCGCAAGCAAGAGAGAAAAAAGAATGGGTAGAACTGGTATCTAGTAAGGTATAAACTTCGCAAGAATTTATAATTAACTAACCTGCAAACTTCGCTCGGGTTCCTCGATTTTGACCGGCCACGACAAACGCCTTCCAGAACCGCTGACTTTGACCTTTCTGGGACATCCTTTTGAGTCACCATTCCCGCTTGACTGGGTTTCGATACTGTACAATCTCGAGCGATATGTCCTTCTTTTCCACAATTATAGCATACCTTAAACTGTTGTGGGCAGTTTGGGCTGATATGTCCCTCTTTCCCGCATTTGTAACATACGACCGGTGGTCGTTCTCCTCCCTTAGAACCGATTCTTTGCCAAGACCGCTGTCTTCACATGGTCGTTGTTAAATCTCCTCTTTTTAAAATCTCCTCCTGACTCGCTTCTTCTATTTTCATGGCCATGATTACCACCAGAGTGGTTACCGCCTTTGTCCGTATTCTTCTTTCTCCGCTGGTTATCGTTGTTTTGTTGACTGCTATCTCCGGTATGATCCTGGTTATGGTCCCTCGGTTGAACGCACTCGTTATCTCGCTATAATAATTGAGCCCTGTTTATAACATCTGAATAGAGAGAAAATTTATGAGAAATGAGATACTGACATATGCAGGGTTTCAAACCTCTCAGAAACATCCGCGTCATACGTTCCTCATTCTCCACCAAATGAGGTGCAAACCTGGATAACTCTGCAAACTTTTCCTCGTACTGAGACACCGTCATGTTGTTTTGTTCTAATCGATGAACTCCACTTCCTTCATATAGCCGAACACTTTCGTGAAAGTATTTGTCATTAAATAGTTTCAAACGCTCCTAAGACATCTTTGAAAAGCGGCTAGATGGGTACGATTCACGCACTCCCACCAATGAGTCCGCCGCACGCCTCGGAACATAAAGGTGGCGAATGGAACCTTCGCTCCTCCGCATCTCAAGACATCAAATATCTTGGTAATTTGCTTGACCCATGTTTTTCGCCACGATCGGATCCGCTTTCCCAGAATTACGTGGTCCCAACTCATAAGATTTCATCACCAATAACCAAAACCCTCATCAAAAATCTGCATATACCTCATATATGATTCTCAAGCCATAAAATTATATTTTCCAATTTTCTTACTTCACATAACATATTTAATTCATTTACTCATAACTAGAATATTTTCATGAAAAATACCAAATCGGTTCCAAAATATTTCTTTTACGGGATTTAGCATAACATAGTCCCATATTGAATATATATTTTTCTCAAAATTTTAAAAATTCATTTACTATTTTTCATATGGCCCAAAACCACCGAATATTTAAACATTTATCATAAATATTTTCTCCATCTATATCCACATAAAATCAATATTTTCCTCATCGTATAAATCAATAATTAATTATTCACAAATAATATTACAGAATCACAATCTTGGCAACCGTGCCGCTCCTCAGAAAGAGGGGCTTTCAATAAGAATTTCTCCTTATCATGGCCGCAATTAGGTGACCAAACCTCTCCTTATGTAACTTTCTAGACATTGCCAATAATGTTATCTAATAATATTATTCGGATAATATGAATTATTGCTTCGATAATGAAAATACTTGTAAATGACAATTTATTGAAACAACAAGAATATAAAATATCAATGCAAAGAATTATTGAATCAATAAAATAAAATACCAATAGTAATTATCGTAACCATTATTGAGTAGTGCCTTCTTCACGTAAGAATCAATAATTGGTGCAATACTGGGTGCTATCTTCTTGTTCAACAATGCCAGATTAGTGTGTTTTAACCACCGGGTATTCCAACAGTATTAACGGTAACAACTACGCCGTTATTTATAAACAACTTATATTTGTCATTTTTTTCATCCAATCGCTTTCCGTTATGGGCCCACACAAAGCTGCGCCGTCGAACGAATATTCCCCGACAGCAAGAATATTCCACGACCAAACGAATATTTCCCGACAATAATGAATATTTTATAACCACTTGCTTATTCGAAATATTTACGTATTTTACCCATAACTAACCACATTAATCAAATCAACCCTTACTATTTCAAAATAATAAATAGAGGAAATTCCATTTTATTAAAAAAATTCGGGGTCTTACAACCTCCCCTCCTTATGAAATTTCGTCCTCGAAATTGACGTACGTACCTGGTGTTTCGAAAAGATGAGAATACCTCACTTTCATTTCCGTTTCCAACTCCCAGGTCAATTTCTCAATAGCATGGTTTCTCCACAAAACTTTAACTTCTGGTATAACCTCGGTACATAGGACTTATTCTTTCCTATCCAATATCTTGACAGGTACCTCCTCATACGTTAAGTCTTCGGCTATCTCATCCGGTTCTAAATCAATGACGTGGTTCGGGTCGTCCACATATTTACGTAACATCGATATGTTAAAAACGTTATGAACACGCGTCATACTTGGCGGTAAAACGAGTCTATAGGCCACAGTTCCTATTCGATCGAGAATTTCAAATGAATTAATAAATCGAAGGTTTGAGCTTTCCTCACCTCACCGATTCTCGCTTTTGAAATAACAACTTCTTGCACCTCCTTCTTCAAATTTATCAGCTCCGGTGTGTAGCTTGAATGCGACTTTAACTTTATCGATTAAAGTTGATTATACTCGTATATCATCACGCGTGGGTACCTAGAGTTTTCATCTCCATCTCTATTATTTGTAAATTAAACGAAATGAGTCTTTGACAATATCGTACTCAGATTTGTATCGATCTTCGACTCAACACGCCGTCGGCTACCACGTTCGCTTTTCGAGATGGCATGGTCGAACATGTCTTTGAAATGAGTCTCCTCTTGAGTTCTTCAAGCTCTTCCCACATTCCTTGCTCCATTCGAATTTTGTATCTCTACGAAGTTAGTCGTTAATGGAATAGCGATTCGAGAATATCCTTCAACGAATCTCCGATAATAACCAACTAAGCTTCAGAAAGCTACGTATTTCGATTACCGACTTAGGTTGTTCTCAATCGTGACTCATATCCCAACCTTGATAAGACGTTACAATGACACCTATCGCTTTACTATCGCGACGATTATGGTGTCCCCTACGGAGAGTCCGCTTGGCATTCCACAAAGTAAGTCACCGATAAAGGCTCAGGTACCAAATTCTATAGTTGAATTTTTAACTCCTGAAGTTCAATAGGAGCCATTCGATATGAGATTTTAGAAATGAGTTTTATACCGGGTTCAAAGTCGATACAAAATTTAATATCAGGCTTTGGGAGTAAACCAAAAAATTCTTCAGGAAATACGTTAGGAAAAATTAATAACAACAGGAATATTATTCAAATCTGACGTGTCTTTATTCAAATCCATAACATGGACTAAGAAAACTTGACATCCATAATAAACGAATGACTTCATGGCTTGATATGAAAATGTTTGACTACAATGGTTTGATTACTTGAATTTGAATAAGAGGTTGCATAGGAATATGAAAACTAACCTTACGAAAGTAATCAATTTCGACATGATGAGTAGTTAACCTTAAAATCACATCAAAAGCAAATATCTCTATAGAAATAAGGTTAACAGGTAATGTGATAGTGCCAACCTGAATCAAGTAAGATTTCTAAACAACGGATGTAATGAAAGTTTCTCCTAACGGAGTCTCCATAAATAGGTCAAAGTCTAATTTCTCCGTAGTCAAGTTCAAACGTTGAGCGCAAGCAAGAGAGATAAAAGAATGGGTAGAACCGGTATCTAGTAAGGTATAAACTTCGCAAGAATTTATAATTAACTAACCCATGCTAACTTCGTTTGGGTTCCTCGCTTTTTTGGCCACGACAAACGCTCTTCCAGAACCGCTTGACTTTGACCTTTCCGGGACATCCTTTTGAGTCACCATTCCCGCTTGATCTGGTTTCGTTCTCGCATAATCTCGAAGCGATATGTCCTTCTTTTCCACAATTATAGCATACCTTAAACTGCTGTGGGCGCTTTGGGTGATATGTCCCTCTTTCCGCATTTGTAACATACGACCGGTGGTCGTTTCTCCTCCCTTAGAACCAGCTTGCTTCCGTAAGACCGACGCCTTCACATAGTCGTTGTTAAATCTCCTCTTTTAAAATCTCCTCCCGACTCGCTTCTTCTATTTTCATGGCCATGATTACCACCAGAGTGGTTACCGCTTTCTGTCCGTATTCTTCTTTCTCCGCCGGTTATCGTTATTCGATGATCGCTATCTTGATATATGATCCTCGGTTATGGTCCTCGATCAACGCACTTTCGTTATCTCGCTTCTAACAACCGAGCCTCAATAATACAACATCTCGAATAGAGAGAAAATTTATGAGAAATGAGATAATCGACATATGCGGGGTTTCAAACCTCTCGTAAACATCCGCGTCATCGCTCCTCATTCTCCACCAAATGAGGTGCAAACACGGATAACTCGCAAACTTTTCCTCGTCTTTCGAGACACCGCCATGTTTGTTTTGTTCTAATCTGATGAACTCCACTTCCTTCATATAGCGAATACTTTCGTGGAAGTACTTGTCATTGAACTGCTTCAAAACGCCTCCCACGACATGCCGAGTGCAAATTGGATGGGTACGCCTCACGATTCCCACCAATGAATCTGCCTCATTACTGAACATAAAAGTAGCGAATGGAACTTTACTCGCTCCTCCGTGCATCCTAAGACATCGAATATCTTGGTAATTTGTTTGACCCGCGTCTCCGCCTTTAATCGGATCCGGCTTTCCCAGCACTCGTGGTCCCAACTTTTGAACTGCTTGCATTTGTGACCACCCGTGAATTGCTATCATTTCCTCCCGTATTTTGAACATGAGTCTCTCTCGTCTGATTTTGCATGAACCGCAAAAAGCTTCAAAGCATCCCCTCGCTCATCACCCGCTTCGCTGGTGTTGTTCACAGGAGGTACATTGCCGACTGTTGCACGCTTCTCCTCGTTGGTAAATACAGCATCTCCATCTCCACGGTCTCATTTACTCCACTCATTAATATTCTCAATCGACATTCTCAAATCACCGCCATAAAACAAGGGTTAATTAAGGAAATCAATATATCACATAATATCCCTATATACTAACCAAACTAACAAATAAGCTTAGGTAGGACACACTAGCGAAGGATTTACTCGTCCCCCCTCCTAGTTCTATTCCCGATCTCTCGCCAGATCATCATATCCTAAGCTCGATATTAATCTGTGACGCCCCAAAATAGGTCCATTCCATCCAACCCATTCTCGAGTCGCCAAATACATGGTGCAAAATAACTACAACTTTATTAATACATTTGTCGTGCAAAATACGACAACATATATCTTGTGAGTTTAAATACAATTATTGTCTTCTAAACAATATACATACCCAAATAAATCTTCATCATAATTATTGATACATTATTTTACAAAATGGTGAGGACTACTAAACAACTCTCTCTAGAACCTTCATTCCATACCCCACTAGTACTGCTACATTCTCGCCTCCCCGAGAAGAAAAATGGAACAACAAGGAAAAAGGGTGAGCTCAACTAGCCCAAAGAAAGAATATTATGAATAAGATAATATACAACAAATTATCGTTAGTCTTCAACAGGAAAAATCTAATAGAATACAATAGACAACCGCTTTAAATCAACAATCTGCAATGAAACAACAATTCATTAGAAGAGTTAAGTAGAGAATGCAAACTACTATCTTCTATATATGAATTTAAAAGTTCATCGTCGATATTTTATCCTCGTAACATCAATCAATATATATCTCGAATCAAATATTCATCTTTGCACTACTGAGGCCAAAGATATTCATCACCGGGTCATGTTCATCTAAACACTGCTCATCTTTGCACTACGGGCCAAAGATATTAATCAGTTGGTCATGTTCATCTCAACACCTGTTCATCTTTGCACTACGGGCCAAAGATATTCATCATAAAATCATTCATCTTTGCACTACGGGCCAAAGATATTCAGTAACATCATCATTTAGGACTGAGGATGATGAAAATAATTTTAAAGAAAACGAATCCAGTGAAATAAAAGACCAAGTATTATGGATTCGTACTTTAAACAATCCGAGTTCAAAAATACTTCATAAATAATCATACTGAAGTAAAATTCAAGAATGATCAAAACATAGATACAATCAAAGCTAGTATCCGAATAGATATTTTGACAAAAAAGAAGAAATTTCATTTTCTTGAATAATGTAATTACGTGAATAGTCTTAGATCGTGAATAGTGTCGTATCGTGAATAGTAACTCAGAACACCAAAAGATAGAAATTTCACAAAAACATCATCATGCTTCATGAATAGTACTCATGAATAGTAACTCGTGAATAGTAACTTTCATGAATAGTAACTCGTGAATAGTAACTCATGAATAGTAATCCAGAGCATGAAAAAGTTCCAAATTTGATAAAATTTCCAACCAATATTTCGGCATAATGATAATAAAAAGAAATAATATCATTTGAGAAGAAAATAACATCCTTACCTCGAAAGACAAGATTTAGTTGAAACACCTGATATAAACTATGACTTGAACTTGCAGTAGTATAGCGAAGAGTACTCAAAGTATACTCAAAATACTCACAAGAATACGCTTGATAATATAGAGAAAGAAAACTTGGGTTTACGTGTGATTTTCAATTCTAACCTAAGCACCCTATTTATAGGAAAATGCTTAGAACACCAAAGCAGAAAATTTAATATAATATTATTATTATTTATTAAAATTCTATACGCCTACTTTCGGAGATCTGATTTCAGAAATCAATAACACATGCTAGACCCACTTAACACACCAAAAACGTTTTTCTTGAAAAAAATAATTAAAACTTCCAAAAATCAATTATTTGAACTTGAACTTCAATAATTCATAATAAATAGCCCTTTTGTCAAAAATTGAATCTCATGACTTTTTATAGGAAATTCAATTCTCTACAACTTTGCGAAAGAAAGTTTTCCAAATTCCAAACGAAATTGACCAAATTCACAAGCGGGTGATTTTACAATTATAATCAAATTTCAAATCGAGAAATGGGTCCATATCACACAAAAAACATGTGTTAAACATTTAATCCAACAAAATACTCTTCCTCCTCATTTATTCATATATATATACATTCATTATAAAAATATCACCAATTAATATATTATTAAAATAATATATTTAAATGAATTATTTTATCGAGAAAAAGATAAAATATTAATTTTCAACAATTGTCACATTAAAAATTTTCTCCATTTATATCTACAAAAATCAATATTTTCCTCATCATATAAATCAAAATTAATTATTCACAAATAATATTACGAGAATCATAATCTTGTGACGGTAGTTCCCGAAAAGAGGGCTTTCGATAGAATTTCTCCTTCTTGGTAGCCTTGATTAGGTGACGAAACCTCTCCTTGAAGAGAACTTTCTAGACATTGCCAATAATGTTATCTAATAATATTATTCGGATAATATGAATTATTGCTTGATAATGGAAAATCTTGTGTAATGACAATTTATTGAAACAACGATAATATAAAATATCGATCACTAATTATTGAATCGATAAAATAAAATCTTGAATAGTAATTATTGTAACCATTATTGAGTAGTGCCTTCTTACGTAAGAATCGATAATTGGTGCAATCTGGTTTTTTAAATAAAAAAATTAATGTGTTTTAACCATTATTATTCAAAAGTATTAACAGTAACAACTTCTGTGATTATTTATAAACAACTTATATTTGTCGTTTTCTTCATCCAATCGCTTTCCGTTATGGGCCCACACAAGGCTGGTTGTAAGACCCCGAAATTTTTTAAATAAAAAAAAAATTCCTTTATTTATTATTTTGAAATAGTAAGGGTGGATTTGATTAATGTGGTTAGTTATGGGTAAAATGCACAAATATTTTAAATAAGCAAGTGGTGATAAAATATTCGTTATTGTCGGGGAATATTCGTTTGGTCGTGGAATATTCGTGCTTTAGTCGGAATATTAAATGCACGGCCAGCAGCTCTTTATGGGCCCCATAACGAAAGCGATTGGATTAAGAAAACGACAAGTATAAGTTGTTTAAATAACGACGTAGTTATTACTGATTATCTTGTTGGAATACCCGTGGTTAAAACACACTATCTGTGCGCTGCTTTAAGAATAGTAGCACAAAGATTGCACCAATTATTGATTCTTACGTAAGAAGGCACTACTCAATAATTGTTACAAAGAATTAATTGCTCAAAGATTTTATTTTATTGATTCAATAATTGTCATATTGATTTTTTATATTACTTGATATTTCAATAATTGTCACTACACAATTTTTTTATTATCGAAAGCAATAATTCATATTATCTAAATAAAATTATTAGATAATATTATTGGCAATGTCTAGAAAGTTCTGTCTAAGGAGAGGTTTGGTCACCTAATCAAGCCACAAGAAGGAGAAATCTTTATTGAAAGCCCCTCTTTCTTGGAACTACCGCACAAGCGATCTTGTGATTCCATAATATTATTTGTGAATAATTAATTATTGATTTATATGATGAGGAAAATATTGATTTCATGTGGATATAGATGAAGAAAATTTTTAATGTGACAATTGTTGAAAATTAATATTTTATTATTTTCTCGATAAAATAATTCATTTAAATATATTATTTTAATAATATATTAACTATGATATTTTTTATAATGAATGTGGGATATATGAGTATATGAGGAGGAAGAGTATTTTGTGGCATTAAATGTTTAACACATATTTTGTGTGTTGGTGGACACAATTATCGAATCAAATTTGATTATAAATGTAAAATCGCCTTCGCTTATGGATTTCTATCAATTTTGTTTGGAATTTGGAAAAACTTTCTTCTGCAAAGTTGTAGAGAATTGAATTTTCTATAAAAAAAACGTGAGATTCAAATTTTCTGATAAAAGGGCTATTTATTATGAATTATTGAAGTTCCGAAGTTCTGAAATAATTGATTTTTGGAAGTTTAAAATATTTTTAATTACAAAAACGTTTTTTTCATTTTTGAAACTCATTTAACATGTGTTAGGATGGCTGAGTACAGATTCATGGATGCGTAAGAAGATGTGGAAAATAAATAATATTATTATATTCA
The DNA here is from genome assembly GCA_020205615.1 of Panax quinquefolius. Classification (NCBI taxonomy): domain Eukaryota; kingdom Viridiplantae; phylum Streptophyta; class Magnoliopsida; order Apiales; family Araliaceae; genus Panax; species Panax quinquefolius. Next base: position 228,445 of record JAINUW010000441.1, on the reverse strand, counting down.
ATTTTCTACTTTGGTGTTCTAAGCATTTTCCTATAAATAAGGAGCTTAGGTTAGAATTGAAAATTACACCAGAAACTGAAGTTTTCTCTATTTCTCTCTATATTATCGAGTGTATTCTTGTGAGTATTTTGAGTATACTTTGAGTATTGCTATATACGCAAGTTCAAGTCATAGCCTATATCCTGTTTTAAATGGTAAGATCGATCTTTCGAGGTAAGGGATGTTATTTTCTTCTCAAATGATATTATTTCTTCAATATCATTATGTTTAAATATTGGTTGAACTTTTATCAAATTTAGAACTTTTTCATGTCGGGTTAATATTCACGAAGTTACTATTCATGAGTTACTATTCATGAGTTACTATTCACGAGTACTATTCATGAAGCATGATGATGTTTTTTTGAAATTTCTATCTTTTGGTGTCTTGAGTTACTATTCACGATACTGGACTATTCACGAATCGACACTATTTACGTAAAAATTAAATTTTCTTTCTCAAGTCCAAGATTATTCTCATATGATTCCTATCTTTGATTGTATCCATGTTTTGATCATTCTTGAATTTTACTCCACTCTGATTACTTATGAAGTATTTTTGAACTTGGATTGTTTAAAATACGAATCCTTAATATTTGTCCTTTTGTTTCACAATTCCTTTCTGTATTTCATAATATTCTTTACTGGGCTAGTTGAGCTCACCCTTTTCCTTGTTGTTCCATTTTTCTTCTCAGGAGGCGAGAATGTAGCGAGTACTAGTCGGGGTATGGAATGAAGGTTCTAGAAAGAGTTGTTTTGTAGTCCTCACCATTTTTGTAAAATAATGTATCAATAATTATGATGGGGATTTATTTGCGTGTGGATATTGTCTAGATGGCAATATCTCGTATTTAAACTCACAGCTTATATGTTGTAATAATAAAGTTGTAGTTATTTCGTACCATGTATTTGGCGACTTCGTAATGGGTTGGATGGAATGGACCTATTTTGGGGCGCATAATTGGTATCGAGCTTAGGGATATGATCTCTCATGAGATCTAGGAATAGAACTAGGAGGGAGAGACGAGTAAATCCTTCGCTAGTGTGTCCTACCTAAGCTTATTTGTTGGTTGGTCATAATATAGGAGTTAAAAATTCAACTATAGAATTTGGTACCTGAGCCTTTATCTGGTGACTTCCTTTGTGGAATGCACAAGCTTTATTCTCCGTAGGGGACACCATATTCGTATGCGATAATAAACCGATAGGTGTCATTGTAACGTCTTATCCAAGGTTGGGATATGAGCCACGCTGAGAACAACCTAAGCTCAGTAATCGAAATACGTAGCTTTCTAGGCTTAGTAGGTTATTATCGAAGATTCGTTAAAGGATATTCTCGAATCACTATTCCATTAACGCAGCTGACTCATAGAGATACAAAATTCGAATGGAGCAAGGAATGTGGGAAGAGCTTCGAAGAACTCAAGAGGAGACTCATTTCAGCACATGTTCTGACCATGCCATCCTGGAAAAGCAAAAGTGGTAGCTGACGTGTTGAGTAGAAGATCGTATACAAGTACGAGTACGATATTGTCAAAGACTAATTTCGTATAATTTACAAATAATAGAGATGGAGATAAAAACTCTAGGTACCGACGTGATGATATACGAGTATAATCGACTTTAATCGATAAAGTTAAAGCTGTTCAAGATACACACTAGAGCTGATGAATTTGAAGAAGGAGGTGCAAGAAGTTGTTATTTCAAAAGCGAGAATCGGTGAGGTGAGGAAAGCTCAAACCTTCGATTTATTAATCCATTTGAAATTCTCGATCGAATAGGAACTGTGGCTTATAGACTCGTTTTACCGCCAAGTATGACGCGTGTTCATAACGTTTTTCACGTATCGATGTTACGTAAATATGTGGACGACCCGGACCACGTCATTGAGTTAGAACCGAACGAGATAGCCGAAGACTTAACGTACGAGGAGGTACCTGTCAAGATCTTGGATAGGAAGGAACATGTCCTATGTACCGAGGTTATACCACAAGTTAAGGTTTTGTGGAGAAACCATGCTATTGAGGAAATGACCTGGGAGTTGGAAACGAAATTGAAAGCGAGGTATTCTCATCTTTTTGAAACACCAGATACGTACGTCAATTTCGAGGATGAAATTTCATAAGGAGGGGAGGTTGTAAGACCCCAAAATTTTTTAAATAAAAAAAAAATCCTTTATTTATTATTTTGAAATAGTAAGGGTGGATTTGATTAATGTGGTTAGTTATGGGTAAAATGCACAAATATTTTACATAAGCAAGTGGTGATAAAATATTCATTATTGTCGGGGAATATTCATTTGGTCGTGGAATATTCGTACTGTCGGGGAATATTCGTACGACGGCGCAGTCTTTTGTGGGCCCCATAACGGAAAACGATTGGATGAAAAAAACGACAAGTATAAGTTGTTTAAATAACGACGTAGTTGTTACCGTTAATACTGTTGGAATACCCGGTGGTTAAAACACACTAATACGCGTTGTTGAATAGTAGCACACGATATTGCACCAATTATTGATTCTTACGTAAGAAGGCACTACTCAATAATTGTTACAGTAATTACTGTTCAGTATTTTATTTTATTGATTCAATAATTGCTACGTTGATTTTTTTATATTACTGTTATTTCAATAATTGTCACTACACAGTATTTTTTATTATCGGAGCAATAATTCATATTATCTAAATAATATTATTAGATAATATTATTGGCAATGTCTAGAAAATTCTGTCTAAGGAGAGGTTTGGTCACCTAATTACGCCACCAAGAAGAGAAATCTTTATCGAAAGCCCCTCTTCCTCGAACTACCGGTTGCAAGATCTTGTGATTCTGTAATATTATTTGTGAATAATTAATTATTGATTTATATGATGAGAAAAATATTGATTTTATGTGGATATAGATGGAGAAAATTTTTAATGTGACAATTGTTGAAAATTAATATTTTATCATTTTCTGATAAAATAATTCATTTAAATATATTATTTTAATAATATATTAACGGTGATATTTTTATAATGAATGTGGGATATATGAGTATATGAGGAGGAAGAGTATTTTTGTGGCATTAAATGTTTAACACATATTTTGTGTGTTGGTGGACACAATTATTGACCGAAATTTGATTATAGCCTGTAAAATCACCCGTTTATGGATTTCGGTCAATTTTTGTTTGGAATTTGGGAAAACTTTCTTCTGCAAAGTTGTAGAGAATTGAATTTTCTATAAAATGTCGCGAGATTCAAATTTTCTGATAAAAGGGCTATTTATTATGAATTATTGAAGTTCCGAAGTTCTGAAATAATTGATTTTTGGAAGTTTAAAATATTTTTAATTACAAAAACATTTTTTTCATTTTTGAAACTCATTTAACATGTGTTAGAATGGCTGAGTTCAGATTCATGGATGCGTAGGAAGATGTGGAAAATAAATAATATTATTATATTCAATTTTTTACTTTGGTGTTCTAAGCATTTTCCTATAAATAGGGAGCTTAGGTTAGAATTGAAAATTACACCAGAAACTGAAGTTTTCTCTCTATTTCTCTCTATATTATCGAGCGTATTCTTGTGAGTATTTTGAGTATACTTTGAGTATTGCTATACGGTGCAAGTTCAAGTCATAGCCATATCCTGTTTTTTAATTTAAGTATCTTGATCTTTCGAGGTAAGGGATGTTATTTTCTTCTCAAATAATATTATTTCTTCAATATCATTATGCTGAAATATTGGTTGGAACTTTTTATCAAATTTGGAACTTTTTCATGTCGGGGTTACTATTCACGAGTTACTATTCATGAGTTACTATTCATGAGTTACTATTCATGAGTACTATTCACGAAGCATGATGATGTTTTTTGTGAAATTTCTATCTTATGGTGTCGGAGTTACTATTCACGTATACGGCATTATTCACGAATACGACACTATTTACAGAAAAATTAAATTTTCATTCTGTGTCCAAGATTGTCTGTTATGATTCCTATCTTTGATTGTATCCATGTTTTGATCATTCTTGAATTTTACTCCACTCTGATTACTTATGAAGTATTTTTGAACTTGGATTATTTAAAATACGAATCCTTAATATTTGTTCTTTTGTTTCACCGCATTCGCTTTTCTTTGAAATATTTTTCATCATCCTCGACCCTAAATGATGATATTACTAAATATCTTTGGCCCAGAAAATAAAGATGAATGATTTCTTGATGAATATCTTTGGCCCGTAGTGCAAAGATGAACAGTGTTGAGATGAACATGACCTCTTCGATTAATATCTTTGGCCCGTAGTGCAAAGATGAACAGTGTTTAGATTTAACATGACCAATCGATGAATATCTTTGGCTCAGTAGTGCAAAGATGAATATTTGATTCCGTATATATATTGATTGATGTTACGAGGATAAAATATCGACGATGAACTTTAAATTCATATATAGAAGATAGTAGTTTGCATTCTCTACTTAACTCTTATAATGAATTATTATTTCATTGCTAAGATTGATTTAAAACTGGTTGTCTATTGTATTCTATTAGATTTTTTCCTGTTGAAGACTAACGATAATTTGTTGTATATTATCTTAGTCATAATATTCTTTACTGGGCTAGTTGAGCTCACCCTTTTCCTTGTTGTTCCATTTTTCTTCTCAGGAGGCGAGAATGTAGCGAGTACTAGTCGGGGTATGGAATGAAGGTTCTAGAGAGAGTTGTTTAGTAGTCCTCACCATTTTAGTAAAAAAATGTATCAATAATTATGATGGGGATTTATTTGTGTGTGGATATTGTCTAGATGGAAATATCTGTATTTAAACTCACAGTTTATATGTTGTAATAATAAAGTTGTAGTTATTTCGCATTACCATGTATTTGGCGACTTTTAATGGGTTGGATGGAATGGACCTATTTTGGGGCGCCACAAATTGTAAGGCCCCAATTTTATGAAATAAAAGTATTTAATTTTTCTTATAATTACTATTCAAGAAATGGTTAAATTGATAAAAGTTAAAGTTAAGGGTGATATATATAATTTTTTCAAAATAAGCAAGTGGTTATAAAATACTCATTATTGTTGGGGATATTCGTTTGGTCGTGGAATATTCTTTCCGTTGGGAATATTCGCATTTACTCACCAGCAACCATTTGTGGGCCCCATAACAAAATAACCGCTTGGATGAAGAAAACGACAAAAGGAATTTTATAAATAATAACAGAATTGTTACAATTAACATCGCTTGAATACCCGGTGGGTAAAGTAAAGTAATACGCGTTGTTGCACATAAAAAAACACTAGATTGCACAAAGATTTTTGAATTATTGATTCTTACGTAAGAAAGCACTACTCAATAATTGTTACAGTAATTATCGCTCAATATTATATTTTATTGATTCAAGAATTGTCGTTGATATTTTATATTACTCATTGTTTCAAGAATTGTCATTACACAAGTATTTTCCATTATCTGACAATAATTCATATTATCCTAATAATATTATTGGATAACATTATTGGCAATGTCTAGAAAGTTATGTCTAAGGAGAGGTTTGGTCATCTAATCATACACAAGTAAGGAGAGATCCTTATTGAAAGCCCTCTCTTCCTCGGAACTACCGTTGCCAAGATCGTGATTATGTAATATTATTTGTGAATAATTAATTATTGATTTTTATGATGAGAAAATATTTATTTTATGTGGACATAGATGGAAAAAATTTTTAATGTGACAATTGTTGAAAATTAATATTTTGTCTTTTTTCGATAAAATAATTTATTTAAATATATTATTTTAATAATATATTAACTAAGTGATATTTTTATAATGAATGTGGGATATATGAGTATATGAGGAGGAAGAGTATTTTTGTGGTAATAAATGTTTAACACATATTTTGTGTGTTGGTGGACACAATTATCGAATCAAATTTGATTATACTTTGAAAATCACCCGCTTGTGGATTCTCGTCAATTTTTGTTTAGAATTTGGAAAACTTTCTTCTCGCAAAGTTGTAGAGAATTGAATTTCCTATAAAACTCAAGAGATTCAAATTTTCTGATAAAAAGGCTATTTATTATGAATTATTGAAGTTCAAGTTCAAAATAATTGATTTTTGAAAGTTTTAATTATTTTTATTTACAAAACGTGTTTTTCATTTTGTTTTCCTCATTTAACATGTGATAGGGGCTGAGTTCAGATGGTAAAACATGTGTATGAAGTTTTGGAAAAATATAATAATATTTAATAAATTTTCTGCTTTGGTGTTCTAAGCATTTTCCTATAAATAGGTGCTTAGGTTAGAATTGAAAATCACACCGTAAATCAAGTTTTCTCTCTCTCTATATTATCGAGCGTATTCTTGTGAGTATTTTGATTATACTTTGAGTGTTGCTATACTATTGCAAGTTCGTTCAAATAAGTATTCTAATTAGAAGATCTGCTTATTTTTTGAGGTAAGTGGATAGTAAAGGATTTTAAGGGTTATTATGTTTTTAGTTTCAAATTTTTCTGAACCTTCAAAAATTCTGGAAAAATTTGAAATGATATTTTGATGAGTTTTAGAGAGTGTGTCCAAAATGGCGATTTTTGGATGTATAGATTAGGAGTTATGGATTTTATGAGAAAAACTATTTTAAAAGTAACTATTTATAACTCCTTGTGATTAACTCCAAAATTGATAAAATTTTTATTGGGAGTACATCTATATAATATCAGTATACCGTAAAATTTCAGAATTGTTGGATAAAAGTATAATTTATGATAAATGTTTAAATATTCGTGGTTTTGGCCATATGAAAAATAGTAAATAAATTTTTAAAATTTTGAGAAAAATATATGTTCAATATGGGACTATGCTATGCTAAATCCCAGAAAAGAAATATTTTTGGAACTGATTTGGTATTTTTCATGAAAATATTCTAGTTATGAGTAAATGAATTAAATATATTATGTGAAGTAAGAAAATTGGAAAATATGATTTTATGGCTTGAGAATCATATATGAGGTATATGCAGATTTTTGATGAGGGTTTTGGTTATTGGTGATGAAATCTTATGAGTTTGGCATTTTATGATGATTAAATACATTAATTAGTAAAGTGTAAACAATTTAATTAAATTGTTTATAAGTTTTAGAAATGATTAAAATATTATTGTAATATTAATAATATTAGATTATGAGATTTCTAAGTGATTTATAACATTTGGATTAAGGTGTTATAAATATGGATATGAATTTTATTATGAAACTTTATCTTTTCGTGTCGAGATTACTATGCACGTATACGATACTATGTACGAATACGGGGTACTATTCACGATAAATTGGTTTCTTCTCTGACCAAATTATCGTTGATTTATGAATCTTACTCTTGAAATTAAAACCATGTTTTGATTATATTGTTTTTATATAACATTCTTATAACCCTAATGATAATATTTCTCTTTGACTTGAGTGTAAAGATGGGTAGATTATTGGTATGATCGTGACTATAGGTTCTCTTTGGCCAGTAGTGCAAAAGTTGAATTGTTGACTGGTATGATCATGACCATTGAATTTACAATTGAATATTTTTAGCTTAAGTGCAAAGGTGAATTGATCAACATGGTTATAATTATTGTTATATAACTTCTGAAATGATTATGTATTTCTTTGATATATGAATATCTTTGGCTTGTAGTGCAAAGATGACTTGTTGATGAATATCTTAGCCTGTAGTGCAAAGAAGAATTATTGATGAATATCTTTTGCTCGTAATGCAAAGATGACCTGTTGTTGAATATCTTTAGCCTGTAGTGCAAAGATGAATTATTGATGAATATCTTTGGCTCGTAATGCAAAGATGACCTGTTGTTGAATATCTTTAGCCTGTAGTGTAAAGATGAACTGTTGATGAATATCTTTGGCCGTGGTGCAAAGATGAATTTATTAGTATGATTATGAACAGGAACTGTGATTTGGTATAACCATGATATTTGATGTTTCAGGTAAAGACAGGTGATGAAAATTATCTTCGTCCTGGATGAGAAGAAGAATTTAGAATCACAATTATGATTATGAGTTATTCATATGATTGTGGAAAGGAACTGTTGATTGATGTTACAGGGATAAAACATTGTTGGTGGATTTTTAACGTGGAGAAGACAATAGACTTTATAGTCTATTTGACTCTTTTAATGGATTGCTCGTTCCGCTGCAACTATGGTTGAAAAGTTTTATCATCTACCATATGTTCTAAATCTTTGATTTATTATTGATGAAGACTATTGATAATTTATGTATCTTTAGTTATAATATTCTTTACTGAGCTAGTTGTGCTCACCCTTTTATTTCATAATTCCTTTTAGGTAATAAAAGTGTAGCTGGGTTGAGCGGGGATAACAAGGGAATAGAACGGTGGTCTATAGTTGTTGAGGTTCTCCCTAAAGAGTATGGAAATAATTTTATTGAGGACTTTAGTGTGTTATATTTTATACATCATTTAATAGTTATTTTTGGTGAATTAAATTGGGTGAGGCGAACCCAACTTTGGAAGGGTGTTTTGTCACTATCATACAAGATGTCTAATGACATACAAACTCGTGTTATCATAAGACATGGTTGTGCTCATCCACTTGCTGAGTATATTTACAAGCACTACCTATATAATCTTGGTGTTTGTTTGGAGTATAATACCCAATTAGAGACAGTGGAGATAATGATATGTCAAGAGAAGACTCACCATTGGGAAGAATATGATAGTAATCTTCTCATTTTTCTTTGGGGTCTATTAATCAACCAAGGATAATTTCGTGGCTATATGATATCTACCATAACCTAAAAGCATGGCCTCCCATGTACGAAGGTTTTCTTGAGTACTTCCCAAAGATTCTAATTTCTAAAACAGTTTTTGACTATACCTTTATGTAAGGTGTCATTGTGACGTGCTACAGTTGGTATATATTTGTATCCAAACTCACAAAGATATGTGTTGTTGTATTTTGCACGACAATTGTTGTAATAAAGTTGTAGTTGTTTTTCGTACCATATATTTGGTGACTCGAAATGGGTTGGATGGAATGGACCTATTTTGGGGCGTTACATGATTAACACAAACAAAGCTCGAGATTCGATCACACTTAGAGAAGATGGGTATGAGATACCACGGCGATTAGCTTTAGTGCAAGTGAGAGATTAAAAGTAGTATGCATACAAGCCAATCATGTATAATGATAAAGCATATACTTTGTAATCAATCTTATTTATTTATTAATAAAAGAATTATTTATTAAATTCATTTATTATCTACATGGTGTTGTTTTAAAAATATGTGATAAACCCATAGTTTTAAGCAATGCTTTTAGAATCATGATGAGATCATGCTAATGAGATCTAAATTCTTATATAGCTTAAAAACTAAAATGTTCCCAATCAATGGATTACTAAAAAGGGGATTAGTGAATCCGGATAGATTGGTACGTACGTTGCTTGCTCATTGGATAAGGATGATTGATCTAATGATCATTTGTGTGGAGACACTACAGAAAGTATGTAGGTGCTTATTAGAGAATATGTTCACTGAACGTGACTCGCTAAGGAATACCTAATGGAGTTTTACTTGTCTGACAATAGGAATTCCTGTAGTGATAGTAGTACAAATGATCCTTAGACTTGAGATCATCATAGTATCTTATATATAATGAATTACACTTTGACTTATTCCTTAAGACTCTTAGAGTATATCAAAGGGTATGCTTGGGTGTAATAAGTTATATATGAAGATAATGAATGATCAATAAAGAATCTACCACTTCTAATAAAAGAAGAGAAATGTCCTATGTGATTCGATAAATGACAACCTAGGAATCCTTGGCCAAGGTGGAATGAAATTAGAAAGTAGTTTCTAATTTGCATTCATTAAGAGTTGTGCATTTAGGAATCGAAATACATATAATTAAATAAAATAAGACTTGACAGTAATTCCATGTCTTATATTTAATTGGGACATTGTATGGTGGAAGGATTGAATTGTACGGTAACTATTAACTCAAAGATTATTTTATGATTAATGTTGAAATCTATATTATCTGGAAAGTCGTTGATCGCTAGGGAGACTTATCCCTATTGTAGAATAAATATTATTTATTTAAATAAATAAATCGTTTAATTTATTTATTTAAATAAGATTAGAATTGTTCTAATTGATTTATTCACAACCGGTTTAATATGGAGAACTTAAAGGCTCACACCGTAAAAGGAAGAATAATTATTTCGTAAGTTAATGGCATAATCATAATAATATATTAAGTATATTTAATTTAATCTATGGTGATAGAATAAATTAAATAGCTTAATATTTATTATTTAATATTTTTGAAATATTAAATATAAATTAATAAGAGAAGTCTTATTAATATTATTATAATTATTATTATTTTAATTTCTAAAAGAGTTAAGCAATTAATTTAAAATAAGTACTCTCATTTATTCCTAATAAGATTAAGAGGGAAAATTAGTTAAAGGAGTTTAATTAATTATCCCTAATAAGATTAGGGAACCCATTTAATTAGAAGAGTTTAATTAAATAAATAATACCTTATTTTAATTAAATAGGGTTACCTAATATCTTTATAAGAGGAGTCTTATATCAGATATCTAATATACGTAATTCCAATTGTTGGAGAGTACGCCCCCTTTTTCTATAGAGATGGAAAAAACTAGGGTTTGAGCCAATACACCCTTCTTCTTGAAAATTCTTCTTCCTTGGTGGATCACCTCTAGAGGCCATACACTTGGGTGGCTAACATTGATCAAAGGAAGGAATCTACCCGGAGATTCAAGGAGATCGTGGAGAAGTAAAAGGTGAACTCGTACCTGTGGAAGCTCGCATCTACAAGGGTATGATTCAATAACTTCTTGTTCTTCATTTTAATTAATAATATGCATAAAAGATGATCTGGGTAATTGGTTTGTGAAAAATTTTAAAATCTGATTTTACTTTGCTTCTGCTTATTTTTGCAATTTGATTGCTACTTTGATTTTCACAAAACCTAACACCTCAGACTCAATTGTCCCTTCTTGCTGAATCGTATTTTTCCCTTCCAGGGTGATACTTTCAAGAAAATGGAACTTCCAACTTTAAAGTCGCAGTCTTGACGATGAAAATCTGTATATTTCTTCTAGCGATCTTATGCAGCTACTAGTCTAGCTTTTATTGTTGCCATTACGTCTGCGGTTTGTTGAACTAACTCTGGTCCCAACATTCGTCATTGTCCAACTTCGTCCCAACACAACAGTGTTCTACACTTTCTCCCATAAAGAGCTTCTTACGCTGGTATGCCTATACTCGCATGATAACTGTTGTTATATGTAAATTCCACTAGGGGTAGGTGATCGTCCCAACTTCCCTTAAAGTCCATCATTCAATTTCTAAGCATTTCCTCCAGCGTTTGTATCGTTAGCTCACTTTATTCGTCTGTCTACGGATGATAAGCAGTACTCAACCTCAGCTGTGTTCCCATCCTCTCTTGCAAGCTTTTCCAGAATTTTGATGTGAAGCGCGGATCTCGATCAGAGACTATTGATACCAGCACTCTATGTCGTAAAACAATTTCCTTTACGTACAGGCTCGCTAACTGATTCAAATTATATTGGATTCTGATCGGTAGAAAATGAACCATCTTCGTTAGTTGATCTACGATAACCCAAATGACATCAAAACCTTTTTGCGTAACTGGAAGTCCCACCATGAAGTGCATCGTAATGTGCTCCCATTTCCACTCTGGTATTTCCAATGGTTGAAGTAGACCACTCGGCCTCTGGTGCTCTGCTTTAACTGGTTGGCAAGTAAGACATCTACTAACGCACTCCGCAATTTCTCGTTTCAGTTTAGGCCACCAAAATGTTGCCTTAAATCTCGATAGGTACATCTTTGTGCCTCATGGATGAACGGAATAAGTCGTATTATGTGCCTCATGCAAAATTTCTTCTCTTAACTCAGTTACCACTAACACCCACACTCTCCCTTCGAATCTTAAAATACCATCTTTATCCACCTTGAACTTTTCTTCATCATTTTCTACTATTTTCTCCCTTATCTTCTTGCATTCTTCATCTTTCTCTTGTGATTCATTTACTCTGTCCAACAAGGTTGGATGAACTTCCATTGCAAATAATTTTTCTTCAGACCTCTCTGGCCCCTTCACTTCTATCTCCAATTTCTCCATTTCTCTTATTAACTCCTCTTGAGTTATTAGTTGAAACAACTTCTCCCTTCCTTTCCTGCTTAGCGCGTCGGCTACTACGTTTGCCCTTCCTGGGTGATAAAGAATATCACAGTTATAATCCTTGATTAATTCTAACCACCTTCTTTGACGCATGTTCAACTCCTTCTATGTGAAGATATATTTCAGACTAATGTTGTCCGTGTATATCTCACATTTCTCTCCGTATAAATAATGTCTCCAAATCTTTAACGCAAAAACTACTGCCACTAACTCCAAGTCATGAGTAGGGTATCGTTTTTCATAATCCTTCAACTATCGTGACGCATACGCAATGACCTTTCCATGTTGCATTAGCACACAACCAAGTCTCTTGTGCGACGCATCACTATAAACCACAAATCCTCCTATATCATCTAGTAATGATAATATAGGCGCTTCACTTAGTCTCTTCTTTAACTCTTGAAAACTTTCTTCGCACTTGTCCGTCCACACGAACTTCACCGTGTTCCTCGTTAAATTGGTCAACGAGGTTTCTAACTTAGAAAAATCCTAGAAAAATCTTCGATAGTACCCAGCTAACCCTAAGAAACTTCTTACTTCATTTGGAGTCTTTGGCTGCTTCTACCTTTGCGGGGTCTATTGAAATTCCATCATTATCGACCACGTGTCCTAAGAATTGAACCTTCTTCATCCAAAATTCACACTTGAAAAACTTTGCATACAACTTCTTCTTCCTTAGCGCCTCCAAAACAATCTTCATATGTTCAGCGTGTTCTTCTTCTGTCTTTGAGTAGATCAAGATATCGTCGATGAAAACAACTACGAATTTATCTAAGAATGGCTTGAAGACTCGGTTCATCAAGTCCATAAATGCTGTCAGAGCATTTCACAACCCGAAAGACATAACCAAAAATTCGAAATGTCCGTAATGAGTTTGGAACGCCATCTTTGATATGTCCTCCTCCCATACCCTCAACTGGTGATAGCCTTTCCGTAGATCTATCTTCGAGAAACACTTCACTCCCTTCAGTTAATCGAAAAGGTCATCTATCCTTGGTAAAAGATATCTATTCTTAATCGTTACTCTGTTTAATTCTCGATAATCGATACAGAGCCTCATCGATCCATCCTTCTTATTTACAAACAACACTGGTGCTCCCCAAAGAGACACACTCGGTCGTATGTAACCCTTATCTAGTAACTCTTGCAATTGTATCATCAATTCCTTCATTTCTACTGGCGCCATACGATATGGGGCTTTCAAAATCGGTGTCATTCCCGGTGCTAAGTTTATTACGAATTCAATTTCTTTGTATGGCGAAAGACCATGCAGATCATCCGAAAATACATCTTGGAATTCTCTCACCATGGATATATCCTTAATTTCTAATCCCTTTTTCTGAGTATGAACAATGTAAGCTAAATAACTTACACAACCTTTCCTTAACAATTTCTTGGCTTGCATCATCGTAAGGCAACACAATTGCTTAAGCGATGAGCTACCATAAAACACTACCTTAGACTTATTCGGAGTCTGAAGGTTTACACTTTTATTCTGACAATCAATTATCGTAGCATGGTTATACAACCAATCCATTCCCAATATTACATCAAATTCTACCAATCTTATCAGGATCAAGTCTACAATTAGTTCATGATCTCTAATGTTTGCATGACAATTTTGGTAAACATATTTTACGGGGATTACTTCTTTATTCGCAACTTCTATGTTCAAAGGATTTCCTAATCATTCTCGAGGTAAATTAAGTCGATTAGCAAATTCCTCAAATACAAAAGAATAGGTGGCACCCGAATCAAATAATACATAGGCATTTATATTATTGATTGAAATAATACCTAACACCACATTCTTCGCAGCTACTGCGTCCTAGACGATCATGTTTAACGTTCTGGCAGTTGGATGGTTGGATGGCGTCGGTCCACCAATCATCAGTTTGTTGCTTCCCCCTTGATGGCCACTTCCTCCACCGCTCCATTTCTTTGGACAGTTCTTAATTAGGTGGACTGCCGAGCCACAAGCAAAACAACCCTTGATCTTTTTGGGCTTCGGGCAATTAGGTGAAATATGCCCTTCTTGGTCACAGTTGTAACAAGTATTACGCCTTTTCCAGCACTCGCCCTAGTTATTCTTCCCACACTTCGGGCATCCCTCTGCCCTCTTCTTAAACTCTCCATAAAACTTCCCCACTTGATTGTTGTGATTTTGTTGTTGTTGTTGTTCTCCCACTTCCTCTTTCCTAAATTACTTCTCGCGTTGCTGCTTCCTCCACGGCTATCTCCTCCCATGTTTTTACCCTTCTTCTCCTTGTTATACAAACTCAAGGATTCACTACCTCCTTCTACAATAATGGCCTTCTCTAGCAGCGTCGCAAATGAATCGATCTGAAAAACTGACACCTTTTTAAACAACCAAGGTTTCAACCCTTGACTTAAAACGTCTAGCTTTCCTCTCTTCATCTCCTACTTGGTGTTCTGCAAAATGGGCTAGCTCATTGAACTTAGTCGTGTATTGCGTCATCGTCATATTTCCCTGCTTAAGTTCTAAGAACTTCACCTCCATCCTATTCTTCATGCTTTTCGGGAAATAATTCTCGAAAAAGAAAGTCTTAAATCTCTCCCATGCTATTATCCCTTTTCCTGCTCTTTGCTGATTCGCCTCCCACCAGTAGCTCACCTCGCCTCTCATTATGTAGGTGGCAAACACCATCTTTTGGTCTTCACCCACATGAGCAATGGTGAAAGCCTTCTCCATCTCTTTGATCGATGTCTGAGCCATGATCGGATCGGTAGTACCTACGAATTCCGGAGGTCCCACACTCCTAAAGTTCTTAAAGTTTATGACTGGAACTGCTTAGGGGTTGGGGCGATCAGGTTCATTGTTCCTCCCCCTAAGAGCTTCCCCTAACAAATCTACTAACCTCTGGATAGGGTCTACCTGCTCTCTCTCATTATTAACTGACTCTTCTGGTGTCGCTGGTCTACGTCTGAGCGGCATTTTCTATATCACAAAATTTTCATTTTTATTATCTTATTTTATTACTTAACTTTCTCAATTGAAAAAAGGAATAAGATTTTATAACACATTTATGAAATAAGATCATTTATATTCATATGCCAAATCATTACATCAACATGATCATTCCTAGCATACTTCTATAAATGTCAACACATATCCCCTAATATCATAAAAGATGGGGACAAATACTAACATACTACCCATCTAACATTTTACAAAAGTTTGGGGTTCATATAGTTATCCCATATCTCACACAAAAGAATTGGATTACAAAAATAGATCATAAATGGCTACCAACTACTTCGGCTAAACTACTAACACCTAGACCTCAATCTATCATCCCGCGCTCCACAGCGCTATTGTACTCCTTTCGTGTTATGTGCACCACTAAATCTCAGCTTATGGTATGTCGGGTTTATCCCTGCTCCGCTGGGTAATGATATACACCATTAATCAATATCTCCATGGCCGTGCGCAAAGTATAGCCCATCTTGTTCATCTTTCTCCTCTTGCATCTCACCTCATCTTCCAGGTCTTCTGCTCTATCATTAGCTTCTTCCCCCTTCTCCTCGAAGTGGATCTTTTCCATCACCTCCATCTCTAGCAGTGCCCGGAGAACCTCCTTCTCAACTTTCTCACTAATCTCCCTCTGCTCAGACTCCTCTAGCTTACCTGCCAATTCCACATTCCTAGCTATCGAACGGTGAAAAAGAGTGCCCATCTATACTCTCGCTTCCTTGCGATACGCAAGTAGCACTTCCAACTCCTGCATCTTCAGTTACCTCTCATAAGCCTCAGCCTCTAACTCCTTGACTCTACATCCTAACTCCAAAATTTGCTCCTAATACTCCCCCAGCATCTAATCCTCAAATGTAGTCTCATCAAGATCTTCTGCGGGCTCATCCTCCATGGGTTCGTCCTCTGGATCTGACTCTACGGGAAATGGCTCCATCTCCTCCTCCTGCTCCTCCTCATCATCATCGATAGGAGCCACTGCCAAAATGAACTCAGCTATCAATGGTGCCTCATACACCACGTGTATGTCACACAGCTCCTCCTCTATCACTCTACTGGGTCTTCCCAAGTCCGTCATCCTACAATCACAAACACAAGACAACAAACAACAAACTCCATTATAACATAATTTCATTGCATGGAATGAAAATATATTACATAATGCTACTTACTCGCTAGGAAAACTCTATATGAGTTTTATCTCCTTTTATCTTCTAAGTTATAATCTAAGGTGTGACGCCCCCAAAACAGGTATACAACACCCATCTTGAGTCGCCAGATACTTGGTACATAAATTCAACTACAACTTAATTATACAACAGTCGTGTAAAATACGACAAAACATAGCTGGGAATTTAAACAAGAATATTGTCATCTAGACAATATCCACACTCAATGGTGTCCTCATTACAATTATTATCACATTATTCCGTAGAATAATGAGGACTACTAAAACCATTTATCCTGGACCATCACTCCATTCCCCGACTCGTCCCAGCTATATTCTCATTTCCTTTGAAGAAAACTGGATACTGGAATAGTGAGGTAGCAGACTTCTCTTCTTCTTTCTCTCTATAATTTCTCTCTATAATAATTGCTCTATAGCTTTAGTTAATCGGTGAGAAATGAAGGAAGAATGAGCTTCTATTTAGAGAAAAATATAGTTTCGATAATTGCACATTTTGGGGATCGAAATATTACAGTATAATACCTTCCTCTTTTCCTTCCTTTTTAATTTAGTCCTGAAAGTATTATCAAACTTGCACCACCTCCCCTAATAGTAAATCATGTGAATTAATAGTAAATAATGTGACTCAATAGTTCTAAACATGTGAAAAAATTAATTATAGTTTAGTACCTTCAACTATACCTCTATTTTTAACTTAGTCATGCAAGTATTATCAATCTTGCACCAACTCCCCTAATAGTAAATGAATGTGAATCAATAGTACACACATGTGAACAAATAGTTATAATCATGTGAATCAATAGCAATTAATTGCTCATTTATCCGGTTAATTACCCGATTGGTCAATATAACCTCCAGACATAAATTATTATCGAAATAAATGTCGATTTTCACTAACACTAATAATTCCAACACAATGGAACTATCAATTTCATCTTTAATCAACACGAACTTATTCATCATTAATATTATAACTTACAATATTTAACAACCAAGTCGTTCCCAGGAAAGAGGGGGCTTTCCGATAAGGATTACTCCTTATTGGCGCGCAATTAGGTGACCAAACCTCTCCTTGATAGAACTTCTAGACATTGTTAATATTGCAAATAATAATATGAATAACTTTGCCATCTCAATTATTGATTTAATAATATAACATATTATGCAGATGATACTGTGACAATAATTGAATCAATAATATGAGATATATAATGCATCAATTACTGTAGCAATAATTGAGTATAACTGAGTGACTTATCACGTAAGCATCAATAATCAATACCGTGTGCTACTATGCAACCACGCGTATTACTATACTTTTACTATCGAGTAGTTCAACAGTTTTAACGGTAACACTTTCGCCGTTATTTTTATAAAATGATAATTTTGTCATTTTCTAACTACGACAATAATTTCGTTATGGGGTCCACCAATGATTGTGCCGTCGTACGAATATTCCCCGACAAAAAGAATATTCCCTGACCAAACGAATATTTTATAACAACTTACATACTTTGAAAAATTTGTAAATACTACCCACAACTATAACATTATATCAAATCCACACCATAATACTAAAAAAAAAATATTTTTAGAAATTTAAATCTTTATTCATAAAATTTGGGGTCTCATAATCTCCCTTCCTTATAAAATTTTGCCCTCGAAATTTACGTACGTACCTGGTATGCCGAAGAGGTGAGGATATCTTGACTTCATTTCAGATTCTAATTCTTGAGGTATAACCTTTGAGTGTTGAATACGATCCTTCTTATCCAAGATTTTAAAACGTATCACCTCATACGTTAAATCTTTCACTATCTCGTCTAGTTTTAATTCAATAATGTGGTTCGGTTCGTCCACATATTTACGTAACATCGATACGTAAAAAAAATGTTATGAACACGCGACATACTTAGCGGTAAAGCGAGTCTATAGGCCACAGTTCCTACTCGATCGAGAATTTCAAATGGACCAATTAAATCGAGGGTTTAGATAACGCCTTCTTGAACCTTCTTCTTCACATTCATCAGATTCGGGTGTGTAGCTTGAGCGGTTTTAACTTTATCGATTAAAGTCAATTCTACTCGTATATTCGTTATCTTCACGTGGGTCCCTAGAGTCTTTAACTCTATCTTCATCATTTATAAGTTATACGAAATGGGTCTTTGTGTTAACAACATCGCACTTGTAAACGCATACGATCTTCTACTCAACGCGTCAGCTACCACGTTTGCTCTTCCACGATGATATTGAATGGTATAGTCGTAATCTTCAACAGCTCGAGCCAACGTCTTTGGCACATTATACGTTCGTTTTGGGTGAAGAAAATATTTGAGGGTCTTAGAAATGGGTTTTGTACTAGGGTCAATATAAAATTCGATTTCACGTTCTAGGGGTAGGCTAAGAAGTCTTCAAGAATACGTTAGGAAATTTATTAACAATAAAAATATCATTCAAAACTGTGACTCTCATCCAAGACTTGGATAGCACATGTAATGAAGGTTTCTCCTAACGGAGCTTCAACAGATAAGTCAAAGTCTAATTTCTCTAGAGTCAAATTTAAACATTGAGTGCAAGCAAGAGAGATAAAAGAATGGGTAGAACCGGTATCTCATAAGGTATAGACTTCGCAAGAATTTATAATTAACTAACCCGTGCTAAATTTGTTCGGGTTACTCGCTTTTTGAGAAGTCACAAAAAACGCTCTCCCTGAAACCACCGACTTTATTTTGTCCGTATCCGCCTTTGGTGCCACCGTCCCAGCTGGACTTGACTTTGGTGCACGACAAAATCGGGCTAGGTGACCTTCTTTTCCACAATTGTAATATGCTTTGGATTGCATCACGCAGTTTAGACTGATATGTCCCTCCCCTCCGCATTTGAAGCATACAATTGGTGGTCGTTCTCCTTCCTTAAAAACGGGTGTTGGTCCTGCTGTCTTTCCATCGTTGTTGAACCTTCTCTTCTTGAAATTTCCACTACTATTGTCTTGACCATGATTACCACCGAAATGGTTACCATTCTTGGCATGATAATTTCCCCCACGATGGTTATCATTGTTCCGATGGTCGTTGCCACCGGTATGATTATTATCGTGTTGCTGGTCATTACCTTTTGGTTGAGCTGACTCAACGGTCTCATGTGCTTTATTGCTTATCTCAACATTTTTAGATGCCTTTCTCAAACACTGTCACAAAACAAGGGTTAATTGACATGTCACATATTATCCCTATACTCTGACCGACCAATTAAATACCAAATAAACTTCGTTAGGTCATACTAGCGAAGGAATTACCCGTCTCTCCCCTCCTAGTTCTTGTCTCACATCTCAGCCAGGGATCATATCCCTAAGCTTTGATACCAACTATGACGCCCCCAAAACAGGTATACAACACCCATCTTGAGTCGCCAAATACTTGGTACATAAATTCAACTACAACTTAATTATACAACAATTGTGTAAAATACGACAAAACATAGCTGAGAGTTTAAACAAGAATATTGTCATCTAGACAATATTCACACTCAATGGTGTCCTCATTACAATTATTATCATATTATTCCGTAGAATAGTGAGGACTACTAAAGCTATTTATCATGGACCATCACTCCATTCTCCGACTCGTCTCATCTATATTCTCATTTCCTTAGAAGAAAACTAGATACTGGAATAGTGAGGTAGCAGACCTCTCTTCTTCTTTCTCTCTATAATTTCTCTCTATAATAATTGCTCTATAGCTTTAGTGAATTGGTGAGAAATGAAGGAAGAATGAGCTTCTATTTATAGGAAAATATAGTTTCGATAATTGCACGTTTTGGGGCTCCAAATATTACAGTATAATACCTTCCTCTTTTCCTTCCTTTTTAATTTAGTCCTGCAAGTATTATCAAACTTGCACCACCTCCCCTAATAGTAAATCATGTGAATTAATAGTAAATCATGTAACTCAATAGTTCTAAACATGTGAAAAAATTAATTATAGTATAGTACCTTCAACTATACCTCCATTTTTAACTTAGTCATGCAAGTATTATCAATCTTGCACCAACTCCCCTAATAGTAAATGAATGTGAATCAATAGTACACGTATGTAAACAAATAGTTATAATCATGTGAATCAATAACAATTAAGTGCTCATTTATCCGGTTAATTGCCCGATTGGTTAATATAACCTCCAGACATCAATTATTATCGAAATAAATGTCGATTTTCACTAACACTAATAATTCCAACACGATGGAACTATCAATTTCATCTTTAATCAACACGAACTTATTCATCATTAATATTATAACTTACAATATTTAACAACCAGGTCGTTCACAGGAAAGAGAGGGCTTTCCGATAAGGATTACTCCTTATTGGCGCGCAATTAGGTGACCAAACCTCTCCTTGACAGAACTTCTAGACATTGTCAATATTGCAAATAATAATATGAATAACTTTGTCGTCTCAATTATTGATTTAATAATATAACATATTATGCAGAATGAGATTGTGAAATAATTGAATCAATAATATGAGAGATATGATGCAGCAATTATTGTAGCAATAATTGAGTATAACCGAGTGACTTATCACATAAGCATCAATAATCAATACCGGTATGCTACTATGCAACCAATGCCAGACATTCTTTTACTTTTACTACCGAGTAGTTCAACGCTTTTAACGGTAACACTTTCGGCCGTTATTTTTATAAAATGATAATTACGTCGCTTTTCTAACAACGCATAATACTTCCAAGTATATGGGTCCACTTAATGATTGTGTCGTTAAATTTAATATTCCCGAAAAAAAAGAATATTTCCCGACCAAACGAATATTTTATAACAACTTACTTACTTTACAAAATTTATAAATACTATCCACAACTATAATATTATATCAAATCCACACCATAATATTAAAAAAAATATTTCGAAAAATTTAAATCTTTATTCATAAAATTTGGGGTCTCAAATAAGGACTTTCACTCCAAATGTTTATAACTACAGCTCTGATACCAACCTATGGCACCCAAAAATTCAAACCATTCACATCTCGAATTCGGTGTATCACGTACTACAAATATAATGACTAAATAATATCTCATGCAACGAAAATAATATAATAGATTACATTTATTTAATATAATCATTCACGTCCCAAGGTTTCTAACTTAAACATCTCTTACAAACCTTAAGTATAATTAAACATAACTTAGACATGACTAATACATAACACAATTAAGGTCTTTACATATTCATTAAACTTCTAAATAAACATGAAGCTACTCAGAGCTTTTGCTTTGCGCCATCCCTTCGATTCAGAGGGTCCGCTTTTCTTCTTTTAACTCTAAAATGTTTTAGGGAAAGCAAGAATGAGCAACAAATTTGCTCAGCAAATAATATAGCAATAAGGGTGTTCAATATAGTTTTATATTTCTCAAGGGTACAACAATAATGATAGTTCAAGGATAGCAAGAAGTATCAATGGTTCTCAACAATAGTCGCTAAGGACATAAAATATCAATAAGATTCAATACTTCATCATTTCGAGATTTCACTAAGGACTATGAATTTCTACTAGAATTAAAAGTAATATACTGATAATCCAACAAAAACGAGTACAATAGGTGATTAGCCTAAAGTACCTTACGTTATGCATATCGTTTAATCGTACTCAAGTGTGCACGTCGGTCTCCCGACAAATATAGTTTTCCCTTCAAAGAAGGTTGTTCATCTCAGTCAATACAAGATTCCGCACCAATCAATTGGTTTGGATAGCTTTCAAATTATAATATAATTCTAGCAGAATCAAAGGGCATAGACCGCTCTTTAAATGTATATAAGAACAATTATAAGTTCAATACTCTAAATCAAAGTTCAAAGAGTATAAACAACTCTATTCTAACTATGAAATATTATGTCATAAGATAAGAATCATACTTTCAATTGTTTACTTGTACAACCAATAATAGTACAAACTCATGTAATGCTCAATAAAGAGTAGGGTTCGAGTACTTGCACAAATTCAAATGTTGTGTAAGATAGGCAACTTGCATAAAAGAAATAGGGTTTAGATACTTGCCTCAAGCGTAGTTTACCAAAGTATAGCTAATCAACACTTTTCGAACCCTATTATAACATAATTACATACAGGATATTCATTAGTTACGTACATTCAATACCCATATTTGATATGTAAGTTCAGATGTATACATAAGAGTCAAACTTAGTCTTATAGTTCCATACGTATGTCATCACGTACCTTACATACACATAGCACAAAATCAGTTTATAAGACACTATGAAATCAAATAACATAGTTCAAAATCCTCTTTTGACTTAACGTTTGAAAGTTTATAAACACATATCCAATCTATGATTTTTATTATTATCATACTTATTGATACTTTGAATACTGTATTTAGACATGTATTACAAATTAAGACAACAATACAAGCATGAGCCACATCTCAGATTACAAATATATTAGGCAGTCTTTACTGCAGGGTGGTTTAACTGCGCCTTGGTTAGGCTTAGGGACGGCGCAGTTGCGCTATCCTCTAGCTTGACCAGAGTTGAGCTTCTGCTCTTCTGGTTTTAGTTCGATTTTTAGCATACCAAGACATTAACAATTGTCATGCACACATGCTAGAGGGCTTTACACACATGTATGACCATCCTAAGTTCACCTTTACATGTCATGATCTTAGTTTAGGATTTCTAAAGAATTTAGGCCAAATAGGGTTATGGAATCACAATGCTTACTAGGTTAACCATATGTACATGCGAGAAGGTCATATAAACTATAATATACATGCTCGCAAGTGTTCACATTATTTATTTATATCTAGCATCATTTATCACTTTAAAACATGCTTAAACTTATGCATGGTTAACCTTCATTATGTTTAACACATAAGAATCATGTTTAGAGACACAGTGAACATAAACATGCCATCTTAAATCTTCAGAACTTAACTTATCCACACGAATGCAATTTAGTTTGAAGAATATATGAGTTTGCTTTTGAAATCATTTTAAACTTTAAACAATGCAATCTAACACCTACAAAACATCTTTAAATCTCTTTTCATCTATAGTTAAGTCATGTTTGAATACTCACAAGGTCAGAACATACTCCATGTGGCATTCATGGATCTTAATCTTAACATGTTAAGTTTTCTTTGAAATAGTCATTTAACTCAAAATTTAAACAAGAATGTCATGCATGTATAGGTCATAATACCATTTAGAAGCAATACCGTACAACATAAACTAGAATGTGGTTTTGGGGACTGGCGCAACTTGTAATAACCCAGAATTTTGAATAATCCAAATTTTATGAATAAATTTTTTTTTAATTAATATTGATATTGATTACCAATATTGTGTTGTGTATCGGTGATACGAGTTTTGAGAATTAGTCAATTTGTATATTGACTGAGAAATAAGAGTAGAGTTGTGCTTAACTGAGAATTTAAAACCCTAACCCTAAGTTCGGATAGGGATTTGGTAGAAAAATTTTAATAATTGTGTTGATGAGTACGCGTTTGTACTGTATAGAGTTATTGATCAATGATTGATCAGATAGGGTTTAAAATTAGTAAACCCTAATAAGGGATTAGAAACCCTAATATCAGGTTTAGAAACTCTAACGCACAGTTAGGAGCTCTAATCGAATGCCGGGAAGCCCTAATTTTAAATTCAGGAACCCTAAGCCCTAATTAGGAAACCCTAATCCTAATTAGTAAGCCCTAATGTGATTGATAACCTTGAATATAATTAGGAAAAACTAATTATATTTTAGTTATCTTAATTTTCTATTTTAAAAACCCTAACTAAAAAATTCTAGAAACTAAAGTTGTAAACCCTAAGGGTTTAGACAAAAGTCATGAATGCCATTAAAATGATGATGCAAATGACCATAGTGCCCTTTTCACATTCTTTAATTGGTAACATGAAAATTTTGACAATAACTTTGGTTGTTCACCAACTAATATTGACTTTATGACTTAAATTCTCCAGCAAACCAGTTCAATCCATCAGCCATATACAATACATCATGATATATATAGATTTGAGAGAGAGAGTCCACAAAATTGTTCATTTGCTATCTTACATTCAACCAACTCTCTCTCTCACCAAACCTCCTAATTATACAAGTGATTCAGTCACTAGTACAGCCCCTAGCAACCATAAGATCAGATTGGAGAGCTAAGATCAAAGATTGGAACTAGAAGGTATAAAGCCCTAAGCCTTTTTGATCTTGTATGCTAAAACCAAAGTGTTGTTTATGTGTTTATCTATGTGCTAGTAGATGTTTTATGATGATCCATCATAGATCTATAGCATCAAAGTGCCTTAAAAGTAAAAAAATTCAAAACTGTTCTGGAGCCTAAAAGTGGTCTGACAACTAGATGTCAGTGCCCCTAAATCTTTCTATGTTTATGATTTTTGATGTTTTATGTTTTGGATCTGTATTTTGGTATGAGGTCTGTGATATGGAAGTGGAATCACAGCCTTTACATGTCTAGATTTCATATTATTCTTGATCAAAACCCGTTGACCGGGCATGACCAGTCAATTTCTGGGTAACCCAGAAATCATAAACCAGTGTCTGACAATACTTTGCAAGGCTTTGATCTGTCAGATTTTAAGCAGTTTGTTAATGTTGTTGTATGAAGATTGTAGCCTTTAATATATACTCTAGATCCATGTCTTTAGATCTTTTAAACAAGCAATAGATCGAATTGAGTGGCTGGTCAAAGTGGCCTACTCGATCACGCTTTCTATTTTCTGGAATTTCCAGAAAACGTATGAACCAGTTTTCTGACAGCCTTTGACCGATCTAAATCCGGTGATTGTGATGTACTCGGTCTAATCTGTTGATGTAAATATGTTCTATGACATGAGTACTACATGTATGGACCAAAAACATAACCATTTGATGACCAGAACACCTGATTAAGTGAGCTAGAAAGTGCCTAGTCGACATTGTCTGGGTTTCTGGGTTACCCGGAAAACCCAAATTTGGTCTGACAGTTAGTTTGGATGGCCAGATCTTCTTGTTATGATGTGCTATGACCTAGATGATAATTGATAATTGTAGTGTTACATAAACACTACACGATCAAGGTTCAAGCTAGCCCAAAACAAGATTAGACTGAGAATTATAAGCGGTCAAACGTTGACCCTTGCTAACTAGCTTGTTAGTGTTCTTGAGCCCAAGAACACCTAAGACGACAGAAAGTGTCGCTATAGTCTATAGCGACGATTTTAATATTTTTATTTTCTGAATTTCTGGAAAATATTTAAAAAATAGAAATAAATTCTAAAAATTTCCAAAAATAGTTTTAAAAATTATTTTAAATTATAAAAAATAATTTTTGAGAATTTGGAATATTTTTCATTAATAATTATAATTATTTGAATAATCATGATATTTAATTTATTTAATTAGTATATTAAATAAATTAGAGAAAATGATTTTAATATTATAAAAATCATTTTAAATAAGAATAAAGTGTTTAAAAATATTTTTAGTTATAAAATGAAACTTTTAATATTTTTGGAGAATTTTCATTACTAATTTAATATTAATGATATTAGATTTATTTAATTATTATATTAAATAAATAAATTAAAATGATTTTATTGAATTAAAAATCATTTAAAATGAGAAAATATTTTAAAAATATTTTAAGTTATAATTAATGACTTTTAATATTTTTATGACAAATTCATTAATATTTAAATATTAATGGTGCTTTGTTTTAAAATGATTTTAATTATTTTAAAAATTATTTAAATAGAATATTGGCGATTTAGAAATATTTTAAGTTATTATTAATAACTTTAATATTTTGACAAATATATCATTAATATTTTAATATTATTAAATATTAATGATGATGGAATTAAACAGTATTTAAATCATTTAAAAATAATTTTGGTGTTTGAAAAATTATTATAAATTATAATAATTGTTAGAAAATTATTAAAAGCTTCTGAAAAATATTATTAATGATATGTGACTTGTCTAATATAATATTAAATCTTTGAGACCGAGTTTAATTGACAATAAATGTGTTAATTATTGAATAGGGGTGACCAAGACACCGAGTTGTGACCGAAGTCCAACCAGAACGAACTAGTTAGACTTGATGAGTGTTTATATAAGTTATAAACACTGATGTGACTATGTGGTAATTTGTCTAGGAGAAGTATTGACTGTAAATTACAGTTTTACATGTTATAAATTATTGTGCTAATTGTGAGACCGATATTATTAGTTATAGGTCTTTCGAATGCAGATAAGTATATTGTGTAGCAGTAATCAACGGAGAAGACAAGTTTTCTTAACTCAACCTTGAGTTATATCTGTTCAATTATTATGGTGGTTAATTATTGTTGATTAGACCACGTCTGAGAATTATTGTTGATTATTTGCAGTTAGTGCATATTTATTAATTCAAACTGAATTAGTGATTCTGAAAATATACTTAGAGAATAACTGTTGTTGGATATTTATATCCGTAGAAGCTATTATTGGCAGTACAGATAATTCTTGTATATTATCGAATTTTGTTGAGATATGTCTTAGCTAATTATTCTGGTCAGACAAATAATTGTTAGAACTTGATAGGTTCAAGAAGAGAATTCAATTATTATTGACAGATCAATGCCAATTATTTTGGCTAGATCGAAAAAGTGATTAGATATTGAAATCATTGTATTTCGTTGTTATAAATCAAACTCTGATTATAAGACTGAGAAAAATAACCTTTTATAAAAAGGGAATATTTTTGGCCGTATATTCGGCCTTTGTGCGCGTGTAAGTATTATGCATAATATAGGGTACAAAGAGTTGGCCGCTCTAAGTACTTGCAGAGGGGTATAATTTAATCTTTATGATTATCTGATATACCTGGGTATATCAAAGTATATCTTTGATAGTTACTCGAGAAGAGAAGTTCAAGATCCTTTGTGATTACTCAGCATAACTCTGGAAAATATTTTCATCCTGTTATTTGGGTATATCAAAGTAATCTTTGATAGTTACTCGAGAAGATAATTTCAAGATCATTTGAGATCATTCAACTTAAACTTTGGAGAATACTTCTAACTTATTATTCAATCGAATATCGTAAAAACTTTGAAAGTGTTGTACCCTTTCATTATTGAACTATTATGTTGCATAGGTTGCGAGAAGATTAGTTAGAGAAGAACAAATTGTTCAGTTATTTCAAAGTTCCCCGAACTTTGGTGTCATTCTATCAAAATAGATAGTCTCGCTACAAGAAATCACACAAAAAATGACGTTAAAATTTGTCACATAAAATTCATTTTTCGTCACTAAAACATTTGGTGACGATTGTTAATCGTCACAGAGACCGTCATCGTATGAGCATAGTATTAGGTATATTTGACACTATTTGATGTCGTCACTAAATGTTTTAACTTATGGTGACGATCTACATCATTGTCACTATAATTAATTACTTTTAGTGACGTTAATAGCGTCACTATTTGAATGAAACTTTCGTCACTCTATATTATGTTTCGTCATCAAAACATGGTGCATTAAATGGCGAAAATATTTTTTTCGTCATTAAATGATATTGTTTTAGTGACGAAAATATGTTACTCTATTTAAATCATCTAATTTTAATGACAACAATATTGTTATATTTATGATTATTTTTTCGTCGTGTTATTGTGTTTATCGTCACCAAAAATAAGAACATAAATGACGACAGAACAATTCGTCACCTAATAATATATTTGACATGACAATCATGTCGTCATTTCATATTTTAAATAATATTACAAAATAATTTGTCACCAAAGAGTTACTTTTTGACACATTTTTCAATGTCACTAACTAAATACTTATGGTGACGATACATCTCTTCACAAAAAAGTTATTAATAGTAACAAAATTAGTTATTGTGACTAAATGAATATATAATAGTGACAATAATATAAATTCTAATAAATATTATTCAATCATTAAATTTTAATTTTCATTGACCAAATATTATTTATCAATAAATGATTACAAATTGTGATGATATGGTGATCATATTAAGTTGTTTGACATTCTAAATGTATTATTATATTAATTAACAATTTTCAATAAAAAAATATAATACATTTAGCCCAACACATCACATCCACGCACAACACATCCATTAGCCCAAAGACAGATATCAGCTAGTTAAGCGGCACCATCAATGAAAGCCCCAACCTCAATTCAGCCGTCTTTCTGATTACGATGCATGCGAGAAGATTTTCCTTGATGACTTATAGTGGCAATTGAGCATTTTCCACTCCTTCCCCGAAACTTCATTTCTACTCACCTCCACTGGCAAGTCTCTTGTATTCTTTGCATACAACTCTTTCGAACGCAGCTATGAACAAACATTGCTATTGTTGTCTGTGCTTTGTGATATGTCTGAAGGGAAAACTTGTGTCATACCAAAATCAGTATACCAAGGCCAAGACCAAGCAGCTGAGCAGCTACTTCCAAAGCTTCCTCCTGCAAACATATATAAAATTAAGGCCTTTATCCAGAAAATAATGACTTGCAGTTTACACAATGTGGAGAGTTGATGTTTAGAGTTTGATGGCTCCAAAATTACACATACATGTATTGAATCCTCTTATGTTAGAGCAAAAAGAAGTTAAAAGTATACCTTTGCTGCTACCTCTCCCAGGTTCCCGGATATTGCAAAATGGTTTTGAATCACGCGAATTGATGGATCTTTTAGTCCCCTTGCCACAGCCTGACAAAATTATATCACAACGCAAAAATATTCTCATTCATTATGCACTTCTATTTAAAAATAACAATAAAAGTATAAGTGTATAACACATCATCACCAAGTTGCAAAATTCTTGTAAAGGATAAAGGCATCCCTTTATATTTGTAGTGTTCATCGAGTTTATGGTTTTTTGGTTACACTACTACAAAACAGTAAACAGATAACGCGGAAAAAACGTTACAGTTTCAAATTACTATATCCACAAAATATATACGAAACTATCCATATATACATCTCAAATTCACTTTTCAATATAAATTACTACTATGTTCACCAAGAAAATGTTCTTCGGGACACCATCCGTCTCACTTGGATCGTTACAATTGGAGCAGAAACAGAAGCAGGAGCAGGAGCACTTTGATTGCCTGCAAGGAGGAGGAGCATGCACAACTAAATATTTACTGCAATGCACAACTAGGAAAGTGTTCTCTGTTTCTCCTACCATTGTCTCCTCCATGTCTACATTTTATGTTTTGCATGTTTAAACATTTAAAAAGCCATTACTCTATATTTCTAAAATTTTCCTCCCTCATCAGTAGATATTTTCACATAAAAAAACTAACTGAACAAAGCAAATTCATTAATGCAATCTAGAACGCATGGACATGCAAAACAAAGCAACAAGATGAAAGGGGTTCCATTTGCCATACCTGAATCAGTATCTGGTGCTTTAGACTACATTGGTTTAATATACAATGAACTTATTAATGGGTGATATATGGATAGTTTGTCCTTTCTTTCTGATAAAGTCAATCAATTACAAGTCTATAGAGTAGTACAACATGGTAGGTATAGCATACCTGGCCTTTGATTGGCTCATAGAGACGAAGCAAAAGATTTACTAATGTGCTTTTCCCACTTCCACTGAGACCAGCCTAGACAAGATTTAACAAAGCAGTTTTTAATCAAACTTTATTGAACCAGAAACAAATGGTCAAAGGTCATAAATGACATTCCTTACAATTGCAACTACTTCATTAGCTTTTACAGAGATATTCATATGTTCTAGAATGGGTACCTGTTCAAAATTCATAAACAAAAAGATGAATGAGTACTTTGCAACAGATAGAGCAAACCTAAGGATCAATTTTAGTCTAATGATAATAACAAAAACAAATTAGAAAGAAAAGGTGAGAATATTTTAGTCTAAGGATCAATTTTAGTCTAATGAAAGCATATGCTCAAACACAAGAATTGCTTTCATCTTCCTGGGTCTCAACTAGTGCCTCTCTGTAATTGTTGGGTTCATCTAATAACTTTTGTATGCAATCATAATTGAAATGCACAAGTAACATTTAGCAAGATTCAATTATACCAGCAACAAATCATTAAATCTAATGAACTACATACGTTTTCTTGTCGCCAAATCGGGGATTTGAATCTAAAGCTTCTCGAAATGGACCATAGAATGAGCTTGCATACCTTTTTGCACAAAATTTATGGTAACATGTTGAGACCAGTAGCCAAATAGTATTTAGAAAACAATAAATAAACCACATCATAAACACCAAATTTTCTGAAAATTATCAAAAATAAAACTTCTCAGACAATTGTGCACTCGTAGTAATTGTTCAGAACTCAGACGTGCATAAATAGCCTCTTGGAAAGGTAGAAATAATCAACCTATATCGTTGTAAGGATGACAAATATGGATAATGAATGAGGTTCTGCCTGCTGGCATCCAATAAAACTGAAACTGATCCACTTTGCTGGATTGAGGCGTGCAAATTTTACGAATTGCACTAGTTTCACCTGTAAATGGCATACAATGTGTGGGACAATACAAAAATTTAAAACATTTGTCATCTTCTTAAAGAAATTAAATAACTATCACGCGTCACTATATCAAAATTTTAACAGGTCAAGTGGCTTTAAAAAAGCATGTCAGTGTGCTTGATGACTCCACAGCCACGAGTATGTTTAAATATATTCAGGTTTAAGCTTGACCAAGTTATCTAG
The DNA here is from genome assembly GCA_020205615.1 of Panax quinquefolius. Taxonomy (NCBI): domain Eukaryota; kingdom Viridiplantae; phylum Streptophyta; class Magnoliopsida; order Apiales; family Araliaceae; genus Panax; species Panax quinquefolius. The sequence continues at coordinate 197,192 of JAINUW010000441.1, read as the reverse complement.
AGATGATGGAAAAGACAAACTCAATGGTCTCAAGAGATAATGAGAAATAATGAGTCACTGAATATCTACAGCCAGCACTAATCTTTTAGAATTTTAGTTGTAAACAGTGAGGCTTATTTAAGTCGAAATACATATAAAAATTTCCATTTAATAGCATGCTATGGTATCCTCTTGAAGGTTACAGGGTCATGCGGCACAAGGATGGCCTAAGATAAGTTGTGGCGTGGAGATTATTTTCCAACCATCACAAGGAACAATATTAACACCATTTCCAACCATCACAATATGTAGTAGAGCTTGTATTTTGTTAGATAAAAGAAGCTAAACAAGCATTTATTCAAAACATTCTTGTAGATACCGGTAAGGCGCTGCAGCTCAACATTCTTATTAGCAATCATGGTGCTCCAATTTGATAAGGAAAACTCTCTGCATCAAGGACAGAAGCAACTTAATCATATATAAGCACAAACATATGCAACAGTAATAACACTTCAGCATAAGGGTACCATCATTTAGCAAAGATGTACGGATGTACTTGGACACATACAAATTTTTTCTGGAAACCATGGTGCAGGTTATCATAATGGGAAACTGCAAGTTCCTACGATCATATTATAAATGATGTGGCTTCTTCATCCCTAAAACATACAAGGTTACAACAATAATTCCTGTTGTAAATGGTACAACAGCTAACTGCAAACTTAATGGAGGGGATGACAAACACATGAACAGAGTTAGTCCTAATCTTTTATCAATGCCACACGTTGAATTAGCAACATTGTTATAATCTCTTTTCATGCCACAATGGATTATTGCCATTAACATGTGCCCTGATGGTTACCATAGTTCAGTGCACGCTTGACATAGGGCCATGACATATATGATTGTAAAAACACGAAACAAAAAAAAAAGAAACAAGTACACAAACCAGATTACAATGTAAAGAATAAAAAGGTAATAAACAAACCTCCTCAACACTGAGCTCCCAATACTCTTTGACCTCCATTGTGTTTGCTAATTTGGCGAGTGCCTCCAAATATTTGTTAGTTATGTCTTTCTGATATCTCTTTCTCCTGCATTTCCCAAAACATATGACCTCCATTAACATATGACCATATTCAGTACTCGAATTTCCCAAAACCCATACACAATCTCAAAATTGGTCTAAATTTTACAACTTTTTATAATAATTCTCCTACCTAATCATAGTTTTTGATGGCTGTATAGGTTAACTGTAAATTAATCACTGAATTAATATCCAAAACTCACCGGTCTCGAAATTTGCTGTAGCAGTCACCCACTCATCTACCATAACTTTCCATGCCCTGCAATCATAACAATTAGTTCAGAAGAAATATATTGACTTTATCTATGCTTCTTCACTTTTTGACAAGAATTAGCTAGTCTCTTCCAGCAGATTCTGTTTGAGGTAATATAAAAGAATAAATTTACTAATAATCAAAAACAATAATAAGAAGAAAAGGGATAGGATTTCACAGAGCTAGTACTGTTGGTCACAGAGGTCATTATTTCATAAAATCAACAAGACAAACTTTGACCTATGCCTTTTCTTGTGCAGGTTTCACAGGGTAACTCTCATCACAAACCTAGATGATTTTCTATTAGCATAACTTAGCGAGTTACTAGAAATCAGGAGGATAAAGACATTTTTGCTTCTTGTTAACCTTTACTTGTTTATTTTTGATAGGTGAAGGGGTGGCTCATTTCAGGCCCCAACTAGTTTGTGAAAAACGGGTGTGTTGAGTAGTAGATCGCAAAGGTTGTGTTGTGCATTTCATGCCTTGACCAACATGCCATGAATCTATGACAGACTTTTAGCCTAGCGGATTTCAAAATTTCCAGTTTTTGCTGGATAAATAGATAGACAATCGAATATCACACAAATATGAAAGTTTCCTATCCAACTGCTTCATCAAACAAGAAAATATGTTTTTGCGGGATAGATTTTGATAGACAATCTAATATCCCACAAATATCAACTTTTCCTATTTCTATAACAAACAAGTTTATGAATAAATGAACATGCCATAGACCAATGGCGATCATAGTGACAGATTTGACAGAGTTAATTTAAAACTGAACACTCATTTAGCATTATCAAACCAATAAATAAAATAAATAAAATACATTCAAGACCACATTAGAACAATTCACAACATAGTCGTAACGTATATTCAGTGTTTCTCCAAAATTCTGCACAAAAATATGTCAATTCATTTATACAACAGCAATTGAGTTCTTCTCTTCCAAACATCAATAAAAGAATAGATTAATGCTACCTTCAACACAAGGAAAGACATCAAATTTACCTAATGATGGGAACCATAACCATTAACACCTGTCTCAGGCACCACCGTAAGAACCTTCTCCATTGTCACATTCCACTGTCAAGTGATCACAATTCAATCATAGAAACCTTAATTAGCCAAGAGGTAAGATATTCATACTCAAAGAGTGTCCGCGCGAGGTGTCGAATATCCTTTGAGGCATGCTTTCGAAAAGCATTAATTGCCTTTCCAATCTCAGTGGCCTGAAGTATAAAACTTATATAAGCATGCCATACTCAATAATGATGGTGAATAAGTTTAACAAGTTGCAACTAACCCTAAAGAAAATGGCAACAACAAAAAAACCCAATGACAATTAAAAGACATTAAATCCAAACCTTCAGAACTTCGACAGACAAAGCCATCAATTCAAGCCGCCTCAGTGAATCGAACAATAACGAATATGACTGTAAAAAAAGAACAACCAATCAATACAAATCTCCCAGGAAAAATAATAAATCCATTCAAAACAAACTAAAATCACGCAATCTCACCAAACAATTCTTCAAACCCCGTCTAAAAAGAACTAATTAATAAACATCTTCATATAAATACACTAATAAACAAATAGAATACAAGTAGAAAATGATGAGAAAAAAACCTCATCTTCACTGTTTTCCACAATCTCTTTGATTCTCAAAACCTCCCCAAAAATCTGAGACTCCTCTTCAGTCTCATCAGTTAATGCCTCAGCATCCCTATAGCAAACAATAGCAATGAAACCGAAGATTTTTCCAGAAAACTTTATGATATGTTTTTCTACAAAAAAAAAAATTAATAAGAATAATAAAAATACCAAAGCTATTCTGGGAAATTATAGGTAAAGAAACTCTGTCACAATCTATATCTGCAAGGGTGGGTTTATGAGGAGGTATTGAAGTAAAGAAAATCCAGTTATATTCCCCCGAAATCAAAATCTATTGGGTTCACCTTGTGAGGCATTGTTGAGGGCCCAACCTCACCAGCCTTTGTTATCTACTCAACAGTGTACAATGTCTTGGTTAATGTTTTCCCTTAAAATTCAAGTATAAAGTCCAATAAGATATCAGAATGCTCACCTGCTTGAAGTAACCTAAGGAGATATAACCCCAGATGTCTCTATCGAAATCAATCAAGATGTTGAAACGAACAACTGAATCAAAAAGTTTGGCTATATAGTCATGAGGTTCAATCTGCAGTACCGATGTACTGGTGAGAAGAATTTATAAATAAACAAAGTAGTAAATTACAGCTAATATATGCAAACAATTCAGAAGCAAAATTACACTATTCTTGAAGAGAGATCTTAGAGAAAAGTTTAGCAGTACATTACCAATGAAGAGAGATCTTAGAGAAAATAGCAAAGTAGTAAATAATTCGAGTAATACCAACCATTGGTACCGATAGAAGTTCTGGTGATGGTGGATAGTTGTTTGCAAGCATCAATGTTCTTGAGAACAGCTTCGTCGAGTCCAAAGAGATGTTTATGCCCTTCTTTTAGCATCCCCTGAATCCCGCGCTGCTGCATTTGGAACACCATCTTCTCTAGCTTCTTCTTCTAGATTGATTTACAGTTTCACCGATCGGGATGAGAAAATTGAAAAAATGGTAACCCTAACAAAATGATTCGACAGAAGTAGCGACCTTTGAACTAGAGAACGAGTAAAATGGTCGAGTTAGGGTTTGAGGATTTTGAAAAGGGGAAGGGAACAAAGGCACGACAAATTTTTTTTCTTACCCGACTCCAGGTCTCCGTGTTTTTTAAAGAAGGGTTTGAGATTTTTGAAAAGAAGATTTTGCTCCGTGTTTTTTTTTACATAGATAACGTTTTTTTTTTTAAATGTTATCTATTTAAGATTAAAAATTACCCTTAATAATACATAATATTTTTTTATATGTATCTACAATATTTTGTTAAAAAACATTGTAAAAAAAAATACCATAACATTTTTTATAAAAATATCATATTTTAAGTATTATCTTTTTTATAGTTTTGTACCAGTGAATTAGTGACGCACTATTATCTCGTCATATAAAATAGGTATTTGTGACAATAAAAATGGTCATAAATTATTAATTTTTCGTCTTTTACAAAATTTGCCTTCAAAAGTTCTTAAATTTTTTTTGCCTCCATATCAAATTGTGACGATATTACATACTTTGTCACTAAATATAATAATTTATGATGAACCATTTTTGTCACTTATCCACGCAGCTGATTAGTGATGCACTATTATCTCGTCATATAAAATTGATATTTATGATAATACAAATTGTCATAAATTAATATTTTTTTTCGTCTTTAAAAAATTTCCCTCCAAATTTTTTTAGAAAAAATTTGCCTCCAAACAAAATTGTGACAATATTACGTACTTTGTCACTAAATATAAGAATTTATGACGAACGATTTTTGTCACTTATCCACGCATCTAATTAGTGACGCACTATTATCTCGTCATATAAAATTGGTATTTATGACAATACAAATTGTCATAGATTATTATTTTTTCGTCATTAAAAAATTTTCTTCCAAAATTTTGCCTCCAAATAAAATTGTGACGAATTTGTATTTGGCGTCACTAAATGTGAACATTAGTGACGAAAGTACATTGTCACTAAATTTTATTAATAATTAATGACAAACTATTATGTTGTCATCTAAAGAAATATTTTGTGACAATAAATATTGTCATCAATTATTACAAAATGTCACTAAAAGGTTTCTCTCCAAAATTTTGGTACGAAATTCTACCTCCAAAATAACTTGTGACAAAATTTTGTTAATCGTCATCAAATGTGTAAATTAGTGACGATATAAATGATTAATAGTAACAAAAGTAAAAGTCGTCACAAAAGCAAAAGTTTTAGTGACGATTATGAATTTCGTAATTATTAATTAACAAATTGTGACAAAATTTTGTGTGTGGCAAAAATTTCGTCATAAAATGTGTGATTTCTTATAGTGTCTGTTGTTCTGATTCTTATACATTCATTGTATATCTTAACTTGCGAGGCAAATTTGTTGCTCACCCTTGCTAAATATAACATTTCAGCTAGAGATGAAGGTGGCAAGAGGTGTTGTGAAGAACAAAGGCAAAGGTGTTATGCTGGAATAATTGTGATTAACATTATTATTATGTTATGTTTGTAAACCCTTTTTATATATCTAAAGGGTATGTTTGTAATATGAAGGTTAGATAACCTGGGACGAATGTATTAACTATATCAGTTAATGTGGTGTAATAATCTATTCATCAATGAATGGGTAGTTAAATGTTAATTATATTATGGATCATGAGCACCAAACTCGGGGTCGTAACTTTGGATTTGGGGTGTCCTGCAATTTGCACACTCTTCAGATAAACCGGGCGCAAGTCGCCTTTCCGACCGAACCAAAAGGTGCTCGTTTACAGAGTATCAACTCAATCTTCAATTTCTTTAGTTTAAACATGCTCAAGTTCATTATTAGAGGTTCCATACCTGTATACACACTTCACAAACACTTTGGTAGAACAACTCCAAATCCAATTTCACAAGAATTCATTAAAATTTCCATGATTTACCAAAGTTTGAAATAAAGAACTTAAGACAATAATATAACTTCTAAGAAGCTCAGTTAGCTAAATTTCTACCTTCTGCAAATGCTAGACTCCTCCTTAAACAACAAGCAACTAACACTCTAAATCTTGGAATTCTAACAAACAATTCTCAGCAACGTAAAATGAAAATGTAGCTGCCTTTTTATAGAGCCATGGTGGACTGGGTATTGGGTTTATACTAAGGTTGGAATCCATGGTGTAGAAGAAGAAAATAATGGATAACAGAGGGTTGCTCAATCACCATTCCCAGCCATTTGCCTAGCCAATCATCACCTATTCATAGCTACTATTCATTGCTCTGCTGATCACATAAAGGGAATTGGACACTGTTTGTGCAATTGAGGTTGGGAAAAGCTTCTAATACTTAGCATTTAATTCAATTGTGTTTGGTTCAATTCCTTTTTAATTCCCTCACGTGATTTTAATGTACAAATGTTACCAAAATATGAAAAGTTAGGGATTTAACATATGCCCCTATTATATAATCCATGTACATTGGGTTCACATAATTTAATATTTACAGCAGATAAAATAACGCAGTTAAGTATTATTGACCGGGTATTTTCCATAGATATTATTATTGCACATATATCAATATTATATCATTGTCCAATATTAAATGTCCATTTTAAACATTTAATCCCTTTCCGAATTTTTGGAATATATAGTTAATTAATTAACTTTATATTAACATGTCACACATGATTTATTGTGCTACTGGGTACCTGTTACCATTTAAATGTACTCTTATCATATGATTTTAATGATGTCACACATTAAAATAATGTGCCATTTAACAGCCATTACAATAACTAACTTGTGACGCCCCCAAAATAGGTCCACACAACCCATTCTGAGTCGCCAAATACACGGTACATAAAACAACTACAACTTCATTATTACAATTGTCGTGCAAAATACGATAACACATATGCTGTGAGTTTAAATACAAATATTGTTCTAGACAATATCCACACTCAAATAAGTCCTCATTACAATTATTGATACACTATTTTACAAAATAGTGAGGACTGCTAAAACAACTGTCTTGAAATATCACTCCATACCCCGACTAGTTTCCACTATATTTTCACCTCCTGAGAAGAAAAATGGAACAAAAAAGAAAAGGGTGAGCTCAACTAGCCCAGTAAAACATATTATGACTAAGATAATGTAGAACAAATTATCCTTAGTCCTCAATAGGGAAAAAACTGATAGAATACAATAGACAACTAGTTTTAGATCAACAACTGCAGCGAAAACAACAATTCATTAGAAGAATTAAGTAGAGAATGTAGTCTACTATCTTCTATGATTTAAAAATCCATCATCAATATTTTATCCCTGTAACATCAATCAATATACATCTTGAATCAAATATTCATCTTCGCACTATGGACCAAAGATATTCATTTGTATCACCAGTTGGTCATGTTCATCTCAACACCTGTCCATATTTAAACTACAGGCTAAAGATATTCATCAGGTAATCATTCATCTTTGCACTACAGGCCAAAGATATTCATCAAGTATCACCATTTAAGACTGAGGATGATCAAAATATTTTAAAGAACGAATCCAGTGAGATAAAGGACACGATTAGGGATTCATAATTTAATTTATCCAAGTTCAAGAATACTTCATAATAATCAATTATGGAGCAAAATTCAAGAATAAAGTTCAAAACATAGATCCAATCAAAGATAAGAACCATAACAGACAACTTGGATATAGAAAAGAAAACTCAAGGAATTTCTGATCATTTCAAGAATTATAGAAGCAATACTTACCGTAGTAAGTTTAGAGTTAGGAATCTGAAATGAACAATATACTGAAACAAGCAATGGATTTTCAATCGTCATGCGGTGAGTCCGCGTGATGTAAAATTTCCACAATTTAATAACCATTGAATACGAAGGGTTATTCACCAGGAATGCGGTAGTCCGCGTAGACAGGTTATTCCTAAAGAATAATAAGGAATGGAAAAACAAAAGGATTTCACCCTGCATGCGGTAGTGCGCGTAGACAGGTTATTCCAATAGAATAATAAAAAATGGAATAACAAAAGGATTTCACCATGCATGCGGTAGTTCGCGTAGACAGGTTATTCCAATAGGATAATAAAGAATGGAATAACAACCCTTACGAGTATTGAAAGAAAATAACTCTCTTCATGAATTCGAAAGAAATAATACCCCTTACAAATACAACAAATAATATCCCTTACGAATATTAAATGAAGATAATATTCTTTATGAATACGAAAAATAATATCGTAAGCGAATATGAAATAAATAATACCCCTTATGAATACAACAAATAATATCTCTTACGAATATTGAACAAAGATAATATTCCTTACGAATATGAAAAATAATATCGTAAGCGAATATGAAATAAATAATATGTGAGACCCCAGATTTTATCAATAAAGATTTAAATTTTGTCGAAATAATTTTTAATATTATGGTGTGAATTAAAGATAATATTATAGTTGTGGGTAGTATTTATAAATTTTGCAAAAAGTATGCAAGTGGTTATATTATATTCGATTGGTGGGGGAATATTCGGTTTAGCGGGAATATTAAATGCACTACTCAATCATTGGTGGACCCTACAATGTAATTATTGTCGGATTGAAAAACGACAAAAATATTTTATTGAAATAACTATGCGGAAGTTTTACTACAATGGTTCTTGTTGAACTACTCGGTAGTAAAAATGCGATGTCGTGTGGTTTGCAAGTAGCACACGGTATTGATTATTGATGCTTATGTGAGAAGTCACTCGGTTTGATTCCATTATTATCGATTAATAATATGAATTATTATAATGATAATGACGCTTTTGTTTTATTCAGATTATTAACGTAATAAAATGAAACATCTTTATATAAAAATAGAATACTTTATTAAAGTTATTCTATAAATAGAATATATTATATTTTATTATGCATAGTGTTGCATAGTGTTTTGCATAGTGTGTTTTGCATAGTATTGCATAGTGTTTGCATAGTAAAATGTTTTTATATAAATAGAATATATTATATTTTATTTAAAAGATTTTTCTTTAAATATGGACCGTCGATTAAAGTAAATCAATCTGACCGCTTCATGGATTAGTTACTATGCATTCCATTTTTCTATAAATAAAGCTCATTCCTTCATTATTTTCTTACTAATTCATTGAAACTCTAGAGAGAGAAATTATAGAGAGAAGCTATAGAGAAAAATTATAGAAAGAAGAAGAGTATTCTCGCTACTTCACTACTTACATATTCAGGTTCTTTTACGGTGTGGGTGTTATTCTTTCTTCTTGAAGAGAACTTACATTTATTCCATTCACTATTATTACATTGGAATAACTTTTGTAAAAGTGGCATACCCTATACATAACTTTGTATACGCCAGCGTACCCTATACTTGGTGAAATCCTTATGTTATTCCATTGTTTATCATTCATTGGAATAACTTTTGTATCTGTGATTTTACCTATACTTGGTGACATTCTTCTATTATTCTCATTGGAACATCCTCGTCATGCATGTGTTTTTACAGGACTGGTTCCGTCTTTTTATCATTCTGTTGGAATATCCTATCATGTGTTTTACACCGGATCGGTTCCATCTTTATTATTCTGTTGGAACATCCCAGCTTGTTGTGAATTTCACGACCGGTTCCGTTATTATTATTCTCGTTGAATAACTTTTCGGCATCTGAGTACCGCATGCATGGTGATTTCTTTTGTTATTCCATTCTTTATTATACCCGGTTGGTATCGAGCCATAAGTGTGAAGAGCCCCAGCCTCTCATTGGTGACTTCGTTGATGGGGATGCACCGCCGCACTCTCTCGTGGGGACGCTGTTCTGCGGTGGCAAACCCGATAGGTATCAATTTGAGGTCTTGACACAAGTTGGTGTCCGTGAGTCACAGTTGGTATCGAGCTTAGGATATGATCCTCGGCTAAGATGCTTGAGATAAGAACTAGGAGGGAAGAGACGGAAATTCCTTCGCTAGTATGACCTACCTAAGTTTATTTGTTATTTAATTAGTCGATTGAGTATAGGGATAATATTTGATATATTAATTAACCCTTTTGCTTCACAATTCCTTTCGTGTAATAAAGAGTGTAACTAGGTCGAGCGGGAATAATGATTGGAATAGAAATCATGGTCATCATTTAGTAGTTATATTTGGTGATTCAACTAGGATGGAGGCACCAAAGGTCATCTCCTGCACAAACCAAAGCCGGTAGTTTAAGAGAGCGTTTTTTTTCTCGTGACGAGGAACTGAATAAAATTATCACGGGTAAGTTAATCATAAGCTCTTGCGAAGTCTATACCGTGTTAGATACCGTTCTACCCACTCTTTTATTTCACCTAGTTGTGTTCAACGTTTAAATTTGATTCAAGAAGTTAAACTTTGACTTATTGGTTGAACCTTCGTTAGTAGGAACCTTCGTTACCTCCACATTTTATTAATCTTGTTGTTTCAAATAAACACTTTCACGTTACTCGTCGATATTATCTCTTTGAAAATACTTGCCTTTGATGTGATTTTAGGAATCAATTGGTTAACTACTCATTATTTTTTTGTAAGGTTGTTAGCTTTCATATTCCTAACCAACTTTTATTATCTGAATTCAAAGCAACCAAACCACTAAAGTCAATCATTGTCATATCAAGCCATAAGTAAAGAGCCCCGATCCTTTCGTTGTTGACTTCCTTGTGTGGAATGCAAAGCTTCGACTTTCTCGTAGGCGACATCGTGAATGAAGATGGCAAGTTTATAGGTATCATTGTGAGGTGCTATCTAGGTTAAGGGATAGAAGTCACGATTGGTATCAATGTAACGTACTATCCAAGTCTTGGATAAGAGTAGCGAGCTTTGAATGATATTTCTATCATTAATAAATTTCTTGACGTATTCTTGAAGATTTCTAGCCTACCCTAGGCGTGAAATCGAATTTTGTATTGACCCCAGTACAAAAACCCATTTCTTAAACCCTCAAATATTTCTTCAACTAAATGAACAGTTTACGTGGTTTATGATGAAAGTCATAATAAAAGCATTGGAATAATGAAAATCATGGGTATTCGTGGTATTAGTAAGTTTTATGATGAGTTATGTTGGTTAGTATGTAAAAACATGAAAGTTTCTTAGAAATCACAAAGAGTTGAAAATCGATTTTGGTGAAAAACGTAACATGAAATTCAATTGACCATATCTCTTATTATATTTTGAATTTTTGAATGTGGTCAAGTCCTAGAGTTAGATCTACGAGTTACCTAACTAATCCAAGTGGAATTACTGGAAAAGGTGTTGTGGATTTTTGTGTGGACTGATTTTAGCAAAGGACGCCAAAGCTGTAAATTTCGAAAATGCTATTGCCTGAAACTTTAAGGGACTGTTTCGGCCACTTAAATTATGAGAAAAATTCTGGGTTTTGGGACATGAAAGTATATGGTATAAAGTACCTCCTGTCCAAAAATGAGCTCATTCGACTTAAAATGAGCAAGTTATGACTATTTCAATATTTAGGTTTTTCCGATGAAAAACGCTATAACCTGGAAAGTTCTATAACTCAATGACCATGAAATTTAAACTGAAGCTCACGTTAACATGTGTAAGGTCCTGCCAAGATTTGGGAATTTTAGAGTTAAACTTGAGGTAGCTAATTTCTTAAGGAATTAAGTGGAAATTGATTTTTGAAAAATAGTAAATGAATTTTAAAAATTCGGAAAAATATATTTTCATTATGGGATTATATTATGCTAAATCCCGGAAAAGAAATATTTTTGGGACTGATTTGGTATTTTTATGAAAATAGTTTAGTTATGAACATATGAGTTAAATATGTTATGTGAAGTAACAAAGTTGAAAATAGGATTTAATGGCTAAAGAATCCTATATAGAGTATATGCATATTTTTTGATGAGGATTTGATCATTCGTGATGATATCTTATGAGTATGGCATTTTGAATGATTAAATGCATTATATGGTAAAGTAAACAATTAAGATAAATTGTTTATAAATTTAAGAAGTGATTAAAATATTGTTATAATATTAATGATATTAGATTATGAGATTATTAAGTGATTGATAACATGGGGATATTCTTGAATCTGGATAAATTATATTATAAATGTTTAATATTTATCCTTTATCTCATTTGATTGATTCTTTATATCATTATCCTCATGCTTATTTTATGTTGAAAGTCATCATACATGGCTCAGTAGTGCATAGATGGACTTGGTATGATTATGACCGAGGATTGTTAGGTATAATCATAACTCAGTAATTGAAAACACAATTATCTTTTCTTCAGTGGTGCATGGATAATTTGTGGTCGTGATACTAATGAATACACAATTATCTTTGGTAGTAGTGCATGGATAATTTGTGGTCGTGATATTAATGAATACACAATTATCTTTGGTAGTAGTGCATGGATAATTTGTGGTCGTGATACTAATGAATACACAATTATCTTTGGCAGTAGTGCATGGATAATTTGTGGTCGTGATACTAATGAATACACGATTATCTTTGGCCGTAGTGCATGGATAATTCGTGGTCGTGATACTAATGAATATCCTTGGCCTGTAGTGCAGGGATGATTCGATGATATGGATTAATTATGGAGCTGAGTCTCAGCAATGAAATATTAATTCATGGATGTGGTAAAAGTTATCTTTGGCCATAGTGCATTGATAGACTTGGTATGATTATGACCAAGGATTATTCGGTATAATCATGACCGTAATTGAAAACACGAATATCCTTGGCCAATGGTGCATGGATAATTCGTGGTCGTGATACTATTAAGTCTGCGTCAAAGATTATTGGTTTCTGATTTGTATATCTTTGGCACAGTAGTGCAAAGATGAATTGTTAATGAATATCTTTGGCCGGATTGCAAAAATGAATTTAATGTTTTCAACGATAAAGGTATTCAAGGTATCCTCATCTCTTTATCATATCAGGTACGTTCCCTAATTTCGAGGGCAAAATTCCATAAGGAGGGGAGATTGTGAGACCCCAGATTTTATCAATAAAGATTTAAATTTTGTCGAAATAATTTTTAATATTATGGTGTGAATTAAAGATAATATTATAGTTGTGGGTAATATTTATAAATTTTGCAAAGTATGCAAGTGGTTATATTATATTCGATTGGTGGGGAATATTAGGTTTAGCGAGGAATATTCGCATACAACTACTCAATCATTGGTGGACCCTATTAATGTAATTATTGTTTGATTGAGAAAACGACAAAATATTTTATTGAAATAACGGCGGAAGTTTTACTGTGTTCTTGTTGAACTACTCAGTAGTAAAAGTAAATGAATGTCGTGTGGTTGCATAAATAGCACTTACGGTATTGATTATTGATGCTTATGTGAGAAGTCACCGGTTTGATTCCATTATTGTCGATTAATAATATGAATTATTATAGCGATAATGACGTTTTGTTTTATTCAGTATTATTAACGTAATAAAAGCGAAACATCTTTTATATAAAATAGAATACTTTATTAAAGTTATTCTATAAATAGAATATATTATATTTTATTATGCATAGTGTTGCATAGTGTTTTGCATAGTGTTTTGTATAGTATTGCATAGTGTTTGCATAGTAAAATGTTTTTATATAAATAGAATATATTATATTTTATTTAAAAGATTTTTCTTTAAATATGGACCGTCGATTAAAGTAAATCAATCTGGACCGTTCATGGATTAATTACTATGCATTCCATTTTCCTATAAATAAAGCTCATTCCTTCATTATTTTCTTACGAATTCATTGAAACTCTAGAGAGAGAAATTATAGAGAGAAGCTATAGAGAAAATTATAGAAAGAAGAAGAGTATTACCACTTCTACTTCACTACTTCTATATTCGCCTTCTTTTACTAGTAAGGGTGTTATTCTTTCTTCTTGAAGAGAACTTACATTATTCCATTCACTATTATTCTGTTGAAATAACTTTTGTAAAAGTGGCATACCCTATACATAACTTTGTATCGCGGCATACCTATACTTGGTGAAATCCTTATGTTATTCCATTGCTTATTATTCATTTGAATAACTTTGTATCACGCCAGTTTTACCTATACTTGGTGACATTCTTCTATTATTCATTGGAACATCACATGCATGTGTTTTACACCGGACTGGTTCCGCTTTTTATTATTCTATTGGAACATCCTGTGCATGTGTTTTACACCGACTGGTTCCGCTCTTTATCATTCTGTTGGAATATCCTATCTCGTGTGTTTTACACCGATCCGGTTCCATCTTTATTATTACTGTTGGAACATCCATCGGTGTGAATTTCACGACTTTGGTTCCGTTATTATTATTACTGTTGGAATAACTTTTGTCTGCGCGGCACCGCATGCATGGTGGTGATTTCTTTTGTTATTCCATTCTTTATTATACCCAAATGGTTAAAACTTTGACTTCTATACTCCATGAAATTAGTAGAATATCCTTGATATTTGCGTTTCATCCAAAGATCTTTCACGGAAATATTCTTCCGATCATTCTTGAATTTTACTCTATGAAACGATTATTATGTTGACAATTTGGGCGTTAATAATTCATGGATTAAATAATTCTTGAACTTGTTTTATTGAATTATTATGTCATTGTCATCATCCTCATGTTATATTATGTTATCTTTGGCTTACGTGCATAGATGAACTTAGTATGATTATGACCGGATAATCATGCGGTATAATCATGACTTGATATAAATGATGTGACAAAAGTCCTCGGTGGCACGTAATGCACGATGATGGATAGTTTTTGGTATGATTATGACCGGGGTGATTCGGTATAGTCATGACCATTGATAATTTGATGAAAATCCTTGGCCGTGGTACGAGGGATGATTAGATGTGGTGGTTTATTTATTAAAATCGAGTCTCAAATGATAAAAATTGATGAAAACCTTTTAAAACCTAAAAGATAGTAGACTTTATTCTCTACTTGACTCTTTAAATGGATTGCTAATTCCACCGCAGCTTAAACTGGTTTGTCTATTGTATTTTATCGGTTTAATCTTGTTGAAGGCTAATGATAATTTATTACGTATTATCTTAGTCATAATATTTCTTCTTCGGGCTAGTTGAGCTCACCCTTTCTTTCATTGTTCTCTTGAGAAATGAGAACATAGTTTGGGACGAGTCGGGGAACGAAGTAATGGTCCGTAGAGGATAGCATTAGTAGTCCTCACTATTACGTGAAATAGTGTGATAATAGGCAGTAAATGAGGACTCCTTTTGAGTTTGTATAATATCTAGTAGACAAAATTTGTATTCAAACTCACGGTTTATGTCGTATTGTACACGACAGTTATATTAGTAAGTTGTATTTGAATTTATGTACCATGTAAGTGGCGACCCAAGATGGGTGACGTATACCTAATTTTGGGGGCGTCACATAATACCCCTTACCTTAGTAGAAGATTGAATACTAAAGTAGGGTAGTAGCATGATACTCCTCTTCTTTCTCTCTATAGTTTCTCTCTCTAGAATTTCAGTGAATTCGTAAGAAATAATGAAGGAATGAGCTTCTATTTATAGAAAAAGGACTGAATAGTAACTAATTCATAAACGGCCCAGATTAATTTACTTTTAAATAGACGGTCCATATTGATTTACTATTAAAACTTAAAGCAACGGTCCATACTAATTTACTTTAAACCAACGATCCAAATTAATTTACTATTATAACTTTCCACCAGTGGTCCATATTGATTTACTATTATAACTTTGCACCAGCGGTCCGAAAAATTAGCACATCTCCTCATGGAATAATAAGCCAAACTTATAACAAATACCTCATAACAAACCCCTCTATTTATATCAAAAATTGAATAAATATTTACCACAAATCACTTATCTTTAATCTTTCAACAATTATTCATCAATAATATTTTAACTCACAATATTTAACAACCAGATCATTCTCAGGAAAGAAGGGGCTTTTCAATAAGGATTTCTCCCTATTGGCGCACAATTAGGTGACCAAACCCCTTTCCACGATTGAACTTTCTAGACATCGTCAATAATGCAAATAATTATAATATGAATACCATTGTCGTCTCAATTATTGATTTAATAATATAAAATATTATGCAGATGATACTATGACAATAATTGAATCAAATAACATGAGATACTATGCAGTAATTACTGTAGCAATAATTGAGTATAACTGAGTGACTTCTCACGCAAGCATCAATAATCAATACCGTGTGCTATTATGCAACCACGCGTATTACTATTCTTTTACCACCGGGTATTTTAACAGTTTAATGGTAAAAATTTGTTTTAAAAATGAAACCAATTTTGTCATGAATAGTACCCCGTGAATAGTAACTCATGAATAGTGATAAGTGGATTTTATATTCACGAATCGATGTTCATTTCAATCTTAATCGTTATAAATGTAACGCCCCCATATCTATACTCCCACGGTATCTGATATGGTGCTTACTATGAATAAATATATAATGCATTTAAATTTATACACCCATGGTATCTGATTACAATATTACATTAAATAGAGGGACTATAAGATATAATTCCCATAGATCCAAAATTTACAGTATCCCATAACAGATGTCAATTCTCAAGAGAACTATTACTGTGTTTGGATACCCTCACTTGGATATATGAATTGTATCTGTGACTAGAGTCTATCTATCCGAAATTCAGAGTACCAGTAATAACATGAACAATCCATATTACTAATATCCTCACCCAGATGTATAGTCTATGCTAAGCGAATTTATACTATCGTATCGATAATAACTATCTATCTGAAATTAAGAGTATCAATAACAACATGAGCAGTCCATGCTATTAATACTCTCACTCAGATAAATAGTTCCCAAGGATCTCAACTAGATTCAAAGAATTCTAGTTTTTACATCTATATATATAAGAAAACACGGTTGTGGAAATAAAAGATGTTATATATATATATATATATATATATATATCATAATATTAAGATTCGATTACATGATTCTCACAATGAGTTTCGTATTATAAGGTATTTAAACAGACAAGAATATAATCTAATCTAACCAGGGACGCTTCCCTTTATCTACTCCAGATATTCCAGGGTTACCATCTAAAACTGCAAAGGGAATAATTTGCAAGGGTGAGTGTAAGTCCCCAACTTTTATGAATAAAAATGTATTTTCTATAAATATCATTTTTGAAAATTATGGAATAAATTTGATATAATGTTATAGTTGTGGGTAATATTTATAAATTTTGCAAAGTACATAAGTTGTTATATAATATTTGATTGGTCGGGGAATATTCGTTTTATACGAGGGAATATTAAATGCGACGACACAATCATTAGTGGACCCTATGGCGGGAATTATTGTCGAATTGAGAAAACGACAAAAATATTTTTATGAAAATAACGGCGGAAGTTTTACCGTTAACTGTTGAAACACCCGGTGTTAAAAGTACAGGAATACGCGTGGTTGCATAGTAGCACACGGTATTGATTATTGATGCTTACGTGAGAAGTCACTCAGTTTTGTTCAATTATTGCTTCAGTAATTGTTGCATAGTATCTCACGTTAATTGATTCAATTATTGTTGATATTTTATAATTGAGATGACGAAGTTATTAATATTATTATTTGCATTATTAACGATGTCTAGAAGTTACGCGAGGAGAGGTTTGGTCACTAATTGCGCGCGATAGGAGAAATCCTTATTGAAAGCCCCTCTTTCTTGGGAACGACCTGGTCGATTAATAGTGTGAATAATAATAATGATGATGAAGTTTTGTTTTATTAGTATTATTAATGTAATAAAATAGAAAAGCTTTTTATATAAAATAGAATACTTTTATAAAGTTATTCGTTTTATTAGGCTAATAGTAAAATCTTTTTATATAAAATAGAATACTTTTATAAAGTTATTCGTTTTATTAGACAATAATTAGAATATATTATATTTTATTATGCATAGTATTTGTATAGTGCCTGCATAGTGTTTGTATAGTAAAATCTTTTTAAAAGTTATTCGTCTTATTAGATTATAAATAGAATATATTATATTTTATTGTAAACCAATCTGGACCGTCCGTTTAAAGTAAATCGATCTGGACCGTTCATGGATTGGTTACTATTCAGTCCATTCTTCTATAAATAGAAGCTAATTCCTTCATTATTTCTTACGAATTCACTGAAACTCTATAGAGAGAAACTGTAGAGAGAATTATTCTTCTATCTCGAGCGTATTTTTTTAGCGTTTAAGAAAGCTTTGAGCGTAGTGCAAGTTTCTTCAAGAATATCCCCGCCCTACCATCGAAGTACTCTTCTTTATAAGGTAAGGGGTATTTTTTTTTATATTTATGAAGAGAACTTCTATTATTCCATTCTTTATTATTATGTTGGAATAACCTGTATACACGGTCTACCCTATACTTGGTGATTTCTGTTGTTATTCCATTCTTTATTATTCTGTTGGAACATCCTATCTATGCGTTTTACGCCGGACTTGGTTCTGTCTTTATTATTCTGTTGGAATATCCTGTCTGTGCATTTTACGTCGGACCTATTTCCCTCTTTATTATTACATTTGGAATATCACATGCATGCGTTTTATGCTGGGACTGATTCCGTTATTTATTATTACATTGGAATAACTTTATCTATCTGCAATACCGCATGCATGGTGATTTCTGTTGTTATTCCATTCTTTTTTATTACATTTGGAATATCACAGCCGGTGTGCATTCGCTTTGACTGGTTCCGTTATTTATTATTATGTTTGAATAACTTTGTTTATGTGAAGTCTAGAATGCATGGTGATTTCTTTTGTTATTCCATTCTTTATTATACTCGGTTGGTTAAAGTTTTGACTTCTATACTCCATGAAATTAGTGGAATATCTTTGATATTTAAGCTTCATCTAATATCTTTTCATGGAAATATTCTTACGAGCATTCTTGAATTTTACTCTCTATAAAGAAGTATCATGTTGACAATATGGGCGTTATTAGTTCTGAATAAATTAATTCTTGAACTTATTTTATTGAATTCTTATATCATTGTCATCATCCTCATATTTATATTTTGTTGAAAGTCATCTACATGGCTTTGTAGTGCATAGATGGACTTGGTATGATTATGACCGAGGATTATTCGGTTGTAATTATGGTAGTAATGTTACAAATGATGTGGTAAAAGTCCTCATTGGCCCGTAGTGTATTGATGGATGATTGTTGGCATGATCATGACCATTGATGAATAGACGAATATCCTTGGCCCGTAGTGCATGGATAATTTGTGGTTGTGATACTTATGAATATCCTTGGTCGTAGTGCATGGATGAGGTGGATTATTTATTAAGCTGAGTCCTAGCGATAAAAGTGATGAAAAACCTTTTAAATCATAAAAGATAGTAGATTTTATTCTCTACTTGACTCTTTTAATGGATTGCATGTTCCGCTGCAGTTAAACTTGATGTCTATTGTATTTTATCAGTTTAACACTGTTAAAGACTAGTGATAATTTATTCTGCATTATCTTAGTCATAATATTTCTTCTTTGGGCTAGTTGAGCTCACCCTTTCTTTCCTTTGTTCTCTTGAGAAATGAGAGCGTGGGCTGGGACTAGTCGGGGAGCAGTAGTGACGGTCCGAGAAGATAGTATTAGTAGTCCTCACTATTACATTAAATAGTGTGACAATAAATATAATGAGGACTTATTAAAGAGAGTGGATATTGTCTAGAAGACAATATTTGTATTAAAACTCACGACTTTCTTGTTGTATATTAAAGATTATATTTGTATTCTATACCATGTATTTGGCGACTCGAGAATAGGTGATGTATACCTATTTTTTGGGCGCGTCCAGTTAGTATCAAAAAGCTTAGGGATATGATTCTGGTGAGATGTGAGACAAGAACTAGGAGGGAGAAACGAAATTCCTTCGCTAGTATGACCTACCTAAGTCTATTTGATATTTAATTGGTCGGTCTGAGTATAGGGATAATATGTGATATGTTAATTAACCCTTGTTTTGTGGCAGTGTTTGAAAATGGCATCCGAGAATGTTGAGAACATCAATGGAGCACAGGAGACCGTTGAGTCTCCACAGATCAATAATTAGGATAATGTGCATCAGGAAGGCGAAAATCCTCAGGCAAACAACAACATTGACCAAATGATGAATGATGGAATGTTCCGAGGCTTCATTAAATTCATGCAACATCAGGCGAGAGCGGCTCCTATCGAAAATGCAGGTGAAAACACTAGCAACTCTCGGACGGTCACCGCCAAACAATTCAAGGCTGGGACCACGAGTTTTTGGAGAGCCAAAACCACTTAAAAGCGAGGCGTGGATAAAACAGATCAACAAGATATTTGATGTCTTAGGTTGCTCTGAGGAGCAAAAGGTTTCCTTTGCCACCTTCATGTTGCGGGCAGAGGCAGATTACTGGTGGGAATCTATAAAGCGTACTCAACCTACCGCACTGAAGATGTCTTGGGAAAAGTTTCAAGAATTGTTCAACGACAAGTACTTTCCTGAAAGTATTCGTCACATGAAAGAGATAGAGTTCATTAAACTGGAGCAAAATAACATGACCGTGTCGCTGTACGAAGCCAAGTTTGCCGAGCTATCCCGGTTTGCGTCCCATTTGGTTGATAATGAGGAGAGAATGACGCGAATGTTTTTAAGAGGTTTGAAACCAGAGATAAGTCAATATCTTATCTCTCATAAACTGTGTTTGTATTCAAATGTTGTTAATAGAGCTCAGTTATTGGAGCGCGATAATGAGTCAACCCAACCAAAAGAGAGCAGCCGGCAAAATGATAATACCAGTGATAACAATCATCGAAGCGGTGACAATAAGCGTGGAGGAATCAACATGCCGAAATGGTAACCACTTGGTGGTAATCATGGCCAAAGAAATAAGAATGGACATTTCAAGAAGAGGAGATTCAACAATGATGGAAAGACGTCAGCATCAGTACTTGTTGTTAAGGAAGGAGAACAACCACCTATCATATGCTTCAAATGCGGAGGGAGGACACATCGGTCAAAGCGTGCGATCTTCAGTCCAAAGCATGTTATAATTATAGAAGAGAAGGTCACCTAGCCCGATTTTGTCGTTCAATAGAGGACAAGCTCGGCTAGGATGGAGGCACCCAAGGACACCCTAGAAAAGTCAAAGCCAGTGGTCTGCAGGAGAGCGTTTGTCGTGACCTCCCGAAAAAGCAAGGAACCCGAATGAGGTCATCACGGGTAAGCTTATCATAAACTCTAGCGAAGTATATACCTTATTTGATCTGGGTTCTACCCATTCCTTTATTTCTCCTACTTGCGCTCAACGTTTAAATTTGACTCGGGAGAAATTGGACTTTGACTTATCTGTTGAAACTCCGTTGGGAGAAACCTTCATTACATCCACTTGTTTATAAGTCTTGTTTGGTTCAAATTGGTACCCTCACATTACACTGTCGATCTTATTTCATTGAAAATACTTGCATTTGGCGTAATTCTAGGATTGATTGGTTAACTACTCATCATGCAAAATTGATTGTTTTAAGTAAGGTTGTTAGCTTTACTATTCTAACCAACCTATTATGCGAATTCAAGCAACCAAACCATAAAAATCAATCATTTGTCATCTCAAGCCATAAAGCTATTCGTTTATTGAAAAGCGGATGTCAAGCTTTCTTAGCTCATGTCACGGATCTAAACAAGAATCGTTAGTTTTGAATGATATTTCTATTGTTAATGAATTTCTGACGTATTACGAAGAACTTCTGGCCTACCCCTTAACGTGAAATTGAATTTTTATCGACCTTGAACCCGGTACAAAACCCATTTCCAAAGCCCCATATCGAATGGCTCTATTGAACTTGAGAGTTAAAGACCCAACTGCGAGAATTGTTAGACATTGGCTTTATTCGTCCTAGTACTTCTCCTTGGGATGCTCCTGTTCTATTCATGAAGAAGAAAGATGGGAGTATGCGACTTTGTATTGATTATTGGGAGTTGAATCATGTCACCATCAAAAATAAGTACCCATTGCTACGTATTGATGACTTGTTTGACCAGTTGCAAGGCGCCAAATTCTTTTCA
The DNA here is from genome assembly GCA_020205615.1 of Panax quinquefolius. Lineage (NCBI taxonomy): Eukaryota > Viridiplantae > Streptophyta > Magnoliopsida > Apiales > Araliaceae > Panax > Panax quinquefolius. Next base: position 175,117 of record JAINUW010000441.1, on the reverse strand, counting down.
AAGATTGATCTTCGTTCCGGATATCACCAATTGAAGATTAAAACCGATGACATTCCAAAGACGGCTTTCAGAAATCAGTACGGGCATTATGAATTCCTAGTCATGTCTTTTGGATTGACTAATGCTCCTGTTGCCTTCATGGATATGATGAACCGAGTATTCAAGGAATATTTGGATCACTTTGTGATCGTCTTTATTGATGACATCTTTATTTATTCCAAAATCCGTGAAGATCATGAGAAACACTTTAGGCCGATACTCCAAAAGCTTCGTGAATATAAGCTTTATGCCAAGTTGAAGAAATGCGAGTTCTGGCTTGAGGAAGTAGCATTCCTTGGGCACGTGGTATCAAGTCATGAAATATTTGTTGACCCAGCAAAGATTGAAGCTATTCAAAGCTGGGAGAAACTTAAATCAGTGACCGAAGTGCGTAGCTTTCTCGGCTTAGCTGGTTATTATCGGAGATTCGTAAAAGGGTTTTCTCGAATCGCTACTCCCTTAACTTAGCTGACTCGAAAAGATACAAAATTCGGTTGGAGCGAGAAATGTGAGAAGAGTTTACAAGAACTCAAGAGAAGACTCATTTCAAAGACCTCGTTACGACAATACCATTTTGGCTCGGAGGATTTGTAATCTCTGGTGATGATGCTTCAGCAAAGGGCTAGGATGTGTTCTCATGCAACATGGGAAAGTCATAGCCTATGCCTCTCGACAACTCAAAGAATATGAGAGGAATTATCCTATTCATGATCTAGAGTTGGCAGCTGTTGTCTTCGCACTTAAAATTTGGAGGCATTACTTGTATGGGGAGAAAGTGGAGATCTTTACGGATCATAAAAGCCTCAAATATTTCTCCACTCAAAAGGAACTAAACATGCGACAGCGACGTTGGCTTGAACTGTTCAAAGATTATGATCATACCATCCAATACCATCCTGGAAAAGCGAACGTGGTAGCTGACGCATTGAGTAGAAGATCATATGCGGGTACGAGTGCGATATTGTCAACGCAAAGGCCCATTTTGTATGATTTGCAAAGGATGGAGATAGAGATAAAGACTCCAGGGACCCAAGTGATGATGGAGAATATATGAGTGGAACCGACTTTAATCGATAAAGTTAAAGTTGCTCAAGCTACAGACCCGGAGCTGATGCATATGAGGAAGAAAGTATAAGAAGGTGCTATGTCAGAAGTAAGAATCGATGAAGAAGGAATACTTCGAGTCAACTCCAGACTTTGTGTTCCTAACGACCCTGAGTTAAAGTATAAAATCATGATGGAGGCGCACAACACACCATTTGCAATCCATCCTGGGAGTACTAAGATGTATCATGATCTTCGACAAACATTTTGGTGGGGCAATATGAAGAGAGAGATAGCGTTTTTTATCTCAAGGTGTCTAACGTGTCAACGAGTCAAGGCAGAGCATCAGGTACCAAAAGGTCCATTGCAACCACTCGAAATTCCAGAATAGAAGTGGGAGCACATTACCATGGATTTTGTTACTGGTCTTCCCAAGGTTTCTCAGGGTATAGATGCAATTTGGGTCATTGTTGGTAGATTGACCAAGTCTGCTCATTTCTTACCTATACGAGAAACTTATACACTTGAACGTCTTGCTCGTATGTACATAAACGAGGTTGTAAGATTGCATGGTATGCCAGTATCCATAGTTTCTGATCGAGACCCAAGATTCACTTCACGATTTTGGGTTAGTTTTCAAAAAGCTATGGGCACGGATTTATGATTTAGTTCGGTATATCATCCTCAAACGCAGACGGACAATCGAGAGGACTATTCAAACTCTTGAAGATTTATTAAGACTCGTGTCCTTGACTTGAGGAAGTTGGGACAAGTTCTTACCATTGGTGGAGTTTTCCTACAACAACGCTTATCAAGCAAGTATTGGCATGGCTCCATTCGAGCGTTGTATAGAAGAAAGTGTCGTTTCTCGAAGATCTTTGGGATGAGGCGGTGAAGCAACGTTGTTGGGACCGGAGTTAAATGCGTATGACTATGGAAAAGATTCAAACGATCCGACAACGTATAAAAACCTCACAATCTGAAACAAAAGAGTTATCTTGATCTTCATCGAAAGGACGTGGAATTCGATATTGGAGATCATGTGTTGTTACGTGTTGCTCCATGGAAAGGAGTTACGAGATTTGAAAAGAGAGAAAGCTCAATACTCGATTCATTGGCCCATTTTAATCCTCGATCGAGTAGGGGCGTAGCTTTATAGACTCGCTTTTCCGCCAAGTATGTCTTGTGTTCATAACGTTTTTCATATATCCATGTTACGTAAATATGTGAAAGACCCGAACCACATTATTGAGTTAGAACCGGACGAAATAGCGGAAGATTTAACGTATGAAGAGGTTCCAGTTCAAATCTTGGATAAGAAGGAACATATTCTACGCTCCAAGGTTATACCTCAAGTCAAAGTTTTATGGAGGAACCACAATGTTGAGGAAATGACCTGGGAGTTAGAATTTGAAATGAAATCAAGGTATTCTTACCTCTTCGACATACCAAGTATTTACCCTAATTTTGAGGGCGAAATTTCATAAGAAGGGGAGATTGTAAGACCCCAACTTTTATGAATAAAAATATGTTTTCTATAAATATCATTTTTGAATATTATGGAATAAATTTGATATAATGTTATAGTTGTGGGTAATATTTATAAAATTTGCAAAGTACGCAAGTTGTTATATAATATTTAATTAGTCGGGGAATATTCGTTTTAAACAGGGAATATTCATACGACGACACAATCATTGGTAGACCCCACAACGGAATTATTGTCGGATTGAGAAAACGACAAAAATATTTTTATAAAAATAACGACGGAAGTTTCTACTGATTAATCGTTGAAACACCGGTGTTAAAAGTACATGGAAAACGTGTGGGTTGCATAGTAGCACCGGTATTGATTATTGATGCTTACGTGAGAAGTCACTCAGTTTTGTTCAATTATTTCTTCAGTAATTGTTGTATAGTATCTCACGTTAATTGATTCAATTATTGCTGATATTTTATAATTGAGATGAGGAAGTTATTAATATTATTATTTGCATTATTAATAATGTCTAGAAGTTCTGTCAAGGAGAGGTTTGGTCACCTAATTGCCCGCCAATAGGGAGAAATCCTTATTGGAAAGCCCCCTCTTTCCTGGGAATGACCTGGTCGATTAATAGTGTGAATAATAATAATGATGATGAAGTTTTGTTTTATTAGTATTATTAATGTAATAAAACGAAAAAAGTTTTTATATAAAATAGAATACTTTTATAAAGTTATTCGTTTTATTAGGCTAATAGTAAAATCTTTTATATAAAATAGAATACTTTTATAAAGTTATTCGTTTTATTAGACAATAATTAGAATATATTATATTCACGAATCGATGTTCATTTCAATCTTAATCGTTATAAATGTAACGCCCCCATATCTATACTCCCACGGTATCTGATATGGTGCTTACTATGAATAAATATATAATGCATTTAAATTTATACACCCATGGTATCTGATTACAATATTACATTAAATAGAGGGACTATAAGATATAATTCCCATAGATCCAAAATTTACAAAGATCCCATAATGTATGTCAATTCTCAAGAGAACTATTACGTGTTTGGATACCCTCACTTGGATATATGAATTGTATCTGTGACTAGAGTCTATCTATCCAAATTTGAGTACCGATGTAATAACATGAACAATCCATATTACTAATATCCTCACCCGGATGTATAGTACATGCTAAGCGAATTTATACTATCAGATCGATAATAACTATCTATCTCAAAATTAAGAGTATCATCAATAACAACAATGAAAGCGTCCATGCTATTAATACTCTCACTCAGATAAATAGTTCCCAAGGATCTCAACTAGATTCAAAGAATTCTAGTTTTTACATCTATATATATAAGAAAACACGGTTGTGGAAATAAAAGATGTTATATATATATATATATATATATATATCATAATATTAAGATTCGATTACATGATTCTCACAATGAGTTTCGTATTATAAGGTATTTAAACAGACAAGAATATAATCTAATCTAACCAGGGACGCTTCCCTTTATCTACTCCAGATATTCCAGGGTTACCATCTAAAACTGCAAAGGGAATAATTTGCAAGGGTGAGTGTAAGTCCCCAACTTTTATGAATAAAAATGTATTTTCTATAAATATCATTTTTGAAAATTATGGAATAAATTTGATATAATATTATAGTTGTGGGTAATATTTATAAATTTTGCAAAGTACATAAGTTGTTATATAATATTTGATTGGTCGGGGAATATTCGTTTTATACAGGGAATATTCGTACGACGACACAATCATTGGTGGACCCCACAACGGAATTATTGTCGAATTGAGAAAACGACAAAAATATTTTTATGAAAATAACGGCGGAAGTTTTACCGTTAACTGTTGAAACACCCGGTGTTAAAAGTACAGGAATACGCGTGGTTGCATAGTAACTCACGGTATTGATTATTGATGCTTACGTGAGAAGTCACTCAGTTTTGTTCAATTATTGCTTCAGTAATTGTTGCATAGTATCTCACGTTAATTGATTCAATTATTGTTGATATTTTATAATTGAGATGACGAAGTTATTAATATTATTATTTGCATTATTAATGATGTCTAGAAGTTCTGCCAAGGAGAGGTTTGGTCACCTAATTGCGCGCCAATAGGGAGAAATCCTTATTGGAAAGCCCCCTCTTTCTTGGGAACGACCTGGTCGATTAATAGTGTGAATAATAATAATGATGATGAAGTTTTGTTTTATTAGTATTATTAATGTAATAAAATAGAAAAGCTTTTTATATAAAATAGAATACTTTTATAAAGTTATTCGTTTTATTAGGCTAATAGTAAAATCTTTTTATATAAAACAGAATACTTTTATAAAGTTATTCGTTTTATTAGACAATAATTAGAATATATTATATTTTATTATGCATAGTGTTTTTGCATAATTACTGCGTAGTGTTTGCATAGTAAAATCTTTTTAAAAATTATTTGTTTTATTAGATTATAAATAGAATTTATTATATTTTATTGTAAACCAATTTGGACCGTCCGTTTAAAGTAAATTGATCTGTACCGTTCATGGATTGGTTACTATTCAGTCCATTCTTCTATAAATAGAAGCTAATTCCTTCATTATTTCTTACGAATTCACTGAATCTCTAGAGAGAAAAACTGTAGAGAGAATTATTCTTCTATCTTGAGCATATTTTTTTTTGCGTTTAAGAAAGCTTTGAGCTTAGTGCAAGTTTCTTCAAATATAGCCCCGCCCTACCGTCGGAGTACTCTTCTTTATAAGGTAAGGGGTATTATTTTTTTTTATATTCATGAAGAGAACTTCTGTTATTCCATTCTTTATTATTCTGTTGGAATAACTTTTGTATACTGCTGGCCTACCCTATACTTGGTGATTTACATTGTTATTCCATTCTTTATTATTACATTTGGAACATCATGTATGCATGCATTTTACGTCGGACTGTTTTTCGTCTTTATTATTCTCATTGGAATATCCTCATGCATGCATTTCTACGTCAACCCGATTCCGTTATTTATTATTTTATTGGAATAACTCGTCTATGCGGGTAAATCTGCATGCGTGGTGATTTCATTCTTCTTCCATTCTTTTTTTATTCATTGGAATATCCTGCCTTTGCGTTTATTACGTCCCGACCGGTTCCGTTATTTATTATTATGTTGGAATAACTTTCCTATGCTAAGTACCACATGCATGGTGATTTCTTTTGTTATTCCATTCTTTATTATACTCGATTGGTTAAAGTTTTGACTTCATACTCCATGAAATTAGTGGAATATCCTTGATATTTACGCTTCATCCAATATCTTTTCATGGAAATATTTTTCTGAGCATTCTTGAATTTTACTCTACAAAGAAGTATCATGTTGACAATTTGGACGTTATTAGTTCCTGAATAAATTAATTCTTGAACTTGTTTTATTGAATTCTTATATCATTGTCATCATCCTCATATTTATATTTTGTTGAAAGTCATTTGTGGCCTGTAGTGCATAGATGAACTTGGTATGATTATGACCATGGATTATTCGGTGTAATAATGACCATAATGTTACAAATGATGTGGTAAAAGTCCTCATTGGCCCGTAGTGCATTGATAGACAGTTGTTGGCCTGATCACGACCATTGATAAATACATGAATATCCTTGGCCCGTAGTGCATGGATAATTGTGGTTGTGATACTTATGAATATCCTTGGCCGTAGTGCATGGATGAGGTGGATTATTTATTAAGCTGAGTCCCAGCGATAAAAGTGATGAAAAACCTTTTAAATCATAAAAGATAGTAGATTTTATTCTCTACTTGACTTTTTTAATGGATTGCATGTTCCTCTGCAGTTAAACTTGATGTCTATTGTATTTTATCGGTTTAACCTTTGTTAAAGACTAATGATAATTTATTCGCATTATCTTAGTCATAATATTTCTTACTGGGCTAGTTGAGCTCACCCTTTCTTTCACTGTTCTCTTCAAGAAATGAGAACGTAGTCGGGACTAGTCGGTGAACAGAGTGACGGTCCAGATGATAGTATTAGTAGTCCTCACTATTCTGTTAAAATAGTGTGACAATAAATATAATGAGGACTTATTCTGAAAGTGGATATTGTCTAGAAGACAATATTTGTATTAAAACTCACAGCTTTCTTGTTGTATATTAAAGATTGTATTTGTATTCTGTACTATGTATTTGGCGACTCAGAATAGGTGATGTATACCTATTTTGGGGGTGTCACAGTGAGCTATGACATGCTTAACAAGTTTTGTATTTATAACAACATATGATTTGAAGAAATACAACAATTCAAATTTCGACTGATAGTTGTCACCATTTCACTATGGATTTATATTTCTGTCAGTCACATAGACTTAGAAATTGTGTTCAGATATGAGATAGGGGATCAACCTATTCAACATCCTAGGAGTACGCATCTCATCCTACCAGTGCTCAAACGCACCCAACATTAGTGTCAATATATTATCGACCGAAGATCCCATAAGGGATACCCAACTTCAGATTAGGATTTCTTACCAAACAATTTGGTTTGACACAACAGTTTAAGCTTAACAATTCATATGAATAAACAATTCATTTCTTAGTTATGCTGAAGCTATAGCAATAACCTTACAATAAGAGGTAATTCAATCAGAGGTGTAGTATATTATATCAATAAAGATATCAAGATTAAAAATCTTGTTCAACGAGTAAATAGGTTCAAGAAATTTGCATAAGTAGTTTAAGGGTTAAAAAGAACTTGCGAAAGTAATAACTTGGGTTTAGGAAACTTGCTTGAGCGTAGATCAGTCAAGTTATGCTATTCAATCATTAATAAATACCTACGATGTTCATATATATAAATCTAACACGTTAGTATTGATAACAATACTCAAATATAACATTTACATAATATCGGTTTAGATTCAATTGGGTTTCGGTGTTTAATATCTTTACCGAATATTAAATAAGTTGATAAATGGACTAAATTTTATTTATAAATTTATTATATCATTTATAATAATTTTATAAGTTCTAGGATATTTTAAAACATTTATTTATCCTTTAAATAATTTTTAAATCATTTATTTCTATTTATAAGTAATTAATATTTACTTAAAATTTTTAAAAACATTGTTTATTATTTTAAATAATTTATAATCATTTATTATAATTTTTATATCATTAATATTATTTTTCAATAATTATTTAGTATTTATAAATAATTATTCTAATTACTTTATTATTAATTTAGTTATCAATAATATCCAAATAAAATATAATATTTATTGAATTTATGTAAAAATATCATAAATTAATTATAATTATTTAATATAATTTTTAAAACTATTTTTGTATTTATTTATATTTATTTATTAATTATTTCTATTTTTTATAATTTATTTTTAGAAAAATAATTTAAGTTTGTCGATAAAGCCCTTCAGTGACAAAAAGTGTTGCTGTAGGTGTTCTTAAGTTTCTGGGCAATAGTTTGGTCATGGTCGAGTGACCAGTTTGACCACGAATGTTTCAACTACTGGTTATGATTTTGGATTTGATCAAGCTTTGATGTTATAGTAGTTTTACAGTAGTACATCATGAATCAAATTTGAGGCTTTAACCTACATATAACAAGAAGTTATAGAGGCTTAAAGTCACTGTCAGAGTTGTTCTTGAGTTTCTAGGTAACCTAAAACAGTGGTCATGGCCGGTCAACGGTTTTGTGGCTTGAATATCTTTGATTATGTGTATTGGATGTATGTTTTGTTTGTTGTATCGTGTATTATATATGTCAAGGTACATATATATATATATATATATCACTAACTATAACAAAGCTTATTTTTAAGGCCTCTAATTATACTGGTCAAAGTACAGCCAAACACTGTTTTTCATGTTCTTCAGTTTTCTAGGCAACCCAGAAAACTTGGTCAAGCTCGGTCAACGTATTTTGACCATTAATTCTAGCAATCCTATGCATTGTTTATACAATTTAAGATCATAGGTATGTAGTACATATATCAGAGTGTTAGTTAAAAATAAAACATTCCCAAAACAACAACTAGAAAACGATCAAAAGGTTTGGTCAAAGTAGCCTGTTCGACTGTTCTTGAGTTTTTTGGGTAACCCAGAAAACTACAATCCGTGAACGGTCAACCCACTTTGACTCATCATAACTTGTAATATATGGTTCTAATGAACTTGTTTTCTTTTCCAAATTAAAGACCTACTAACAGACTACAAGTAACATACAATTAACAGACTTAAACATAAACACAATTGAATCTAAAAGCCCTGACATTCGGCTGTCAAACTTGATTTTCAAATTTTCCAGATTTCTAAAAACACTTAATTAAGGCATCTAGATGTTATAAAAACGTGTTCTACTAATCTAACATACTTTATAACATACTAATACATATTTCTAAACATCTAAACAACAAAATTAACAAAGGATCAAAGAGCTAGCTATGAACTAGGGTTTGTATCTTTTCTTGATTGATTTTTGATTCTAGCTTCTGATTTGGTTGCTGCTATCACTCAGGCTTGATTTGGTAAGTAAGTAAGTGTATAATGGCTTAGAAATTTTGTGAGTTTGCTAAGCTCTAAGGTTCCTATTTATAGCATTGTTCAACTTGGCTTTTTGGTCATTTTTATGCAACTTACCTCTACAAATATCTGATCTGATGACTATTGTCATGCTTGGGAGTTACAAGTATGTCATGTGCAGCCTAGGGACTTGAATGGTGACTCCTAACCTACTTGTGAGCTAGTTAGGTTTGTTTAGTAGCTTAATTAGGCTCTAATCTTTACTAATCTTGATTAGGGTTTTGTTTTTAATGATTAGGAATGTTAAATGATGTTTATTAGTACCTAATTGAAGTTTACTAACCATGTTTAGATGTTAAGATAATCTAATTAGGGTTAAATTAACAAATTAGGTTTAGGTTTACTAATTAGGGTTAGGAGTTTGCTAATTAAGGTTAGGGTTTGTTAATATAGGGTTACTAACCTAGATTTCTCACTAATCTTAACAAGCACGATAAAGCATTTTGTCAGTGTAAGCACGATAAAGCAACTTGTCAAAACAATTATACCGAAAAGTCTGATTACGAAAAAAAAATTTAAGCACGAGGTGTCAAGCACGACGTTTTTCGGACAAAAATTTATTTGGTCAAATTTGTTAAACAAAGTATATATTAACAAATAACACATTCAGAATAGAGAAATTTTATTTATATAACTGGATTTTACACATATGAGTCTTATTAGGGTTTTGGGTTTTTACATTCACCCCCACTAATAAGAATTTCATCCTCAAAATTACAGTACAAGTTAAATAAATAATTGAGGATAATTCTCTCGCATTTTATCTTCAAGCTCCCACGTAGCTTCTTCAACGTTCTAATTTCTCCAGATTACTTTGACCGATGCTATCACTTTATTTCTCAGGACTTGCTCTTTACGGTCGATGATCTGTACAGGTTCTTCTACATAAGAAAGATCTTCTTCTATTTGGAGTGGCTCATAATTTATAACGTGTTTATAATCGTGTTTATATGGTCGTAAGACTTTAGGCGGACACATGAACACATTATGGATATGATTCAACTCGGAGAGGTAGTGCTATTTCATAAGCAACATCACCAACCCTCCTCAAAATTTCAAAAGGTCCAATGAATCTCGGACTTAGTTTTCCTTTCTTGCCAAAACGTATCTTGCCTTTCCAAGGGGATACCTTTAAGAATACATGGCTTCCTACGTTAAAGTTTCGTTGTTGACGATGTGGATCAGCGTATTTTCTTTATCGATCTTGAGATGCTTGTAATCCTTGACGAATAATTCTGATGGTTTCAGTAGTTTGTTGAATTATTTCAGGTCCTAGCATTTGTCTTTCCCCCACTTCATCCCAACATAAAGGTGTTCTACATTTTCTCCCATATAAGGCTTCATAGGGTGGCATACCTATGCTAGCATGATAACTATTGTTATAAGCAAATTTGACTAAAGGTAACTGATCTTCCCAACTTCCTTTAAATTCTATGATACAAGTTCTCAACATATCCTCTAATGTTTGTATGATTCTCTCACTTTGTCCATCAGTCTGAGGATGATAAGCTGTACTTAATCTTAATTGTGTTCCTAAATGTTTCTGAAGGCTTTTCCAAAAATTTGAAGTAAAACGTGGATCTTGATCTGATACTATGGAAACAGGTACTCCATGCCTAGAGATAATTTCATTGATGTACAGTTTGGCAAGATGATCTAAGTTATAAGTAATTTTAATAGGTAAAAAGTGAGCTGATTTTGTTAAACGGTCAACTATTACCCAAATGGCATTATGGCCCTTTTGTGTAGCTGGAAGACAACAACAAAATCCATAGTTATATGTTTCCACTTCCACTCAGGAATTGGTAAGGGTTGAAGTAAACCACTCGGCTTTTGATGTTCAGCCTTAACCCTTTGACACGTGAGACATCTATTTCTCTGTTCATATCTGACCACCAAAAGTGTCAACTTAAATCCTTATACATTTTAGTACTGCCAGGATGTATGGAAAATTTAGAATTATGAGCTTCGTTCAAAATTTCGTCTTTTAAAGCTTGATTTAACGGAACCCATATTCTATCTTCATATCTTATTATTCCATCCTTATCTATTCTGAATTTGTTATACTTGACATGATTTATATTAAACTTATACTTCTGACATTCATCATCTTTTTCCTGTATCTCTTTTACTTTGTTAAGCAAAGATGAAACTCCCTCTAAAATGTATAATTTTTTGGTAGAGGTAATTGGACATTCCACCTTAATTTCTAAATTTTCAAAGTCTTTTATTAACCTATCATTGGTGGTTAATACATTTAATTTTTCCCGATTCTTTCTACTTAACACATCAGCTACGACATTGGTTTTACCGGGATGATATAAGATTTCACAGTCAAAATCCTTTATCAGTTATAACAATCGTCTCTGTCTTAAATTTAATTACTTTTGTGTAAAAATATATTTCAGACTTTTATGATCTGTATATATCTCACACTTCTCCCCGTACAAATAATGTCTCCAAATTTTTAGAGCAAAAACTACTGCGGCTAACTCTAGGTCATGAGTAGGATACCTTTTCTCATAATCTTTAAATTTTCGTGATGCATAAGCTATCACTTTACCATGTTGCATCAACACACACCCTAAACCTTTGTGTGATGCGTCACTATATACTACAAGGCCTCTTGTATTATCTGGTAAGGATAACATTGGAGCCATGCTCAGTCGCTTCTTCAACTCTTGGAAGCTTTCCTCACATTTATCTGTCTAGACGTATTTCACTGTCTTTCGAGTTAAATTGGTTAATGGGGTTGCTATTTTTGAAAAAATCTTTTATAAACAGTCGATAATAACCCACTAAACCGAGAAAACTTTGTACTTCTGTTGGAGTTGTTGGTTGTTCCCAATTCACAACCGTTTTAATCTTAGCTGGATCTACAGATATTCCATTCTTGTCAATTACGTGACCTAAAAATTGAACTCTCTTTAACCAGAATTTGCACTTGGAAAAATTTGCATAAAGTTGTTCCTTTCGTAATATCTCTAAAACGACTCTCAAGTGTTCAGTATGCTCTTCCCGTGTTTTCAAGTATACAAGAATATTGTCGATAAACACTACAACAAATTTGTCTAAGCATGGTTTAAACACTCGATTTATTAAATCCATAAATGTTGCCGGTGCATTTGTCAATCCAAAAGACATTACAAGAAACTCATAATGTCTATAGCGTGTCCTAAACGCTGTTTTTAGCACATTATCCTTTCTTACCTTTAATTGACGATAACCTGTTCTAAGGTCAATTTTTGAAAAATGTTTGGCCCCCTTTAATTGGTCAAACAAATCATCAATCCTCGGTAAAGGATATTTATTCTTAATAATTAATTTATTTAGCTCTCTATAGTCTATACATAGTCTCATAGTTCCATCCTTCTTTACAAACAACACTGGTGCTCCCAGGGTGAAACACTAGGTTGTATGTACTTTTTATCTAAGAGTTCCTGTAATTGTATTAGTAACTCTTTCAGTTCTATAAGTGTCCATCTATATGGTGCCTTAAAAACTGGTGATGTTCCTGGTGCAAGATCAATGAAGAACTCAATTTCCCTATCTGGAGGTAAACCTGGTAAGTCATCCGGAAATACATCGGGAAAATCCTTAACTATAGGTATTTAATCTAGTTTTACTCCTTCCTGTCGAGTATCAACTATATACGCCAAATATCCTAAACAACCCTTTCTAAGTAATCTTTCTGCCTGAATTATGGTCAAACATCGAGATTGCTTAGGTGAACAACTACCGTTGAACACTACCTTTGACTTTGAAGCAGTTAAAAGGTTTATACGCTTTTGATGAAAATCAATCATCTCGTTATGGTTAACTAACCAATCCATTCCTAAAATTACATCAAATTCTCCCAACTGAATTGGTATCAAATCTACTTTAAAATTATGTCATTTTATTAGCACACTACAGTTCTTGTATATGGTTTTAACCGGAATCCTTTCATTATTAGCGATTTCTACATAAAATGGTTTGTCTAAATTTTCACATGGTATATTCAAGTTTGTAGAAAAAAATTTAGACACAAAATATTATGTAGCACCAGAATCAAATAACACATATGCATTTAAAGTGTTGATAGGGATGATACCTGTCACCACGTCCTGTGAAGCAACAACACCCCTCACCGACATATTAAATGTTCTCGCGGTAGGTCGATTATGAACCCCAACTACAGCTACTGTTGACTGATTATTCTCTGGTACTCTATTCCCCCTTCCTCCTCGGTTCTTAGGTTTAGGACAATTCTTTGAAAAATGGTCCAATGAACCACAATTAAAACATTTATTTTTATTTTGGAGAGGACATTGTGGAGAAAAATGTCCCGCTTATCCACAATTATAACATTTGTTTTGAAGGCATTGTCCTTTATGTTTCTTTCCACAAGTAGGACAGGGTTTAATGATATTATTACTAAAATTATTATTAGAATTACTTATCTTTTTCCCCGGGTTGTTAGAAAAAGTATTATCCCATTTTTGTTTGTTATTAAACCCACCTGAACTGGGTTCTGTTCTAAGTTTCCCTTTTTCATTCTGACTTTTCTTGTCCTGGTGAAATGTAGCAAGACTTTCATTCTCACTTTCGGCTATAGTGGCTTTCTCAAGTATTTCAGAGAAAGTCTTTATTTGTAGTACTTGACAACCTACTTCGAATCTGAGGTTTTAAACCCTCTTGAAATCTATGAGTTTTTCTAAGTTCAGTGGTTACTTGATGAGGAGCAAACCTGGACAATTCATTAAACTTAGCTGTATACTGGGTTATAGTAAGATCTCCTTGTTTTAAGTCCAGAAATTTTATTTCCATGCGATCTTTCAGGGATTGGGAAAAATAGTTTTCAAAGAACAACTCTTTGAATCTATCCCAAGGAACAATTTCAGTTTCTGCCTGACCCTTGGTTGATTCCCACCATTAGCCTCACCTTTTAGGAAAAAGGTTGCGAAAGTTGTCTTCTGATTATTATTAACATTGGTTACTAGGAAAAATTTCTCTATCTTAGAAATCCAAATTTGTGCCTCAACAGGTTCTGATGTACCTTTGAATTCAGGTGGTCCAACTAATTTAAAATCTTTGAAAGATGTGTTTGGGTTTACAGGTCTATTTACAACTCCTAGCATAAGGTCTACTAACTGCTGGGTAGAGTTGTCATCATTATTCATTTCTCTTTGGGGTCTTCTAGTTGGTGGCATGATTCTATATAAAACAATAAAAAAATTCACATAAGAATTTGAATAACACAACATATTATTTATTTTATATATCACAATGGTTATTTACAACAACTTAGTAGTTAAACATACTACTATCTTACAAAACATTGATTACAATAACACTTTGAATGCTTCTTTATTCATACTAATATAAAGCATTCAACCACCTATGCTATGCTCTAGAATTCATTGATATCATCAAAGGAATCTTGAATCATGTGACAAACCACAGATCGATCGATGAAATAAGCCATTTTCTTCTCTTCTACCGGATATCGAACTACACGGCGCTGCAAATCATTAAAAGTATCTCGAACACCCAGAGATGTTTTAAGAAGTCTTGACTGAATTTCCTTTCTGCCCCTTTGTGCATGGTGCAGTTGTACTTTTATTCGTTGACTATGTCCTCTCTCATGTTGTAGCATTCCCTCAGCTATATCAGCCCTAAACTTCATTTTATTTTTCTCATATTCTGTTGTCTTCATCAGTGATGCCATTGCCTCGTCATGTTCATCAATTCTCATTAATTGTCCTGACACTGGATCTTCCCCTTCCTCAGTATCTAATAGTTGTTGATCATGAAGCAATTTCTCATCTTCTGCAGCACTGGCTATATATGACTCAATTTGTGGTGGATTATTGGCTATTATTATTTCTTCAGCATTGGAGTTGGGCATCTATAAAAGAAAACTCACTTAATACTGATATAGAAATTTACACAACATAATGTTTTAATGTTATATTGTATGTGCATTTTAAAATTTTTACGGACTCGAAGAGTATATACTAAGATTTTTCTTCCTTATATCTATAGCCTTGAGGCTTTGATACCAAACTTGTAACGCCCCCATATCTATACTCCCAAGGTATTCGATATGGTGCTTACTATGAATCAATATATAATGCATTTAAATCTATACACCCATGGTATCTGATCACAATATTACATTAAATAGAGGGACTATCAGATATAATTCCCATAGATCCAAAATTCACAGTATCCCATAACAGATGTTAATTCTCAAGAGAACTATTACTGTGTTTAGATACCCTCACTTGGATATATGAACTGTATCTGTGACTAGAGTCTATCTATCTGAAATTCAGAGTACCAGTAATAACATGAACAGTCCATATTACTAATACCCTCACCTAGATGTATAGAATATGCCAAGCGAATTTATACTATCGTATCGATAGTAACTATCTATCCCAAGTTTAGAGTATCAATAACAAAATGAATAGTCCATGCTATTAATACCCTCACTCAGATAAATAGTTCCCAAAGATCTCAACTAGATTCGAAGAATTCTAATTTTTACATCTATATATGTAAGAAAACACGGTTGCGGAAATAAAAGATGTTATATATATATATATATATCATAATATTAAGACGATTACATAATTCTCATAACGAGTTTCTTATTACAAGGTATTCAAACAGACAAGAATATAATCTAATCTAACGAGGGATGCTTCCCTTTATCTACTCCAGATGTTCCAGGGTTACCATCTAAAACTGCAAAGGGAATAATTTACAAGGGTGAGCTATGACATGCTCAGCAAGTTTTATATTTATAACAATATATGATTTGAAGAAATACAATAATTCAAATTTCGATTGATAGTTGTCACCATTTCACTATGGATTTATATTTCTATCAATCACACAAACTTAGAAATTTTGTTCAGATATGAGATAGGGGATCAGCCTATTCAACATCCTAGGAGTATGCATCTCATCCTACCAGTGCTCAAACGCACCCAACATTAGTTTCAATATATTATCGACCGAAGATCCCATAAGGGATACCCAACTTCAGATTAGGATGTCTTACCAAACAATTTGGTTTGACACAACAGTTTAAGCTTAACAATTCATATGAATAAACAATTCATTTCTTAGTTATGCTGAAGCTATAGCAATAACCTTACAATAAGAGGTAATTCAATTGTAGGTGTAGTATATTATATCAACAGCATATCAAGATTAAAAATCTTGTTCAACGAGTAAATAGGTTCAAGAAATTTGCATAAGTAGTTTAAGGGTTAAAAAGAACTTGCGAAAGTAATAACTTGGGTATAGGAAACTTGCCTGAGCGTAGATCAGTTAAGTTATGTTATTCAATCGTTAATAAATACCTACGATGCTCATATATATAAATCTAACACGTTAGTATTGATAACAATACTCAAATATAACATTTACATAATATCGGTTTAGATTCAATAGGGTTTCGTTGTTTAATATCTTTACCGAATATTAAATAAGTTGATAAATGGACTAAATTTTATTTATAGAATTTATTATATCATTTATAATAATTTTATAAGTTCTAGGATATTTTTAAAACATTTATTTATCTTCTAAATGATTTTTAAATCATTTATTTCTATTTATAAGTAATTAATATTTACTTTAAATTTTACAAAAACATTGTTTATTATTGTTAAATAATTTATAATCGTTTATTATAATTTTTATATCATTAATATTATTTTTCAATAATTATTTAGTATTTATAAATAATTATTCTAATTACTTTATTATTAATTTAGTTATCAATAATATCCAAATAAAATATAATATTTATTGAATTTATGTAAAAATATTAGAAATTAATTATAATTATTTAATATAATTTTTAAAACTGTTTTTGTATTTATTTATTAACTATTTCTAATTTTTATAATTTATTTTTAGAAAAAAAATTTCTGTTTGTCGCTAAAGCCCTTCAGTGACAGAAAGTGTCGCTGTAGGTGTTCTTGAGTTTCTGGGCAATAGTTTGGTCATGGTCGAGTGACTAGTTTGACCACGAATGTTTCAACTACTGGTTATGATTTTGGGTTTGATCAAGCTTTGATGTTATAGTACTTTTACAGTAGTACATCGTGAATCAAATTTTAGGCTTTAACCTACATATAACAAGAAGTTATAGAGGCTCAAAGTCACTGTCAGAGTTGTTCTTGAGTTTCTGGGTAACCCAGAACAGTGGTCATGGCCGGTCAACGGTTTTGTGGCTTGAATATCTTTGATTATGTGTATTGGATGTATGTTTTGTTTGTTGTATCGTGTATTATATATGTCAAGGTACATATATATATATATCACTAACTGTAACAAAGCTTATTTCTAAGGCCTCTAATTATGCTGGTCAAAGTACAGCCAAACACTGTTCTTAATGTTCTTCAGTTTTCTGGGCAACCCAGAAAACTTGGTCAAGCTCGGTCAACGTATTTTGACCATTAATTCTAGCAATCCTATACGTTGTTTATATAATTTAAGATCATAGGTATGTAGTACATATATCAGAGTGTTAGTTAAAAACAAAACATTCCAAAAACAACAACTAGAAAGCGATCAAAAGGTTTGGTCAAAGTAGCCGGTTCGACTGTTCTTGAGTTTTCTGGGTAACCCAGAAAACTGCAATCCTTGAACGGTCAACCCTCTTTGACTTATCATAACTTGTAATCTATGGTTCTAATGAACCTGTTTTCTTTTCCAAATTAAAGACCTACTAACAGACTACAAGTAACATACAATTAACAGACTTAAACATAAACACAATTGAATTTAAAAGCCAAGACATTCGGCTATTAGACTTAATTTTCAAAATTTCTAGATTTCAAAAAACACTTAATTAAGGCATCTAGATGTTATAAAAACATGTTATACCAATCTAACATACTTTATAACATACTAATACATATTTCTAAACATCTAAACAACAAAATTAACAAAGGATCAAAGAGCTAGCTATGAACTAGGGTTTGTACCTTTCTTGATTGATTTTTGATTCTAGCTTCTGATTTGGTTGTTGCTATCACCCAGGCTTGATTTGGTAAGTAAGTAAGTGTATAATGGCTTAGAAATTTCGTGAGTTTGCTAAGCCCTAAGGTTCCTATTTATAGCATTCTTCAACTTGGCTTTTTGGTCATTTTTGTGCAACTTGCCTCTACAAATATCTTATCTGATGACTATTGTCATGCTTGGGAGTTACAAGCATGTCATGTGCAGCCTAGGGACTTGAGTGGTGACTCCTAACCTACTTGTGAGCTAGTTAGGTTTGTTTAGTAGCTTAATTAGGCTCTAATCTTTACTAATCTTGATTAGGGTTTTGTTTTTAATGATTAGGAATGCTAAATGATGTTTATTAGTACCTAATTGAAGTTTACTAACCATGATTAGATGTTAAGATAATCTAATTAGGGTTAAATTAGCTAATTAGGGTTAGGTTTACTAATTAGGGTTAGGGTTTTGCTAATTAGGGTTAGGGTTTGTTAATCTAGGGTTACTAACCTAGATTTCTCACTAATCCTAACAAGCACGACAAAGCGTTTTGTCAGTGTAAGCACGACAAAGCAACTTGTCAAAACAATTATACCGAAAAGTCCGGTTACGGGAAAAAAAATTTAAGCACGAGGTGTCAACCATGACGTTTTTCGGACAAAAATTTATTTGGTCAGATTTTTTAAACAAAGTATATATTAGCACATAACACATTCAGAACGGAGAAATTTTATTTATATAACTAGATTTTACACATACGAGTCTTATTAGGGTTTTGGATTTTTACTGTTAATTTCTTGTTTCTATGTTCGTTTTTACTTGTTTAGTGTTATTTTATGTGTAGGGTGGTTTTTTTGGCAAGTAGCGAAGAAAGGACATCATTTGGAGCGATTATGGAAGCAAGCATGAAGTAAGCAACATCAACTAGCAGATTACACCCTCGTCGGTGAGCCCATTTGCCTTTACACCTTATTTGGGGGGGGGGGGTCTTCAATATTGTTTAACAGAAGCCATGCCGTGCAAGTGACCTTTTCAACATACACCCACGGGAGCGGGGGTCTCGAATCGAACACTCTGGTTTGTTTGAAACTCTGCTGGACATGGATTCTAAGCATTTGGTTTGCATTTGGACTCTAATGGACATGGGATTCGACCAAAAACGTGTGTGTTGGATGTATATGGAGCAACTAACAACGAATTAAATAACACACAAGGCAAATTACAGAGATTAATTCCAGAATTTCATAGCAAGCTTTGGAGGAAGACTTTGAAGAGATTTTTGCATCAATTGCAGATTAAGGCTACGTGAAGGGTGTTATGCATTATTCTTCTTCTTAGTCTTATATTTGTAATTGAAAAGATGTTATCTTTGATTTATTCAGTAATTAATTCATTGATGATGAACTCATTTACTTTTTAGGCTTATGATGGATCATTAAGTGAAACAATGGTTTTATAACTTTGATTTTCAATTCAATAAGCTATTTTTCAGTTTATCTATATTAATATGAGCTTGAATTTATGAATTGACTGATCAACAATTCTTTGTGGACTTGTATGGATTTGAGAGAGGATATACGAGTTTAGACTTAGTTAATATAGCATGTGTTCTTGAATTTTGTGAATAACAGAATCTTGATGAATGTTAAGGTAGAGATATGCTTGACATCACATGTAATCAGATAGAGAACTTAATCTTAAACCTTCTTTAATTTTAATTCACAAAGAGATATAGTGACTTAGTTGATTATGGTGTTTAACTTGTTTCTATCTAATTTGTGGATTTAAGTTAACGGTATTAGTGCATTGAGAGGTGGCTAGTACTACATTCGTGTTCTTGATTAATAAACTTGGATAGTGAGTTGAATTGGAATAAAGGTGTAAAAATTAGAGTGAAGCTTAGAGTGAAATCATAAGTCTAATTCTCCATTAATTGTTTAAAATTTCAGTTTTTGATATTTGTGATTGTTTTGAGATCATATATTTATTATAATTTAGTTTTTATAGTTTTAATCATTGTTTTGGATTGTTTAATAAAATTAGGATTAATAGGAAATTGATAATTGTGAGGTTAAAATTCTTACTTAATTGTCTCTATGGGAACGATACTCTACTCACTATTATATTACTTGTTGGCCACGTATACTTGATTGTTTTGCGTAATTAGATTTTTCCCAACAAGTTTTTGGCGTCGTTATCGGGGACAAATTTCGTATAGATTTTAATATTTTTACGATATCAGTTTAATTAGTCCAGTTTTACTTAAACATTTTTATTTTTGTTTTGTTCCTCTTATTTCAGGTTTTTGAAGTTGTTTATGCAAACTCGTTCCAAAAATCCAGACTTGCTACCTTTTGAGGACGACATTGAGAAACGGTTCCAGAGGTTAAGTAAGTGGATCAAGGAAACAAGAGAAGAATTCGAAAACTCTAAAAAAGAAGAGGTAATGGCAGCCGAAGATCAGAAAGCGTTGAGGGATTTTGCTACACCCAAAGTGACTGAACTGTAGTCAAGTATCACCAGGCCTGCTATAGCTGTAAACACATTTAAAATCAAGCCTGGGATGATTCAAATGATCCAAAATTTAGTTCAGTTTGGGGTGTTGGCAAATGATGATCCGAATGAACATCTGGTCAGTTTTCTGGAGATTTGTGACACTTTCAGGTATAATGGGGTGCCGAATGATGCGATAAGACTTCGCTTGTTCCCATTCTCTACCGCCGGGATCAATAACTACGTGGGAAGACGCAGCTCAGAAAATTCCTTGCAAAATTCTTCCCACCAGCAAAAATTGCAAAAATGAGGAATGAGATAACGATGTTTGAACAGCAACACGGGGAGTCACTATATGAGGCATGGGAAAGATACAAAGAATTGCTTCAAAAGTGCCTGCATCATGGATTGCCAAAGTGGTTGCAGATGAACACGTTTTACAACGGATTGAACGAAAACCTCAGAACCAGTATTGATGCAGCTTTGGGTGGAGCGTTTATGGCTAAGAGTTATGAGGATGCCTACAAATTGGTAGAGACTATGGCAGCTAACAACTACCAGTGGCCCACAACAAGAATAACACAGGCAAAGGCAGCTGGAGTGTTAGAAGTAGATGGTGTAACGGCAATACAAGCGCAAATTTCAGCACTTTCAACGAAATTGGATGCTATGACAGGGGTACATGCAGAATAAGCACATCAAGTGGCAATTATATGTGAATTGTGCTCGGGAGAGCATCCTACGGATCAATGTGCAATTAATTCAGCATTCGTGCAATTTGTGGGCAACTATAACAGAATTCCACAGAATGCATACCAAAATGCTTACAATCAAGGGAATAGGAATCATCCAAACTTTTCATGGAGTAATAATCAGCATCAACAAGCTCCGCGACCATCATATCCCCCATGATTTCAGAATCATCAACAACCAGCTCAACATCAAGAGAGGAAATCAGATTTAGAGGAGTTGATGACAAAATATATAACAAGCAATGAGGTGGCTATGAAAAATAAAGCAATGTCAATGAAATCACAAGAGATGGCCATTAAGAATCTAGACATTCAGATAGGGCAAATTGCATTAGCGTTGAACAATAGATCACAAGGGACTCTACCAAGTGACACTGAAAGAAATCCGAAGGGTAATCATGAACAATGTTAAGCCATTACGTTGAGAAGTGGAAAACAGCTCGAGGGTCAAGAAATAGAAAATTTGGCTACAAAGGAGGTTGAGACGGAGAGAGAAAATACATCGGTTGAGGTCAAGCAAAGGGAAGAAAAACAAGTGGAAAAGAGCAAACCAGTTGACAAGCCAGTTGTGTATCCTCCACCGTCGTTTCAGCAGAGAGTCGAAAAGCAGAAATTAGATAAGCAGTTCACGAAATTTTTGGAAGTTTTTAAGAAACTTCAGATTAACATCCCATTCACAGAAGCCCAAGAGCAGATGCCAAGTTATGCGAAGTTCATGAAAGGGATTCTATCTAGGAAAAAGAAATTGGAAGACTTCAAAACAGTGGCATTAACAGAGGAGTGTAGTGCGGTTTTACAGCGAAAGTTGCCACCAAAGTTGAAAGACCCGGGGAGTTTCACCATTCCATGCACGATTGGGAATATGGCGTTCAACAAATGTTTGTGTGATTTGGGAGCGAGTGTGAACCTTATGCCGTTATCAGTTTATATAGAATTAGGTTTGCCCGCGCCAAAGCCTACGAACATCTCATTGCAGTTGGCGGATAGGTCAGTCACATATCCGAGAGGCATTGTAGAGGACATATTGGTTAAGGTTGATAAGTTTATATTCCCCGCGAATTTTATTATTCTGGATTTTGAGGAGGATAAAAACATCCCGATTATCCTAGGGAGACCTTTCTTGGCTACGGGTAGGACACTCATCGACATACAAAAAAAGTGAACTTACTATGAGGGTCCAAGATCAAGAAATAAAATTTAACGTGTTTAAGGCCATGAAATTCCCTACGGATGAAGAAAAATGTTTTAGGATGGATCTTATTGACCAAATAATCAGCGAAGACATGAACAAGAGTTTGGTGAACGATCCATTGGAAACGACATTATTGGGGGATGAATAGTTCGATGATCTAGAATTTGTGGACTATTTGCAGATGCTAGATTCCCTGCCATGAGTTAGAAGATTTAAAACACCCTTTGAATCATTGCACACGGAGGATAAAGCCACAATAAGGATAAAACTGTCATTGGAGGAGCCACCGACTCTTGAACTTAAGCCACTCCCTAAACACCTCAGGTATGCATATTTAGGCAATTCTAATTCTTTACCTATTATTATTTCTGCTGCACTTAACGATTTGTAAGAAGAAAAGTTGCTGAGAGTGCTGAGGGACCACAAATTGGCTATAGGATGGACAATTACGGATATCATGGGAATCAACCCATCCTTTTGTATGCACAAAATTTTGATGGAGCACGAAGAAAAACCGACAGTGGAGCAACAGAGAAGGCTCAACCCTATTATGAAAGAGATAGTCAAGAAGGAAATACTAAAATGGTTGGATGTGGGTATCATTTATCCGATTTCAGACAGTAAGTGGGCTAGTCCAGTGCAATGTGTCTTAAAAAAAAGGAAGGAATAATGACCGTAGTGCGAATGAGGACAACGAGCTAATTCCGCAAAGACGATGATGCTCGGTTGGAGGGTTTGCATGGACTACAGGAAGTTGAATAAGGCAATCCACAAAGATCACTTTTCTTTGCCTTTTATCGATCAAATGTTGGACAGATTAGTGGGACACGAGTACTACTGCTTATTGGATGGATATTCGGGTTATAATCAGATCGTCATTGCTCCTGAAGATCAAGAGAAGACTATGTCCACATGTCCATACGACACATTCGCATTCAAGAGAATGTCGTTCGGCTTATGTAATGCACCTACTACCTTCCAACGGTGTATGATGGCAACTTTCTCAGACACGGTGGAGAAAAATGTGGAAGTCTTCATGGACGACTTCTCTATCTATGGGGATGACTTTGATTCGTGTTTGGAAAATTTGGTAATGGTCTTACAAAGATGCTCCGACACGAATTTGGTCCTTAACTGGGAAAAGTGCCACTTTATGGTGGAAGAAGGTATAATTTTGGGGCACAAAGTATCGGCTCAAGGATTGGAGGTTGATAAAGCTAAGCTGGAAATAGTTGAGAAACTGCCTCTACCGAGTTCAGTTAAGGGAATTAGAAGTTTTCTGGGACATGCTGGGTTCTACAAGAGATTCATAAAGGACTTCTCTAAAATCGCAAAACCTTTTTGCAGTCTTTAAGAGAAGGATTCGGTTTTCAAGTTTGATGAGGAGTGTAAATGGGAATTCGAGTTGTTGAAGAAGAAATTGACTACAGCTCCCGTGATAGTCGCACCGGATTGGAATGTGCCTTTTGAGCTAATGTGTGATGCAAACGACTATGCAGTTGGGGCTATTTTGGGTTAATGTCAAGAGAAAGTATTTCACGCGATATATTATGCAAGTAAAACACTCACGGAGACTCAAATGAATTACACAACTACGGAAAAGGAATTGCTTGCAGTGGTGTATGCGTTCGATAAATTTTGGGCCTATTTGATCGGAACAAAGGTGATAGTCTACACAGATCACTCGGCTATTTGGTACTTAATTGCAAAAAAAGATGCTAAGCCACGCCTTATCAGATGGATTCTCCTTTTACAAGAGTTTGATTTAGAAATAAAGGATAGAAAGGGGACGGAGAACCAAGTTGCCGATCATTTGTCTAGGCTAGAAAATCAAGATAAACAGAAAGAGGACAAGTGTGTAATCAACGAGTCATTCCCGGATGAGCAATTATTTGGGATAAAAACATAATTTCCATGGTACGCTGACTATGCGAATTATCTAGTGAGCAATGTTCTTCTACCTGATCTTACAAGACAACAGAAAAAAAAAGTTTCTTCATGACGTCAAATGGTACATATGGGACGAACCTTATTTATTCAAGAAGTGCGCCGACAAGATGATTAGAAGGTGTGTACCCTACAGTGAAGTGAAGAACATACTGCATGAGTGTCACTCATCTGCATATGGGGTCATTATGGTAGTGAGCGAACAACGGCAAATGTGCTTCAAGTCGGGATTTATTGGCCTACATTGTTCAAAGATGCCCACCAATTTGTTAAAACATGTGATAGATGTCAAGGGGTGGGCAACATATCAAAAAGGAATGAGATGCCACTACAAACAATTCTAGAAGTTAAGATTTTCGATGTATGGGGCATAGATTTCATGGGGCCATTCCCTTCATCACTGCACAATCAGTACATTTTGCTCGTAGTGGATTATGTCTCAAAGAGGGTTGAAGCCGCAACACTTCCAACTAACGATGCCAAAGTGGTTTTCAAATTCCTGTAAAAGAACATTTTTAGGAGTTATGGCACGCCGAGAGCTATTATTAGTGATGAAGGTAGTCACTTCTACAATAAATCGTTCACAGCTCTATTGGCAAAGTATGGGGTCAACTACAAGGTTGCGACATCTTATCATCCCTAAACCAGTGGACAAGCTGAGGTTTCGAACAGGGAAGTAAAGAGAATCTTGGAACAAGTGGTAAACCCGAATTGAAAGGATTGGTCGCTCAGGTTGGATGATGCACTATGGGCATACCGGATTGTGTATAAAACACCGATTGGTATGTCACCATATCAACTACAATACGGAAAGCCTTGTCACTTCCCTGTCGAGTTACATCACAAGACTTATTGGGTGATTCAGAAACATAATTTCGATCAAGCAGCTGTGGGGGAAAAGCGACTACTGCAATTAAATGAGCTCGATGAATTTTGACTTCAAGCCTATGAGAACTCTAAGTTATACAAGGAGAAGGTCAAGACATGGCACGACCAGAAAATTATGCAAAGAACATTCGAGCCGGGGCAATCAGTCCTATTATTCAACTCACGGTTGAGATTGTTCCCAGGCAAGCTTAAGTCAAGATGGTCGGGACTATTCACCATAAAAAGGGTGTTCTCTAATGGCGCCGTTGAACTCTATAGTTGGAATCCATTAGAAACTTTCAAATTCAATAGTCAACGATTAAAGCACTATTGGGGTGGCGAGTCCAACACCGATGTCATCGCCATCACATTATCCGATGTACTATGAACAGGAAGTAGTCAGGCTGAACGACTTAAAATCAAGCTCTAATTGGGAGGCAACCCAATCATACTTTTATTTTTCGTATTTTCATTCATAACTGTTAGATTATAGTTTATAATAAGTTCATTAAATAGGTATTATATTGTATAAGTCTTGTTAATCTCTCAACCATGCTTGAAATGATCTACAAATCTACTCACATGTATATTTCATGGCTTGCAGATGTCAAAATGTTCATAAAATGGAGTAATATGGAAGAAAAAAAAGAAAAAAAAATGAGTTTAGCGAGAGCATGCCGCATTGAAATGAGCTCTTTATATTATGTACCCCACGAGAAGTGGGTCTCTTACATCAGTTAGCAGAATGTATGCCCACCGGGGCGGGCTTAATATGCCTAATACCCCCCGCCGGGGCGGGGGTCCTGGAACTCAACCGACTCTTCGGCAGTTACTTCTTGCTCGACCCACAACCCCACTTCCTCATTCTACTCTCCTTATTCCTCCATTACAACTACAACCTCCATCCATTACACCCCAGTTCGTTCCCACAATTTTGGCATCATCCACTCCATCTCCCCACCACTTCAATATATTACTCCTAACCCTCTCCCTCACATCATCCACTTCTATAAATTCACTCCCTCATACCCCAAACTCACCACATACTTTCCACTCCTTCTATAAAAAGCTACGAATTCAACAAAGTATTGGGGTAAGTTTAGAGCAATTGAGTGTGAAGCACAATACTAAAAATTCTTCATCTTCTCTAACCCTATTTGCCACATAAAATCAACAAGTTTGGGGGAGAAAATATCTGTGCACACCAAGTGTTAGATAGTTTGTGTTAACTAAGTTTGGAGGAAGTTATTGTTATTAAGGCATCCAAAAATCAATGGCTTCTAAACCAACTTCAAAGAGGCATCGGGGGGAGAGCTATACAACACCTCCATCACGAATTTTTGACCGACACAAATTCATAAGTGCCGCCGCCGCCGACCGCTATGATTACATGTCTACCAAAGCACTCACGCCGGAGCGGGGGTTGGCATCGGATCATGTTGATGGTGAGATGTTGCAATAGATATATCAAAAAGGATTGAATAAATTCACAGAGGAGCCCGAAGCCACTGTTGTCAACGTGGTGCGAGAATTTTATGCAAACGCCGAGGATAAGGCCCCTTACCGTGCTTTTGTGAGGGGTAGATTAGTCCCTTTTAGTGACGATGCCATCAACACATATTATCAGTTAAGGGTCCCTCGACATTGCAACTATGTAGGATTACGTGATCATGATCTCGATTATAAGGCTATTCTGAAGGAAATGACTAAGCCGGACACAAAATGGATCAAGGGTTGAAAAGGGGGCATGGTTTTTTACAGCAAGGATCTTAGTAGGTATTGCAATATTTGGTACGCATTTCTGTGTGCTAAATTGTTTCCATCCACACACACATCTGACGTGACCAAGGAGTAAGCACTGTTATTGTATGCCATGGTACAAGATTTCAGCATTGACATTGGGGCTATAATCAATTTTTTAATCCGACATTGCTTACGAGGACATTTCTCGGGAGGCTTGCCACACCCATCACTGATTTGTGGGTTGTGTAGGCAAACAGGAGTTTGTTGGTCCGATGATGAACCTACCCAGATGGCGCTTCAGATATTAGACTCGAGGATGATAGCGCGGTACTCTGTATGGGCAGGCGGTGAATCACACCGGAGAGGGATAGGCTTTGTATTTCCCTCGGCGTCGGAGGATGAGGCTGAAGATGAAGATACCTCAGAGGATGATGATTTTCAGGAGGATGCCCCGATGGGAGCACAAGGAATAGAGGAGGTACCATAGTCCGAGGCAATATCAAGCCCTCAGTTCCTTGATTTTTAGCGACAAGTGGATGAGCATAATAAGCAAGCACGACGGGAGATGAGGAGGCTCGCAGCTAGGCAAGAGCACATGTTTGATGCAATGAACTTATCCTTTGCATCATTGAACATGACGCTCCAAAGCATCAATCCCACTGCCCAATTTCTATTCCAGCAGCCCATGCCAATGCCAAGGTTTGCACCGAGTGACTCCAAAGAAGAAGATCAACCACCACCACCCCAGACTTAGGCGATTGCAGGGAAGTCCTCGCACATTTTATTGCGATTATCCATACAATGAGGGCATTGTAATTCTTAAGTTTGGGGGATTTAATTACATGTTACCATGCATAATGTCATTAGTTAGGCTTGCATTTGCCATTGCACTTTAGTTTTGCATATTAATTTAGGAATTGTGATGTTGCATTCGTGTAATCACATAGCTGCATGGTAGCTTAGGTGCATACATAGTAGCTTAAGTTATATTTGTTATTGTTGCATTTTGTTATGTTATGTTTGGCTTATTTAGAAAAAAAGAGAGTTAAATATTGTGTTTGCATATGTCCAGCAGTGCTGTAGTTCATGTTATTTTGGGCCAATGATGAGATTGAGATTAAGTCGATAATACTGCATTGATTATTAGAACTTTGATGTAGTTTTGAGTTATGACTCGAATCTTGTGCTTGTTTGAAACTGGTATAAAAATGGGTAGCACGTAAAAACATCTATGTTAACTGATTAGTTTAAATTGATACATAAATAGTTTTTAAAGGATAATACTATGTAAGGCATAGAATTACAAGAATAGGCAGTGAAAACGACGAATTAGACAAGAACTTAAGTTTGGGAGAAAAAGGTAGGGTATATAAGCTTCAGAAATTAAAATAAAATAATATCTAGTTGAGTCTTATGGTGGGTTGAGGAAAATATACTCTCCATAAACACGAGTGTGAGATGGAGCATAAAATGCACTCACCAACCATCTATCTATAAAAAAAAGTATGAAGAAAAGATGGGAAATAAGAGCAAAGGGCCCCCGTCAATGAAAAAAAAAAGAGAAAAGAAAGCATGAATACCTTATTTTATCCCCTAATCTTGGTAAATGTTTGAATTCAGTTGGAACTTGTCTATTTTTGAAATTTTTAAGTTTGCGCTGTATGATTCCTTCTAAGAATTTGGTTATGTATTGAATTTGAGTCCGTATCAGTTATCATGGATGTTGAACACACACGCACACTATACCAGTGATAATGGTTTAAAAGTTGAGAACTAATAAGGAATTATTGATTGGTTTTGGTGATTAAGATTGTAGTGTTTGCTTGTTTTTCTTGAGCCCGGTGAGATAATTTTGATTTTGTAACACTGTTGGATTTGAAAACATATAGATTAGATACATTACATATCATTGCATTGCATAACATTTAGTTTGTTTTGTGCTCGAGGACAAGAACGGTTTAAGTTTGTGGGATTTTGATAAATGGATTTTATATTAACGAATCGATGTTCATTTCAAGCTTAATCGTTGTTAATTTCTTGTTTCCGTATTCGTTTTTACTTGTTTCATGTTATTTTATGTGTAGGGTGGTTTTTTTGGCAACTAACAAAGAAAGGACGACATTTGGAGCGATTAGGGAAGCAAGCATGAAGTAAGCAACATCAACTAGTAGATTAAACCCCCGTCAGGGTGGGCCCATTTTGCCTTTACACCCTCGCCGGGTCGGGGGGTCTCGAATTCAGACACTCCCGGTTTGTTTGAAACTCTGCTGGACATGGATTCTAAGCATTTGGTTTGCATTTAGACTCTAATGGACATGGGATTCGACCAAAAACGTGTGTGTTGGATGTATATGAAGCACCTAACAACGAATTGAATAACACACAAGGAAAATTACAGAGATTAATTCCAGAATTTCATAGCAAGCTTTGGAGGAAGACTTTGAAGAGATTTTTGTATCGATTGCGGATTAAGGCTACATGAAGGGTGTTCTGCATTATTCTTCTTCTTAGTCTTATATTTGTAATTGAAAAGATGGTATCTTTGATTTATTCAGTAATTAATTCATTGATGATGAGCTAATTTACTTTTTAGGCTTATGATGGATCGTTAAGTGAAACAATGGTTTTATAACTTTGATTTTCAATTCAATAAGCTATTTTCCAGTTTATCTATATTAATTTGAGCTTGAATTTATGAATTGCCTGATCAACAATTCTTTGTGGACTTATATGGATTCGAGAGAGGATTATATGGATTCGAGAGAGGATATACGAGTTTAGACTTAGTTAATATAGCATGTGTTCTTGAATTTTGTGAATAACAGAATCTTGATGAATGTTAAGGTAGAGATATGCTTGACATCACATGTAATCGGATAGAGAACTTAATCTTAAACCTTCTTTAATTTTAATTCACATAGAGATATAGTGAGTTAGTTGATTAAGGTGTTTAACTTGTTTCTATCTAATTTATGGATTTAAGTTAATATGGTATTAGTGCATCGAGAGGTGGCTAGTACTACATTCGTGTTCTTGATTAATAAACTGGGATAGTGAGTTGAATTGGAATAAAGTTGTAAAAATCAGAGTGAAGCTTAGGGTGAAATCACAAGTCTAATTCTCCATTAATTGTTTGAAATTTCAGTTTTTGATATGTGTGATTGTTTTGAGATCATATATTTATTATAATTTAGTTTTTATAGTTTTAATCATTGTTTTGGATTGTTTAATAAAATTAGGATTAATAGGAAATTGATAATTGTGAGGTTAAAATTCTTACTTAATTGTCTCTGTGGGAACGATACTCTACTCACTTTTATATTACTTGTTGACCATGTATACTTGCGTGTTGTGCGTAATTAGATTTTACCCACCAAATAGTAACTCATGAATAGTAACTCGTGAATAGTAACCCCGACATGAAAAGGTAAAAATTTCATAAGAAAGTTTAGACTAATATTATTTCTGTGATTTTTTAACTCCGACAATACTTCCATTGTGGGGTCCACAAATGGCTACACCGTCGTACGAATATTCCCTAACAAAAAGAATATTCTCCGACACAACGAATATTTTATATCAACTTGCTTACTTTGCAAAATTTATAAACATTACCCACAACTATAACATTATATCAAATCCACACCATAATATCCCAAAATAATAATTAGAGGAAATTCCATGTTATTTTAAATTTTTTTTGGGGGGTCTTACATAACTTTTCAAGTTCGGCCCTTTGGCAAATTGCTTGATTTATATTACATAGAGGGCACAACAGGCTTGGGTCCACGACAATGTCAAACTGGTTTAGCTCTAGGCCAATTCCGACTTTTATCATCATACTGGTTTCATATAATATGAACTAAATTCTAGATTGATAATACTACTAGTTAAAGAGTCTATTCATTTCATATGTGGATTATACAGTTACACATAATTAATTCTTTCCCTTATTAAATCGTTTCTCTTTTAATCCACTTAGTAAGTTCCCTTGGCCTTCATTATGCCACACTAGGCAAATTTTTATAAGCTTTATATCAAGCTCTTCACCAATCTCACCACATTACTTTACTGTCGTAGCGTTCAACTGTTAACTTAGTTGAATAAGATTTCTATAAACCACACCACAACAATATTTATTTATAATCAAATAAAAACTCGACTTTCATTAATTAATTTATTAATAATATTTGAAAATTCTCGGGTATTACAGTCAACGCTGGGAAAATTCCTCTTCGTGTTCTCTACCCTTTATGTGTTCTATGTTGATTTGATCTTGCTTAATGGGTGAAATTTTTTGGAAAGACCGACATATAATGTCGACGATGTGAAAAGTTTGATTTTAATTGATTGGGCCGATTTAGACAGAGCTGCTAGTTCGTATTAGTTAAATGGTTGTACCAACTCAACCAGAGTTTTGAATGGTTTTACAATATGGCCCAATATGTGACTCCATTTAATTGATCTTGGATACCGGAATTCATATAGTTCAGGGGCTTGCTTAAGCGAGGGGAAGGAGTTAGGCACCGCTTGACTTTCGTGAAATACGGTTACCACGTCTTTTCATTCCTTAAGCATGTGATTATGTGTGTATATCTCTCTCTGTGTGTGTGTGTGTGTGTGTGTGATGCAAATAAATATGCTAGAAGTGCATTATTTAAAAGTAATGTTATATCTCTTTTGCACCTATACAAAGGGTTTGATTTATTAAAAATTTCAATTTTAAGCAAAGAATATAAAAGTGATGTTTTGAAAACAGGTTTTCAAACCCTTATGTTCTCATAGGAATTGAGGCCTTTGATGCTTCCATTTTATTCTGTATTCGGCTTGATTTGATTTTATTCAAGATGCGAAACATATATATATATATATATATATATATATATATATACAAGTGTCGGACTTCTTATGGGCATGAAAGCCATCGAAGTGAGCCCGAACACCACATGCATGATTTTTCACTATTTTGGGGCCTTAACCCATATAACCGTTTTAAGGCCCTGGATTTACAAGTACAAAGATTACAAGCTAGCTGTATAATCAAAAAAGGTCCATCACGAAAACCAGATCTAGATCCATTGATTGAATCGTAGATCCTGTAGCTCCTGGGCTCACAGGATATCACATAAACAACCTGCATAACGAATTTACAGAAATAAAACACATATTTATTCTAAACATCATTATACGAAGGATCCATCAGTTAAATCCTCGTTAGCGAGTAACCCATACCTTTCAGTTTTCTCTAGATACAGATCTAGGGTCATATGACTGCTAACTACTTGCAAAAACTAGAAAGAAAACTAGATCTGTACAGATCTTAGCTATTCTAGCTTCCAGGTTCAAGTTTCACAACTTTTAAATCGGTTAAAAGCTAGATCTGGCTAGATCCCATACAAATCTAGTCAATAAAACTTAAATATTGACTATTTACAAGAAATGAACAATTAAAACGTCAGATCTAACGTATTAAAGTAAGCGAAAGAAGTAGATCTGGCAAAATCTTATAGTATCACGTGAGAATGGCTATCGAACAACTTCTGGCGCCTCAAAACTTGTTTCCCACCAGTTAAAATTTGATATATTGTAGTATATATATTTAGGAGTGTTTACAAAGAAGTTTTACAAAAATCGGAGTAAGATAGAAGCTCCGTTTAGCTCTCCTAGTCTCTTTTTCTCTCGCCTGGGCCCTCTCCTTATCTATTTCTCTATCTAAATGAGCTGGGGGGAGGGGTTATTTATAGACCAAATCTGTCGTGGGTCTACCTACGGCAGCCGCAGGTAGAGCTGCTATAACTACCCCACAATTCATACAATTCATCTCTCGACTTCGATCATTAACAATATGTCCAACTTCTGATTTTACATCATTATTCGATGTTAAACTTAATAAAATGCGGACTAATTAAAATTTTTCTGTCTTCTTAATTTAATTCTGTGACGCCCCCAAAATAGGTATACACAACCCATTCTGAGTCACCAAATATATGGTACATAACTCAAATACAAACTTAATTTATATAACTATTGTGCAAAATACGACAACACAAATACATATTAGCTGAGTTTTAACACAAATATTATCTCGTACACAATATCCAAACTCAAATAAAGTCCTCATTATAATTATTTTCACACTATTTTATAGAATAGTGAGGACTACTATAGCAACCATCTTGGACCGTCACTCCATTCCTAGACTAGTCCCAGCTATATTCTAATTTCCTGAAGACAACAATGAAAGAAAAGGGTGAGCTTAACTAGCCCAGTAAAGAATATTATGACTAAGATAATGTAGAATAAATTATCCTTAGCCTTCAACAGTGTAAAAACTGATAGAATAAAATCGACAACAATTTTAACTGCAGTGGAACAAGCAATCCATTAGAAGAGTCAAGTAGAGCACGATGTCTACTATCTTCTATGATTTAAAAGTTCATCATCAATATTTTATCTATGCAACACAATTCAATAAATAATCCACATCACCGAATTATCCATGCACTACGGGCCAAGGATATTCGTTAGTATCACATCCATGAATTATCCATGCACTACGGGCCAAGAATATTTGTTATTATCACAAGTGGTCATGATCATGCCAAACAACTGTCCATCTATGCACTACGAGCCAAAGAGGAATTTTACCACATCACTTGTAACATTACAGGTCATGATTATACCGATACATAATTCTTGGTCATAATTATAACAATCAACAGTCCATCTATACACTACGGGCCAAAGATAACTTTTGTAAGGACCTTGAATTTTACATGATTTTACGAATAAATTTGTTATTTATTTAATGTTGATAATTATTTTGAGCTTGCGGAATATGAATTCAATAGGCTAGTCAATTTATTGGCTAAGCAGTGTAAATAAGGTAATAAAGAATACCTGATCGAAATCCTATTACGACTTTGGTTAATAATGCAGTTATTATTATAATTGTATTCTGAAATGTTTGGTTAAGGGTAAGTACTGATCTGATAAGGTGTAATATTAGTAAACACTAATGATCAATTAGGAAACCCTAATACTAATTAGGAAATTCTAATAGATTTGGTAACCCTAAAATCCTAATATGAAACCCTAATTCTAATTAGGGTTATAAATAAGAAGTCATGACCTAATATACTTAATATTATGTAATAGATACTAAGTATGTGTATGTAGGATTAAGTATGAAAATGTTATCAGGGAAATCAAGTGATGATTAGGAAACCCTAACCCTGAAAATGTTAAACCCCAATTTCAATTTAGAAACCTTAAATTCTAATTAGGGAACCATAATACTGGTTATTAAAACCTAAGGATTAAATATGTGACAGAGGCATGTGAAAAGACTAAAATAACCCTAAGGTCAATTGGGAAATTCCCAAATTACCCTTAGTAAGGGTAAAAAGACTAAAATACCATTTTCTTTTCTTTTAAGCAAAAGATAACATCAAATCTTGGTGAGTCATCAAGTGTTAGATCTCCCATGTGCTAAAATCCCTTCTTGCCAGCCATATAATAATACATAACCTCATCCAAATTCATTGAATGAAGGATTAGTTTGTAAAGAATAATTTAAAGGATCTAAAACCCAAATCTTGCCTTATATACATAGCAAAGCTTTACACTCATTCAGTGCAAGAGATAAGCATCAAATAGAAGTTAAAAGTTGATTTATATCCATCCCATAGCTAGCCAAGATCAGAATCCAAGAAAAGGATTAGAAAGTTTGCTTCAAAGGTAAGAAACCCTAATTTTGTTCTAGATCTTGAAAATTTTGGTAGATGTTATGTTTTAGTGTTTAGAGATGCTATATAACATGTTATTTAGTGATCTGGGTTGCTTAAACATGAATCCATAACTTTTAAATACATAAAAGTGAAGATATAAGAAAGCAGTCATAAACCCTAAAAATCTTGTCTTATAACCGAATGTCAGACCTCTTAGATCCGAATCTGTTAGTTGTTTAAGCTGTTAAATGTATTGTTGATATAATATGACATGAGGTTAGTATTATAGAAGTGAAATCAGAGCCAAAACATGTAAGGATTGTAAGTTATTTAAGGTCAAAACCCGTTGACCAGTCACAAAATTTTTTCTAGAAAACCCATAACTTCAAGAACAGTGTCTGACAAGATTTTTGACACCTTGGATCTTTCAACTATGGTAGTTATAGGACCTCTAATTGTATCATTTCTGTAAACTAATATATGGACTACATGTTCATGACAACCGACTGACCATTACATCAACTGATTGAAAGTTATGAGTGCTTAAAAGTGTAACCCCGGAACTGGAAACCTAATTTTCTAGGTAACCTAGAAAATGGTAAAACCATGTCTGACAGCCGTTTGATCGACTTAAATCTCTTATATATGATATTGTTAGTATGTTAAAGTGTATCACTAATGATCAATGACATGTATACAAAATATCTATTACACTATAACACCTTAAGAATAAATAGATTACATGTTATTAGAGGTCAAACCTAGTTGACTGTTCATAAAACAATTTTTGGAAAACCCAGAAAATCATATGAATGTCTGACAAACTCTTTAAGCAGTCCAAATCTCTAATCTCTGATGTTTTTAGACTAAACCAGTGTCACACTTTTGTACCCTGGTATATATATATATATATATATATATATATATATATATATACCACACACTGAAATCATTAGCACCCATAAATATTACACAGAATCAAAGTTATTAGCAAGCCAAAACCGTTGACTGACCATGACTTCCATTTCTGGAAAACCCAGAAATGCAAAGACACACTTAGGTTCTTGATTAGATCCTCAATATCTTTTGACTGTGATATAGTTTGACACCAAAATGGTTATAGGCTTGTACTACTACATCAAATCTACAATTTGATTACACTGACCAACCTAGAAACTTAATAGATTGAAAATTAATCTTGGCCAAAGTAGGGGGGGTAAGGGATGTTCATCAGGCCTCGAGAACACTTTTAGCGACGCTTCCTGTCACAAAAGCCTTTAGCAATGATTTTTAATAAAAAATAATAATATTCAATAAAATAAATAGAAATAAATTAAAATAATTACTAAATAATTATTATTAATTAATAATTAATTTCTAAAATACATTTTTAATTATAATAAATATTTTAAATATTTTGACATAAAATTTCATAAATATTTAATTTATTTAAATATTAATGATAATGAAATTATTTAATAATTTTATTAAATAAATTAGTAAAAATAATAATAAATCATTTTAAATAATAATAAATTATTTAAAAATGAAACTAATGATTTAAAAATCATTATCATTTATTTAAAAATAATATTGATGACTTAATAATTATATTAATGATTGGTAAAATCATTTTAATTGATAATAAATTAGATAACTTGATAATAATAAATTATTTAAAATGAAACTAATGATTTAAAATCATTATTAATAATATTAAATTATTTAAAATAATAGTGATGGTTTAAAAATCATTATGAACGATTATTAAGTAATTAAAAATAATATTAATGATTTTAAAATCATTTTGATTAATAATAAATTAGTATTAATCATTGAAAGATTGTTTTAAGCTTCTAGAAATTATTATAAATAATATTTTAAGTAATACTTAAACTTTTAAACAATGTTTATTAGAAAGATAATTCGATAACTATCAGATCAAGCTATAAAACACCGAATAGACATCGAATACAACCCAGACACTAATAAATTGATTAGATATCAACTGTTATTGTTTCTAATTACTGCAATGAATATATTTAGGTTGCGTAGACAGTTTCAAATATTACAAATTAGTAGATCGTCAAACAGGCAAGTTTTTCCTAGCTCAAAATTTAGTTATTATTTTCAAGTCTGTTAGTGGATAGTTATTATTGATTATTCGTCATCTACGATTAATGTTGAATATTCACATTCGTTGCAAGTTTTTCTACACTTTGTGCAAACCTTATATTTCAATGCAAGTTTTCTAGCTTCATTTAATTATTTATTAAATGTAAGTTTTCTATTTCTCAAATATGATCTTGTGATATACAATGTTCATGATTTCTATTGTTAAAAAGGTTATGATTTATTGTTCAAACATAACCAAGACATATGAGCTATTATTTGAGTAAAAATGCGTTTGATTTGATATCAAAGCATAGATTGTGAGAAACTAATGTTGTTTAGTACAAACATATATATTGACACTATTATGACCAGCAGTAATAGGCTGATCGGGTTCCATGTACCGGCATTTATATCAATGACAAAGGGTTATTTAGATAGGATGATATGCATTCTCCTAGGTTTTTTGGTTGAGCGGATCAACCTGGGTTTCTAAGTCTATAGGACTGACATAAATTCATAATGTACGGGGTTTGACAGATAAACCTCAGTATATATATATGTGTGTGTGTGTGGGGGGGGGGGGGGAACACTTTGAACTTTATGTTCATTAAATACACTTTTGGTGTGGGTATAATATTGTTGCTTGTTCAAAACTTGCTAAGCTTTCTGTAGCTCATCCTTGCAAATATTTTTCATTTGCAGATAGAAATGATGTGTTTTAGTGGTTCTGGTGTTTGTGGATAAAAAGGCTTAAGACATGGTTATCCTTTTGAGAACTATAATGTAATAGTTAACAACATTTTGAATCGATGTAATGGTATATTAATTGTGTAATGTATTATTAGTTTTCAGTGTTTAGTTTTTCATTCTAATGAAATTAGAAAAGAGTACAATATCTATATGAACTATACATCTGAATGATAGTATTAACAGATATTGGGATTCTCTGATGCACTGAGGTAGCGTTTCTCAGTTCCAAGAACCCTACCATTAATACTATGGATGTCAGATAGATAGGAGTTATTGATATGGAAGAAATATCTGTAAGATATTAAACCTGCACATCCAAGTAGGGTACTCAATTACGATAATTGTTCAGATGAGAACTACTGTTTGCTATGAGTACTGTGAATCTTGGATTGATAGAAATTATTATCTTATGAAATATTTACGTGAGCACCAAATATGTTATAGAAAATGTAGAGAATTTTGGGGCGTCACAACTTTCACCACAATATAAGCATGAGGATGATGACAATGATATAAGAAATCAATCAAGTGAGATTAAGGATAAATATTAAAGATTTATAATTCAATTTATCCAGAGTTTAAAAATGTCCAAATTTCCAACATAATAACAACTTTGTAGAGTAAAATTCAAGAATAATATTCATGTATCAAAAATAATTTGGACAGAAAAGAAATAATTTTTTTTGTCGTGAATAGTACTCGAGTGAATAGTACCCCGTGAATAGTATTCCACGAATAGTATCATATCTATGAATAGTACCGTATGTTTAAATAGTGCCATTTGTATGAATAATACCCAGAATAGTACTATAGCATGAAAAGCTTAAAATTTAATAAGAAAGTTCAGAAAAATGTTTCAGTGAAACGATACTAGATAAAGCACAAAATTCAAGGATATTCTACTAATTTCAAAAAGTATAGAAGCAATACTTATCAAAATAAGTGTAGATTTAGGAATATGAAATGAAATAATATTACTTACATACTATAGAGTGTGGAAGAAAATAATATTTCTTACGAATATTGAAAGAAATAATATCCCTTACCTTAAAAAGAGAGTACTTCTAACTGGTATATCGGGGATATTCTTGATGAAAACTTCCACTATTTGCTACCCTCAAAGTTTCCTTAAACTCAAAAGAAATACACTCAATATTATAGAAGAAGAATTCTCTAATTCTGGTGTGATTTTCATTTCTAAACTAAGAATCCTATTTATAGGAGAATGGCAGGGTACTATTTGAATTAGAAAATCATAGGCGAACATGAAATTTTTCACGGGCGTAAAATCGGCTAATTTTTTGATTTTTACTATGCAACACTATGCAATAAAATATTCTAATAAAATGAAATCTTGATATAAAATATAATATATTCTATTTATAATCTAATAAAATGAATAAATTTATATATAATATAATAAGTATTCTGTTTTATATAAAAGTTTTCTGTTTTATACAAAAACTTAGATAACTTTCTACCGACGATTTTGAAAAATGAGTAAGTGGGGGTCCATGTAATAAGCCAAATTTATAACAAATACTTCATGACAAACCCCTTTATTTATATCAAATCACTTGACTTCACTAAACACATTTTTAATCTTTCAACATTTATTCATCATTAATATTATAACTCGCAATATTAACAACCAAATCATTCCCAGGAAAGAGAGGGAATTCCGATAAGGACTTCTCCTTATTGGCGCGCAATTAGATGACCTAACCCCTTTCCTCGACAGAACTTTCTAGACATTATCAATAATGTAAATAATAATATGAATAACTTTTTTGTCTCAATTATTGATTTAATAATATAAAATATTATGCAGATGATACTGTGACTGTGATGCACCCAAAATAGGTATACATAACCCATTTTGAATTGCCAAATACATGGTACATAATTCAAATATAAACTTAATTATACAACTGTCGTCTAACATAAGTTGAGAGTTTTAACACTAATATTGTCTCCTAGACAATATCCAAACTCAAATGAAGTCCTTATTACAATTATTATCACACTATTTCATAGAATAGTGAGGACTACTATGGCAACCATCTCGGACCATCACTCCATTCCCCGACTAGTCCTAACTATATTCTCATTTTCTGAAGAGAACAATGAAAGAAAAGGGTGAGCTCAACTAGCCCAGTAAATAATGCATAATAAATTATCGTTAGCCTTGAACAGTGTTAAACTGATGGAATACAATAAACAACAAGTTTAACTGTAGCGGAATAAGCAATCTATTAGAAGAGTCAAGTAGAGCATGATATCTACTATCTTCTATGATTTAAAAGTTTATCATCAATTTTATCGCTGAGACTCAACTTAATAAATAATCCACATCACTAAATTATTCATGCACTACGGGCCAAGGATATTCACTAGTGTTACATCCACGAATCATCCATGCACTACGGACCAAGGATATTCATTTTATCATCAATGGTCATGATCATGCTAAACAATAATTCATCTTTGCACCCTTGACCAAAGAGAACGCATGGTCATGATCATACCAACAACTGTCCATTAATGTACTACGGGCCAATGAGGACTTTTACCACATCATTTGTAACATTACATGTCATGATTATACCGAATAATCCCTGGTTATAATCATACCAATTAACAGTCCATCTATGGGCCAAAGATGACTTTCATCACAATATAAGCATGAGGATCATGACAATGATATAAGAATTCAATTAAATGAGAGCAAGGAAATTATTTTAAAGATTTATAATTTAATTTATCCAGAATTAAATAATTGTCCAAATTTTCAACATGTTACTGCTTTGTGGAGTAAAATCCAAGAATAATATCGTATCAAAAATGATTTGGATTGAAAAGAAATCAATTTTTGTCATGAATAGAACCCCGGGTGAATAGTACCCGAGTGAATAGTATCCCATGAATAGTACTTCATGAATAGTACCCGTGAATAGTACTCTGGCATGAAAAGATTAAAAATTATCAAGAATGTTCATAATAATATTTTCGTGAAAAGATACTAGATGAAGCGCAAATTTTAAGGATATTATAATAATTTTACAGAGTATAGAAGCAATACTTTAACAAAATGAGTGTAGAATTCAGAATCTGAGACGAAATAATATTACTTACATACTACAGAGTATAGAAGAAAATATTATTTCTTACGAATACTAAACAAAAATAATATCCCTTACGACTGTTGAACGAAAATAATATTCCTTACGAATATTAAATGAAGACAATATCCCTATGAATATTGAACAAAAATAATATTTCTTACGAATATTGAACGAAATAAAATTCCTTACGAATACGAAAAATAATATTGTAAGCGAATATGAAATAAATAATACCCCTTACAACTGTTGAACGAAAATAATATTCCTTACGAATATTGAACGAAGATAATATTCCTTACGAATATTAAACAGAAATAATATTTCCTACGAATATTGAATGAAATAAAATTTCTTACGAATACGAAAAATAATATCGTAAGTGAATATGAAATAAATAATACCCCTTACCTCAAAAGAAGAGTATTTCTGACTGGTATAGCGGATATATTCCTAAAGAAAACTTTCACTATTTTCTACACTCAAAGCTTCCTTAAACTCTAAAGAAATATGCTCAATATTATAGAAGAAGAATTCTCTGATTCTGGTGTGATTTTCTTTTCTAAACTGAGCATCCTAATTATAGGAGAATGGCAGGATACTATTTCGATGCACAGTAAAGGAAAAAATCATGGACTGCACAGTAGGTTCACGGAAGAATTTTTAGAAATTCACATGATTTACTATGCAACACTCTGCTGCATAGTAAAAATATTATGCAAATACTATGCATAATAAAATATAATATATTCTATTTTTTATAAAAAAACAAAACTTCTTATAATATATATATATATATATATATATATATATATAAAAAAACTGAGATTACTTTCTCCGACGATTTTAAAAAATGGGTAAGTGGGGGTCCATATAATAAGTCAAATTTACAACAAATACTTCATAAAAATCCACTCTATTTATCTTAATTCACTTGGCTTCACAAAATATATTTTTAATAACATTTATTCATCATTATTATAACTCGTAATATTATTAACTAGATCATTCTCAGGAAAGAGGGGGATTTCCGATAAGAATTTCTCCCTATTGGTGCGCAATTAGGTGACCAAACCCTTTTTCTCGACAGAACTTTCTAAACATTGTCAATAATGCAAATAATAATATGAATAACTTTGTCGTCTCAATTATTGATTTAATAATATAAAATATTGTGACAATAATTGAAT
Source organism: Panax quinquefolius (assembly GCA_020205615.1). Taxonomy (NCBI): domain Eukaryota; kingdom Viridiplantae; phylum Streptophyta; class Magnoliopsida; order Apiales; family Araliaceae; genus Panax; species Panax quinquefolius. Next base: position 133,007 of record JAINUW010000441.1, on the reverse strand, counting down.
CAATAACGTGAGATACTATGCAATAATAATAATTGAAATATACTGAGTGACTTCTCACGTAAGCATCAATAATCAAAGATACTGTACAATACCGTGTGCTACTATGCAATCACGCGTATTATTGTACTTTTATCATCTGGTATTTGAACAGTTAACAGTAAAACCTTCGCCGTTATTTTTATAAAAAATATTTACGCCGCTTTTCTAACTCCGATGATGAATTCCGCTTAATAGGGTCCACCAATGATTGTGCTGTTGTACGAATATTCCCTTATAAAATGAATATTCCCCGACTAATCGAATATTTTATAACAACTTGCTTACTTTGTAAAATTTATAAATATTATTCACAACTATAACATTATATCAAATCCACACCTTAATATTCAAAAAAAATATTTTGAGAAAATTAAATCTTTATTCATAAAATTTGGGGTCTTACAACCTCCCCTTTTTATGAAATTTCATCCTCAAAATTGACGTATGTACCTGGTATGTCGAAGAGGTGAGGATACCTCGTTTTCATTTCAGATTCTAACTGTTGAGGTATAACCTTTGAGCATAAAATATGATCCTTCTTATCTAAGATTTTAATAGGTACCTCTTCATACATTAAATCTTCTGCTATATCGTCTAGTTCTAATTCAATAATGTGGTTCTAGTCGTCCACATATTTACGTAACATCGATACGTGAAAAATGTTATGAATAGGCGACATACTTGGCGGTAAAGCGAGTCTATAGGCCACAGTTCCTACTCGATCAAGGATTTCAAATAGACCAATAAAATTGAGGGTTGAGATTTCCTCTCTTCGTCGATTCTTATTTCTAGAATAACGCCTTATTGCACCTTCTTCTTCACATTCATCAGCTCCGGGTCTGTAGCTTGAGCAACTTTAACTTTATCGATTAATGTCGATTCTAATCGTATATTCGTTATCTTCACATTGGTTCTTGGAGTCTTTAACTCTATCTCCATCTTTTGTAAGTTGTACGAAATGGGTCTTTGTGTTAACAATGTCGCACTCGTAACCGCATACGATCTTCTACTCAATGTGTCAGCTACCACGTTCGCTTTTCTAGGATGGTATTGAATGGTATGGTCGTAATCCTTCAACAACTCGAGCTAATGCCTTTGGCGCATAAAACGTTCGTTTTAGGTGAAAAAAATATTTGAGGGTTTTGTATCGGGTTCAAGGTTGATACAAAATTCGATTTCACGCTATAGGGGTAGGCCAAGAAGTTCTTTGGGGAATACATTAAGAAGTTTATTAACGACAGAAATATTATTCAAAACTGTGACTCTCATCCAAGACTTGGATAACATGTCACATTGATACCTATTAACTTGCCACCATTATTCATGGAGTCCCCTACGAAAATTTTGGCTTTGGTGCATCCCACACAAGGAAGTCACCAGCGAAAGGCTCGGGGCTTTTTACTTATGGCTTAATATGATAGTGATTGACTTTAGTGGTTTGGTTGCTTGAATTCTCATAATAGGTTGGTTAGGAATATGAAACTAACAACCTCACGAAAGCAATCAATATTAGCATGATGAATAGTTAACCAGTAAATTTCTAAAATCACATCAAAGGAAAGTATTTTCAAGGAGATAAGATCGATAGGTAGCGTTAGGGTATCGATTTGAATCAAACAAGATTTATAAATAGTGGATGTAACGAAGGTTTTTCCTAATGGAGTTTTAATAGATAAGTCAAAATCTAATTTCTCAGCAGTCAAGTTTAAATGTTGAGCGCAAGTAGGTGAAATAAAAGAGTGGGTAGAACCGGTATCGAATAAGGTATAGACTTTGTAAGAGTTTATGATTAACATACCCGTGATAATTTCATTCGGGTTCCTCGACAAACGCTCTTACTTAAACTACCGAGTTTGAATTATCTGGGACGACCTTTGGTGTCACCATCCCAGCTAGACTTGACTTCTCTACATTAAAAAATCGAGCTAGGTGACCTTCTCTTCCGCAATTGAAACATGCTTTGGGTTGATGTGTACAGTTTGGATGGATGTGTCCCTTCTGTCCATATTTGAAACATACGACCAGTGGTTGTTCTTCTTCCTTTGAAATGGGTGCTGGTGCTACTGTCGATGTCTTTACGTCATTGTTGAATCTTCTCTTCTTAAAGTTGTTCCCACTTAGTTCACCTTTCCTATTATCTTGGCCATGATTACCACCGAAGTGGTTACCATTTCTGGCATGATAATTTCCTCCACGATGGTTATTGTTGTTCCGATGGCTGTTGCCATCGGTACGATTATTATCGTGTTGTTTGTCGTTACCTTTTGGCTGTGCTGACTCATAATCGTGTTCTAATAACTGAGCCCTATTCACAACATCTGAATATAAACAAAGTTTGTGAGAACTGAGGTATTAACGTATTTCGGGTTTTAAACCTCTTAGAAACATTCACATCATTTGCTCCTTATTATCGACCAAATGGGATGCAAACTAGGATAACTCCACAAACTTAGCCTCGTATTGCGATACGGTCATATTGGTTTGCTCCATCTTAATGAATTCCAACTCCTTCATGTGACGAATACTTTCGAAAAAGTACTTATCGTTGAATAATTCTTGGAACTTCTCCCAAGACATCTTTAGTGCGGCAGGTTGAGTACGTGTTACAGATTCCCCCCAGTAATCTGCTTCTTCACGCAACATAAAGGTGGCGAAGGTGTAACGACCGAGAAATTCAGATTTATTGTGAAATAATTTTATTTAATTAAATAATGAATAAAATTATATTATATGTTATTATTATGTGTTAATAAGATGATTGTCATTCTATAATCTAGAGAAGTCGGAATGTCGTAGTATTTTGACTACGTGAAGGAATTAAAGTGTTTGAATTTCCAAGATGAAAATAAAAGTTTTTCGAAAAACACTATTCATTAATTTCTTCTCGGGAATTATTTTTGAACTTCCGAGAAATACGTAACGATAGAACATTAAGGGAAGATGGATTATGTAATAATAATTCACGTATGACAAATGTAGTTTTTTGCCTGCGGACTAAATTTGAGAACGTTAAGCAAAGTAAAGCGTTAATGAATTAAACGATGATATCGTATGATACGTAAGTATTGTACGAGGTAATGGATACGAGTATGATACGAGGTATTATACGAGTATGTATGAATGATGGTATGTCGTATATGATTAATAGTATACGAGTTAATATATGAGAATAATATGTAGATTATACTTTATAAGGTTTTAAGCCAAGTGTGTTGGACTTGTAGGATTTGTTAGGAATTATACAAGCCCAATGGTAGGAATGGTTAAGTCCAATTGGAAACTAATATTAACGCCCAATGTTGGTTTAATGCAAGCCCAAAACATAAGTTAAGTTAATTAAATTTAAAGCCCAAATTAAGAACCGGATTCGTGGATCGATCCAATGGGTAAGGATGACCCATGGGGTAACCTATGTGGGCCCCATGATCACATGGGTGATCTTGGTGAGAAAGCAAATAATGAGTGTTGTGAACTCCAAGTAATGAATAGTAAGGAGGTTAATTAAGGAGGTGGGGTTGATTAATGACTAAACTACCCTCACTTTGTGATTTCTATAAATAAGAGATGAGCTAGATCATTTGTTACTTGTTTTATTTCATCCAACAACTTAAGTGCTTATTTGTTAGAGGGAAAAAGTTAGAAAAGTTAGTCTTTCATAATTCAAGGAAGAACAAAGTTTGAACTTCAAAGGTAATGATCCTAGACTATTAATCTTCTATCTCTTCAATTGTAGTTTGATAGAGAAGTGTGGATTGGTAGAACATGTATGCTAAGAAGTGATGAGAATGATTAATCAAAAGACTTAAGCCTTAAATAAGCTATATCATAAGATAAGTACAATAATGGAAGTTATGAACTCATGAAGAACAAGTAAGAACTTTTCACGTATAAGTTATTAAAATATGTTTGGTTAGGATGTTAGTATGATGAATTGAATCAATTTGAAATGATGTAAGAATCTCAAGTAACGAAGTTATGGCGAAATTCACGAGTTTAGACGATAATAGTCGAAATCGTGAAATTCTCGGAATGGAAGTCAAATTTTGACATTGAACTCGAAAACGTTGGTTTTCGATGGAAAATAGTCTCATTTGGCATTCTAGAGTTGCGGGCTCAAAAATGACCAAATTCTAACATAGAACAAAGAAACGAGCGTTGAATGTTCACGAACGTTTATCGTTTTCGTTAAAATGAACTAAAAGGTGAATTCTGTGTTAACGAATTCGAAAATGTAAAATTCTTGCATGAACACTTAGGGTATGTGATTTGTGAGCTAAGGGCTTTTGGACGAGCCAATTCGGACTTAAAATTAGCAATTTAGGAGTTCGAGAAGTTCGCAAAGTAGAAAATCACAAAGCTATCTCAGTGCGGAGGTCGTGGCACATGCAAACCAAGGCATAATAATAAGTGGCGCAAAGGCAAAACATGTCCATGAGCTATAGAAGTTTTAGTTGTTGCATGTACGACTAATGAACTAAGACTCAGGCCAGAGCCACGTGTAGAGTCCGAACTTCAACCATCAAGAAGAGTAAGCGGCAAGCACAACAAAGACTAGACCAAGCATAGTAATGAAGGCTTTTAAGCATAAAAAAGGAAAGTTGGTGAATTAGTAATGAACTAAAACCTAAAGTAACATCCTTAAATGATGTTAAAGACCTTAAGTAATACAACTAAAGGTCGATGAAAGATTAATTGAATACAATAACCAAATGTTAAACAATCTAAAGCATGATTAGATTGAGAAGAAGGGTAAGATATAGTAGTAACATACTTGATTATATATGACCTAATATGGTACGTTATGTGATCATGTATTGTAGAGACTTTAAAGACTCAAAGGAAAAGTATAATTACAGTAGCAGATGCTAAAGGAAAGTTTTCTAACCCTTGTATATGTTCAATCTTGACAAGCTTTGTGATTCATGTTTCTTACGCATGAATTGATGTATGATGAAGTCGAGACAATTTCTTCGGCTAGACTTAAGATGTTTTGTGGATTTCTTATAATCTATCAAACTATTGTCAATGTTGTCAAGTTTTTCCAAACTATGTTGGTATGGTTTTCAAATGAAGATTGAGTATGCTAAACAAATGTTTTGTCATCAAACGACAGGCACGTGAGGTTGCCACAACTTAAACGTACATACGATTAAAAAAAGTAGTGTTGTACAACATAGAGTACTATAGGCTGATCACCTAGACGTGCTCGTAAGTAATGCCGGACTTATGGACTTAGTGCCAGATTGTCTTTTTCAAAGAAAGTATGAAATGCTCAAGGTCTTGGACCAAAATTGATGTTTTACTGAATGTTGTTCATTGTAAAATGTTTTAAGAAAAGAGAAGTGCTATTTTAAATTATCGATAGTACTTCATAACTATTGTTCAGTTATTGAAGATATACGATTTGTATGTTTCAAGCATGTTGTTTAAATGGAATTGTCATACTTGCTGAGCTAGTTATGCTCACTCTTGCTTGAACCATATGAATGCAACTAAGACCGAACGGACCGAAGGATCCGGTAAAGATAAAGGGAAGGCTAAGGCAAACCTATAAATTGCTTCTGTAATAGTATAGGTTGAATGTTGATATTATTTGATATTATTACAAGAACGAATGTAATGGTTATTAAGAACCTGTGGAATGGTAATATTGTTTGAAATATATATAAGAAATATTCGTTCTTTTGAGGCATTTCAATTGAATGTATGTGTGAACTATAGCACTGTGTAGCACCATGTGTCGGGTTGAAAGATACCCGGATTTGGGGGTGTCACAAGTTGGTATCAAAGCATTAGGTTATAAAACTTAAGGGGGGAATTACAACCTTAAGAGAAGTCAAAGAAGTCAAAGATGAAATTAACCCTAAAATGCATTATATATGATATGTGTCTTTATTATTCTACTGACGTGTACTAATCAAACTAATTTTTTTTGTTATATATATCAGGAGAAAATGAAATGTGTAGGGATATACACGTAGTGAGTGAGGAGTCGGTAAATCAAATAGAGATCCTACCGAACCCTATAGCAAAAGAGCAAGAAGTGGTGATAATTGAGTCTGGAGACTCGGAGAACTTAGACCTCATGTCTATGTTCGATGGCATGTCTGAGGAAGCGGTGGAGGTGGTGTCATTTAACACCATAGGACCTGAGGAAGAGATGACTCCCGGCGAGTCGATGAGAGCGCTGTTTATAACAGTATTGGATAAAAATATGCAGTATTATAAGGAGGTTAAAGAGAAGAAGGAGGAGTTTCATGCTGTCTTGGAAGATAAGATAAGTATGGAGATGATGTGGGAGGAGGATCATGATGAACGAGTTTTGGCGAAGGACAAGGTCCACGAGTTGAAACAAGAGGTCTTTGAGCTCAGACAGGAGCTAAAGACCAAGAAGCAGAAGATTGGGAGGATGTCCTATATATATAGGAGTTTTCATGAGAATTTTCAGTATCAAGTAGCTGGGTATCCGATAGAAGCAGGGCAGACTCGACATACTATCAGCAGTGATGTTATAGCCAGTCTTGCCAATACAAATTTTGAGAATGCCATACGACAGATGTAAGCTAGTATTAGCTAGAGTAGAGTTAGATATGTAAATATGATGTATCTAGTAGTGACATAAAACCCTTTTTTGTATAACAAAGTGTAGTCTTTTGTAAATCACAATTTTTGGAAATCAATTGCGGGATAGTAATGTAATCAACTTAGGCTGTGTAAAAGTGAACGATGTAGTATTATACTACAAGAAGCAAATCAATATAAGCCTTTTTATGCAACATATATTATGTAATGAGTTGAAGTTATTGTTTAATCATGAATAATAACTAACAAACAAGAAGAGTGTAATAATGATGTGTTATTTATCTTAACAACAAATTGCCGCCAAGAAGGAGACAACGAAATCAAGATACTATTGTTAATCAACCGAAAGGAGGTCTGGTTAACCCAATACATGAGTTCGTTAACTTGTTAACGGCCGCTTTTAATAGAAATGGGGCTAATATCCCTGTGAATCCTGTAGTAGTATGAGCTACTACTTTTAAGGATTTTAAGAGTGTCGCTCTGCCGGAGTTCAAAGGAACTACGGACCCAATAGAAGCCCAAACGTGAGTTAAGGAGATAGAAAAGGTATTTATCATTGCAAATGTCGACGAGGGGCATAAGGTTGCTTTTGCAACCTATATGATGAAGGGAGAGGCCAACTTTTGGTGGGAGGCAAACCAGGCTAGGACTGGTATAGAGAACCTTACGTGGGTACGGTTTAAGGAGATTTTCTTTGAGAACTACTTTCCCACAAGTATGTAGGGGAGGATGGAAATGCGGTTTCTAGAATTGAAATAAGGGAAGATGATGATTCCCCAATACGCTTCCAAGTTTAATGAACTGACAAGGTTTTCTCCACATCAGGTGGACACTGAGGTGAGAAAGGCTAGGAGGTTTGAGCAGGGCTTGACACCCTGGCTCTATAGCTGAATATCGGTGTTCTAAAGTACTTCTTTAGGGACCATACTAGAGAAGGCAATAATTGCCGAAGGTGGGAATGAGGCTTTACGCCAGTACCACAAGGAGAAGAAGAACAAGAATAAGGTGGATGGGGGAGTAAGGATTGAAGGACCCAGCGGGAGTGGAGATGGTCAGAAAAGAAAAGAATTTACTCTGGGAGTATCGGAGTGAAGCAAAGGGATCCTAAGAGGAGGATGGAGGCATGCAAGACCTGTGGGAAGACTCACTTAGGAGTCTGTCTCAAGCGGAAAGTCGTATGTTACAACTGTGGACAGGAGGGGCACATTTCTCCTAACTATCCAAGTTCGAAGAAAAATCATGGATGATTTGTATAATAAGAGCACTAATAGAAGTAAGTTAGCTATTGGTGGTCCAGCGCAGCCAGGTAGGCCGATGGCCTGCACCTTTAACATGACGGTGCAAGATGCAGTTGCATCCGGGGATGTAGTTGTAGGTATTATCCCGATCAACGATATAAATGCTTACGTGTTGTTTGATTTGGGTGCTACTTGTTCGTTTATAACATGTGATTTTTCTAGATGATTAGGATTACTTCTTGAAAGATTACTTGTACCTTTGAATATCAAGGTAGAAAACAAAGAAATAATTCCAATTGAAGATATTCATAGGAGTTGTTGTGTAAACATACGAGGTTGTAAATTATCGGTAGATTTGATACCAATAAAGTTGGGAGAATTCGATGTAATTCTCGGGATGGATTGGTTGTTTAACCGTGGTGCAATTATAGATTTTCAAAAGAAATGTGTAAACATTAGGACGCTAAGACAACCTAATGTAGTATTTTACGGTAATAGATTGCTGGGGCGTTCGTGTTGTCTTATATGACACAAACTAGGAAACTGTTGAGGAAGGGATGTATAGGTTATTTATGCCATATTGTTGATTCCCAGAAAGTGGGAGCAACCATGGAACAAATACCTATAGTGAAAGAATTCATGGATGTATTTGTGACGCCCCCAAATTCGGGTATCTTCCAACCCGACAGATGGTGCTACACGGTACTCATAACTATACATTCATTCTATTGAAATGACTTCAAAATGTGTGTATCAACGACATTCTTATTACATTAATAATATTACATCCCGTTCCAAGGTTTTATAACTATTACATTCTTTGTTCATCATACTATAATATATACAACTTACTAGTTTATTACAAGGTAAACTAATCGTTCCTCTTCGTCTTGCCTTTATCCTTGTCAGATTCCTCGGTCCATTCAGTCTTAGCTGCATTCATATGGTTCAAGCAAGAGTGAGCATAACAAGCTCAGTAAGTACAAAAATTTCTTTTAAACAATATGCTTGAAACATAGGAATCGTATATCTTCAATAACTGGATAATAGTTATGAAGTACTATCAATAATTCAAAATAGCATTTCTTTTCCTTCAAAACATTTTACAATAACAATATTCAATAAAACATCAATTATGGCTCAAGACCATGAGCATTTCATAATTTCTTTGAAAAGGACAACCTGGCACTAAGTACGTAAGTCCGGCATATCTTACGAGCACTTCTGGGTAATCAGCCCATAGTACTCTATGTTGATCAACACTACATCCTGTTAAATGTATGTACATTTAGGTTTTGGCAACCTCGCGTGCCCATCGAATAATCGATGAAAAATACATTTGTTTATTCATACTCAGACTTACCTTGAATCAGTACCAAACAATTGGCTTAGGATAGCGTTAGCAATTCTATATTGAAAGACTTGTAAATAAATCAATCAACTCTTCAAGATTAGTCTAGCCAAGATAAAACTGGCATCAACCCTTTAGTAAAACACTTCATGCATCTCATAACATGAATCACATAAAACTTGGCTAACATGAAGGTTAGACAAGCGTTTAAGAAAAACTTGTCTTCAGCGTCTGCTACAGTAAAAATAACTTTTCCTTTCAGTCTTTACGGTCTCTACAATACATAACCACATAACATACCACATTAGGTCATGAATGAACATACATGGTTCCTAATGAATCTTACCATTCTTCTCAATCTAATCATATATTAGATTTGTTACTATTGGCTCCGGCTTGCCATTATATTTTACATTATTCTTACCAACTTCTTTCTCTTCTATGTCTTACGTAGATTTACTTCATTAATCCAACTCGTTTCGAGTTAATCATCCTTCCTCATGGCTTACTAACATCCTTATGTTATTAATCAAAACTCGATCGTCATTTGTTAAGTACACTTTATTGCATACCGTTTACGTTCACGTATTACTTAACAACTTTTAGTTGTAACTCTTAACGTTATAGGCCTTATCATTATTGAATACGGTTCACGTTCTTTATACTTTACGCTCGCTGCTTTAACTACTCATTAAACAACATTAAATTCCTAAAGTCATTACTATAACAGTGATTTAGGAAAGGTCTTATCATGTTCATTAAGTAATTACATGACCCATACTTGTATTGCAAACCATTGGATTCATAATCAACTTGGTCAACAAATTTCTATAGCCGGCTTAACACATTACGTTGTTCTTACCTCCAATTAATCTTTCGTCGACCTTTAGTGATAATACTTAAGGTCTTTAACATCTTGTAAGGATGTTTCTTCAATTTCTTTAAAGTAAATTAACTTGAATTAATCACTTTACATTCATTTTATACCTATAAGCTTTCATGACTATCTTTAGTTTAGGACTGGTGTTCTGGCCATTTGCTTCTCTCTAAGTGCTGCCTTATGCATGAAACATCAGTGGTCAAGGTTCCGGACTCGGCGCTGCGACGCGAGTCCTTGCGCATTATACCGCGTTGCGACGCAAAACTTCAGTAGGTCATGACACTGTGCTTGGCGCTGTAGTGCCACCAATTGGTCTTGGGATGGCTCCACGACGCCAACTCTGTGCCTTAGAAAAGTTTTACGGACTTTTAATTTTGTGAAATTTTCGGACGCATAACTTCTTCGTTATAAGTCTGAATTGGCTCGTTCAAAAACCTAAAGTTCATAAATTACATACTCTATGCGTTCATGCAAGAATTTTATCTATTTGACTTCGTTTGCTAAAAATTCACCTATTAGTCCATTTTTAACGAAAACGACAAACGTTCATGGATGTTCAACGCTTGTTTCTTCGTTCTAAGTCAGAATTCGGTCATTCTCGAGTCTGCAACTCTATAATGCCAAATAAGACTTGTCTCCATTGAAAACCAATGTTTCTAAGCTTAATATCAAAATTCGACTTCCATTCCGAGAATTTCACGAATTCGACGATTATCGTCTAATCGTGTAAATTCTGGAATTCCTTCGTTACTTATGATTTGTTCATCGTTTCAAATGGATTCAATCCATTGAATTAACATCTTAACATACATATTACATTAACTTATTTATATGATAAGTTATTACTTATTCTTCATGAGTTTATAACTTAAAAAAGTTTAAACTACTTATGATTTTACTTTACTTGACTTAACATGGTCTAAATCTTTTAGCCATCATTCACTCATCTTTTAATCATATAAATTTTATTATTGTAAACATATTACAAGTTCTTACAAGTTCTTCTCTAGTTCATTGTTTATATGATTACGAATAGCTTATTCATGACTTATATGACTTAAGTCCATTAATTAATCATTTTTATCATTCCTTAGCATACATGTTCTACCACTACCCATCTCTCTAACAATTGAAGAGAAAGAGATCCATGGTTTAAGATTGCTTACCCTTTAATATCACTTGGTTAATCTTTGATCTTCTTCTTGCTTCTTGAAATATGAAAGACTAGCTTATTCTCACTTATTCTCTCTAACCAATAAGCTATAAGTTATTGGTGTTTCTGAACAAGGAACAAATGAATTCCAAAGCTTGCTATTTATAGGAGTTGCTAGGTTAGGGCATAATGGTCAATAATCCAATGCCACCTCCTTAATTCCACCTCCTTAAGCCACCTCCTTACTATTCCATTCTTAATCACCAAGTTAACTTGCTCCGCACAACACTTGGTCATTAAGTCTTCTTGTTCACCACCCTTACATAGTCATTAAGTTTACTTGCTCACTACTTTGGATCATCCATAGTTTGCCCCATGGGTTTAAACCATCCAATAACCCATAAGTTCTTACTTTGGGCTTTTAGCTTAACTTATACTTGGGCTTGCAATTAAACAACCTTGGACCTTAACTTTAATTCCAATTGGACTCATCCATTCCTACCTTTGGGCCTTATCAATTCTCATTGGACTTTACAATGTTCTACATAATCCTATAAGTCCAATACAATTAGCTTAAAGTTTTATAACGTATAATTTACGTATTCATCACGTATTCTAACTCGTATACTTATTTAATATATGACATTCCATCATTCATACATGCTCGTATAATACCTCGTATTATACTTGCATTCATTACCTCGTACAATACTTATGTATCATACAATCATTGCTTTAATTCATTATACGCATTTAAATTCCTTCTCGGAATTCATTTTCCCTAATCGTTAGGTGTTAAGTCCGCAGGCGAAAAACTGTGTTTGCCATAACTGAAATATTATTGGATATTCCATCTTGTCTTAGAATTCTATCATTATGTATTTCTCGGAAGTTCAAAAATAATTCCCGAGTAGAAATGCGTGAATATTATTTTTTAGAAAATTTCTCGGAAAGCTTTTGTTTTCTTCTCGGAAATTCAAACATTTTAATTCTACCACATAGTCAAAATATTACGACATTCCGATATGTCTAGGTCATAGAACGACCTTCAAATAGCTTACTCCCATAATTAATTTATTAAATTCATTTAATCCACATAATCAAATAAAAATTTAATTCTCAAAAATCTAATTTTTTCTCGGGGTGTTACACTCTTCCCCTTATAAGGATTCATCATCCCGTAATCTCGCTAATAATACATACACCATTAAGAAAATATTTTCCTTTATTTTAATCTCAAGTTCCCACAATGCTTCTTCGACATTGTGGTTCTTTCATTTCACCTTCAACAAAGGTGTTATCTTAATTCGCATGACTTGTCACTTCCTATCAATAATCTGAGTTGGAAGTTTAAATACTTATTAACATATTATGCTATCTTCCTCTGATTAATTCTTATTTTAACTTTAAAAATATTTGAAACTCAAATTCCTCCTTCAAAACAAGATTATACTTGATCTTCTCTTCATCCTGCATCCTCTTCTTCATTCGCTTGCATTCCTCATTACCTAGTTATACTTAATTAACGCGTTCCATTATCGTGGATTGAGTCTACGTTGTGGATAACATTTCTACCGCTTCATTCCGTAATTTAAATTCTAACTTCATTCTTGCCATTTCCGTTATTAACTCATTCTGAGTTGTTAACATCAATAGCTTTTCCCTACCCTTCTTACTTAACGCGTCGGCTTCTACGTTAACTTTACCGGATTGATATAACATATCAACGTCGAAACCACTCTCACGGTCACAGCACTAAGGAATGTTGAGCACTCCGCCATCTTATTCAGAATATGATTGACAGCGGTGATCTGTAACTGGCAGACGATGACGTTGTATCATTTGAGAGTGGAAACACATTTCCTCTATGATGGAAGGAAGTTGTACCCGTTATACCCTCTGAGGGAGATTTGGCTGCCACACCACTTACAATTCAACCAATTCAGCTCAAAGGAGTTGAAAATCCTTTAAAAGTGGCTGCACCAAAGCCAATCATATTGCCATTCAGGCCACATTAGTTTATCATCAGCCTTAAGAAAGTCCCATAGAATTATGTAGAGGCTAAAGGATCAACATTAAACACAACTGCGGTAGTGTCTAAATAAAACAAAATGTATCTCCCTCAACGAGTGATGAAGCATGTCATTACATCTAAGGGAGAAATGCTCAGGGAGAAGATTGAAGAATTCCTCCGCAAGATGGGACATAATGAAACCAAGATTGTTTAAAGCTTGAAAGAAGCTCCAAAATAGATCTCTATTTTGGACTTGGTTTTCTCTTTAGAAGATCACCGGAAGGTCCTACTGAAAATATTAGAAGAAACCTACTTTCCAAAGACAGTGGATGTCAAAAAATTTCATCATCTGGTTGATCACATCTTTAATAGTAATGTGATATCCTTTACTGATGATGACATACCTCCCAAAGGGATGAGTCATTGCAAACCATTGCACATAGCGGTTATGCCTTCCGGATATGTGGTCAGAGGAGTGCTGATAGATGGAGGATCATCCCTAAACATCTGCCCCTATGCCACACTAGAGAAAATGAACATCAATCTCAACAGGATGCAAAGCATCAACACAATCATCAAAGCCTTTGATGGATCTCGACGAAATGTTATCGGAAAGATTGAATTACCAGTGGAAATCAGTCCACATACAATTTATATATCTTTCCAAGTGCTCAAAATCACTACAGGATATAATTTACAATTGGGAAGACCTTTTATTCATATGGTGGGAGCCATCCCATCTAGTATTTAGCAGCAGCTCAAGTATATCATCAACAGTAATTTGGTCACGGTCAATGTTGAGCCAGAGTATCCGGTACAAAGTGATGCACCTCTCATCGATTTCAATACAAAAGTTAAGCCGTTCATCTTCCAAGCCCTAGAGGTGAGCAACACTCACTACAAACCCATTCGGGCTCTAGCTCTAAAACCCATAGTTTCTGCAGAAGTAATGTCAGCAACGCAAGAAATGATGTCATTGGGTTTCCAACCTAGACAAGGTTTAGTAAAGAATTAGCAAGGAATCAAATGTTCAATTCAAGTTCCCAGCCAAATAGGGACAGCTGGACTAGGCTACTCTTCTTGGTCCAGTCACAAGAACCCTCACAACCATACACTAGTTCTTTCATCTACAAGGCTTCTACCTAAACCTACATATGCTGATTCTGAACGGCCTTCACTTAAACCCTGCCTCTTTGGTAGCTATGTTGTTTCCTAAACCGATATCGGTTAAAGGAAAATAAGTCCTAATTCCAGACCCAAACATGGAGGAAAGGAATCAAAGGCGCAAGCAAGACATTAAGAGGCGGTTATCGAAGATGTACTTCCTGGCACATACCTAGAGTTTGGACAAGGATATCTTAGATGAATGTTGTCCAGACATCATGGTCATCATTCAAGAGAAGGAGGACAATAACAAACCCTTCATCACAAATGTCCATCAGGACTTGACCCTTGACAATTGGAGCAGCACTCCTTGCATTTACCGACAAGGGTAAAAAGGGCAGAAACTCCCGTATCCCTGTAGATAGCAATAACTGCTTACTTTCATTGCTTAGTATTAGCAATTGTTTTTATCATTTCATGCTAACACTTTGTATGATTGAATAATTTCATATATTAAGTGAAAGCATTTTGTTTCAGGACTTTAAAGTTAGATATGCCTAAACTTGCTGATGAGGTGCCTATTCTTCATAAGGACTGCAACTTTGATGTAACGTTGGACTCTTACTTGATGGAGATTGAGCAAGAGGACTATGAGATACCTCAGGAGATCAAAGAATGGGTCGAAGACAAACCCAAACTAAATCTTGATCAAACCACCTCTTTTAACCTCGGAACCTCAAGAAACCCAAAACAAATCCAGATTAGTATGGACCTTACTCCAAGCCAAAGGAATAACATGGTTACTCTATTGACCCAATTCTAAGATGTGTTTTCATGGTCTCATGAAGACACGTTCAATTTATCAACTGACATCGTCATTCGTCGCCTCCCCTTCAAAGAGGGATTAAAACCAGTCAGACAGAAACTCAAGCGATTAAAACCTGAGTGGAGTTTGAAAGTTAAAGAAGAAATTGTGAAACAGTTTTAAGTCGACATCATCATGGTATCAACATACCCTGAGTGGTTATCTAACATAGTCCCCGTGCCTAAACCAGGAGGGAAGGTACGAGTTTACGTGGATTACAGAGATCTGAACAAAGCTTATCTCAAAGACAGCTTTCCCATACCATTCATCCATATACTCATTGACCATACAACTAAGTAAGACATGTACTCCTTTGCTGACTACTTTGCTGGTTATCATCAAATCATGGTTTCTTAAGAGGATCGTGAGAAAACTGCATTCATCACTCCTTGGGGAACCTTTTGCTATAGACAGTTGTCATTCAGCCTCATCAATGTCAGAGCTACCTATCCGCGAGCCATGTTGGCTCTTTTCCATTATCTACTGCATAAAGAGATAGAAGTCTATGTGGATGACATAATTGTCGAGTCCCAAAGGGAAGAAGACCACCTAGATCATCTCAAAAAGCTCTTTAACCGGTTACATAAATAAAAATTGAAGTTAAATCTGGCCAAGTGTGCCTTTGGCATTAAATCAGGCAAGTTGTTAGGATTCCTAGTAAGCTAGAAAGGCATTGACCTGGATCTTGCAAAAATCCAGGCCATTACGGATATGCCCATACCCCAGACAGAGAGGGAAATACGAGGATTTTTGGGAAGAATCAACTTTATCAGTCGATTCATCTCCCACCTCACAAAAACCTATGAACCCATCTTTTAAGTTGTTAAGGAAGAACTCCTCCAAGAAATGGAATGATGAGTGTCAAAAAGCCTTCCTTTCTATCAAAGAGTAATTAATCAAGGCTCTTGTGTTGGTACTTCCAAGGGATGGTGTTCCCCTGTTTATGTACATGTCTATCAATGACAATTCCATGGGCTGCATATTGGGGTAGAAAGATGATTGAGGCCAAGAAAGAGCTATCTATTACCACAGCAAAAGATTCAGTATCAGCGAGCACAAGTACACTCTGATTGAGAAAACGTGATGTGCTTTAGCATGGGCTTCCATGAGGTTACATCATTATCTTCATGGTCACACAACCCATCTCGTATCCCACATGGATCCCCTCAAGTATGTGCTCAGCAAACCTATTTTAAATTATCGAATGTCCAAATGGCGGTTGATCCTTCAGCAATTTGACATCATCTACGTGACTCAAAAGTCTATCAACGGTCAAGGAATTGGGGATCAACTGACCGCCGCACCTTTAGGGGATTTCAAACCTTTAGAAACATACTATACCGATGAAGGGATAATGATAATTCAGCTACACCATCAAGACAATACACACCAACCATGGAAGATGTATTTTGATGGACCTATAAACATTGAAGGTTCTAGGGCTGGAGTAGTTCTAGTATCGATTTCAAGAGAGCAGTATCTTGTTGCCATCAAATTATAGTTTGTCAACAGCAACAACATAGCTGAGTATGAAGGTTGTATCATGGGGTTGAAACTAGCACAATCCATTGGCGTCAAATAGTTATATGTCTTTAGAGATTTTGAACTGGTAATCAAACAAACCACTAGGATCTATCACACCAAAGAATTACATTTGCTACCTTACCATCAGCTTCAGAGTTTGAAGAAATTTCCTTCATCCACATGTCTCGCAATAGGAATGATTTTGCGAATGCACTAGCACCTTTGGCCTCCTTAATCAACATACTTGATAAGGAATACATGCCCAATATCACATTTGCCCGGCAAAAGGCACCAGCCTACGGGAACTACATTAGAGAAGTATCAGATGAACTTCCTCCCATCTAACACCCTTTGTGAGACCCCAGATTTTATCAATAAAGATTTAAATTTTGTCGAAATAATTTTTAATATTATGGTGTGAATTTGAGATAATATTATAGATGTGGGTAGTATTTATAAATTTTGCAAAGTATGCAAGTGGTTATATTATATTCGATTGTCGTGGAATATTCTTGGTTTAGCGAGGAATATTCGCATAACTACTCAATCATTGGTGGACCCCATTAATGTAATTATTGTTTGATTGAGAAAACGACAAAAATATTTTATCAAATAACGGCGGAAGTTTTACCGTGGTTACCGTTGAACTACTTTCGGTAGTAAAAGTACAATGAATACGTGTGGTTGCATAAGAAGCACACCAGTATTGATTATCGATGCTTATGTGAGAAGTCACTCGGTTTGATTCCATTATTGTCGATTAATAATATAAATTATTATAATGATAATGACGCTTTTGTTTTATTCAGATTATTAACGTAATAAAATGTAAACATCTTTTATATAAAATAGAATACTTTATTAAAGTTATTCTATAAATAGAATATATTATATTTTATTATGCATAGTGTTGCATAGTGTTTTGCATAGTGTTTTGCATAGTATTGCATAGTGTATCAGATAGTAAAATGTTTTTATATAAATAGAATATATTATATTTTATTTAAAAGATTTTTCTTTAAATATGGACCGTCAGATTAAAAGTAAATCAATCTGACCGCTTCATGGATTAGTTACTATGCATTCCATTTTCCTATAAATAAGCTCATTCCTTCATTATTTTCTTACGAATTCAATGAAACTCTAGAGAGAAAATTATAGAGAGAAGCTATAGAGAGAAAATTATAGAAAGAAGAAGAGTATTCTAACTACTTCACTACTATATATTCATTCTTTTACTAGTAGGGGTATTATTTGTTGTATGCGGCCCGGTGGTGTTATTCTTTCTTATTCATGAAGAGAACTTCATTATTCCATTCATTATTATTCTGTTGAATAACTCAGTAAAAGTGGTATACCCTATACATAACCTCGTATATGCACGATACCCTATACTTGGTGAAATCTTTATGTTATTCCATTCTTATTTATTCTCGTTAGAATAACTCAGATACGCTGAATCCCCTATACTTGGTGATCTTCTTCTTTTATTCCATTCTTTATTATTCTATTGGAATATCCTCACATGCGTGTGTTTTACACCTTGACCGGTTCCATTGTTTATTATTCCACATTTATTATTCTGCTTGAATATCCTGCGTGTGTGTTTTACACCTACTTCGGTTCCATTGTTTATTATTCAAAGATTTATTATTCTGTTGGATCATCCTGCTTCGGTGTGAATTTCACCGACCGTTCCGTTATTATTATTCTCGCTGAATAACTCCGTCATACATGCTAAGCACCGCATGCACGGTGATTTCTTTTGTTATTCCATTCTTTATTATACCCATTGGTTAAAACTTTGACTTCTATACTCCATGAAATTAGTAGAATATCCTTGATATTTGCATTTCATCCAAAGATCTTTCATGTAAATATTCTTCCCGATCATTCTTGAATTTTACTCTCTAAAACAAGATCATGTTGACAATTTGGACGTTAATAATTCATGGATTAATTAATTCTTGAACTTGTTTTATTGAATTATTATGTCATTGTCATCATCCTCGTGTTATATTATGTTATCTTTGGCTTACGTGCATAGATGAACTTAGTATGATTATGACCAGGGATCATTCTTGGTATAATCATGACTTGATATAAATGATGTGACAAAAGTCCTCGTTGGCTGTGAATGCGTTGATGGATAGTTTTTGGTATGATTATGACCAGGGGTGATTCTTGTATAGTCATGACCATTGATAATTTGATGAAAATCCTTGACCGTGGTATGTGGGGATGATTAGATGTGGTGGTTTATTTATTGTCGAGTCTCAAATGATAAAAATTGATGAAAACCTTTTTAAACCTAAAAGATAGTAGACTCTATTCTCTACTTGACTCTTTAAATGGATTGCTAATTCACCGCAGCTTAAACCGGTTGTGTATTGTATTTTATCGCTTTAATCTCACAAGGCTAATGATAATTTATTCTCGCATTATCTTAGTCATAATATTTCTTCTTGGGCTAGTTGAGCTCACCTTTTCTTTCATTGTTCTCTTGAAATGAGAACATAGCCGACGAGCCTGGGGAACGAAGTAATGGTCCGAGGATAGCATTAGTAGTCCTCACTATTCTCGTGAAATAGTATGATAATAGTTGTAATGAGGACTCCTTTTGAGTTTGAATAATATCTAGTAGACAAAATTTGTATTCAAACTCACGCTTTATGTCGTATTGCATACCTACGCTTATATTAGTAAGTTGTATTTGAATTTATGTACCATGTAAGTGGCGACCCAAGATGGGTGACGTATACCTAATTTTGGGGGCGTCACACCCTTGGTATCAGAATATCAAGGACAATCTGCGAGATGGATCTACACCCGCTGGGGTGAGTTAAGCTGAGAGAAATCGGATCCATTGAATGGTCATGAAATTCTACCTGAGCGAAGATGCACTCTACAAAAGAGATGCAGGACTAGGCCTTCTCAGATGCCTAGACAAAGATCAAGCTCATAGGCTCATATGATGAAATCCATGGTGGCGTATGAAGCCCACACATGAGCGGCCCTCTACTTGTCAAGAAGATCCTATAAACAGAACATTACTTGATCTCTCTCAAGGCTAACTGTGATGACCATGTCCAGAGATGTTACCAATGCCAAATTCATGGGAATGCTATCCTCCAAAGGAGCTCCACAATATGAGTTGGCCCTGACCCTTCTCAATGTGGGGAATGGACGTGATCAGGCCCATCGAGCCCAAAGCCAGCAATGGTCATCGGTTTATCTTCACCATGATTGACTACTTCACCAAGTAGGTAGAAGCAGTCTCCTCCCCCAAGGTTACTAAAGAAGTGATCATTGGTTTCATCAGAAACAATGTCATTTATCGATATGGACAACCAGAGGTGCTTGTATCAGACAATGCCAAAAACCTTAACAACCAAATGATGGAGGAGTTATGCAATAAATTCCACATCAAACATCTCAACTCCGTCATCTATCGTCTAAAAATGAGTGGTGATGTTAAAGCGGCTAATAAGAATATCAAAAAGATCATGCAAAAGATGATCGCCAATCATAAAGGATGGCATGACTTGTTGCCTCTAACTCTATTAGCCTACAGAATGTCAATGCACACTTCCACTGGGGCAATCCCCTACTCATTAACCTATGGGATGGAAGAAGTGCTCCCCATAGAAGTAGAAATGAAATCCCTCAGAGTATTGATAGACGCTCAACTTGATAAGACCAATTGTTACAAGTTTGGTACCACCAATTGTCTATAATAGATGAAAGGCGGGCCATAACCATTTTCCATGGTAAGGTATACCAACAGAGGATCGGTCAATCCTACAACAAGAAAGTCTAGCTATGGCAGTTCAAAGAACATAAAATGGTCTTAAAGAAGATTCTTGACAACCAAGATTAATCTAAAGGAAAATTCACCCCAAATTGGGAAGGCCCATTTGTTGTCAATGAGGTATTGACAGGAGGTGCCCTCAAGTTACAAGAGATGGATGGCGAGGAATTTCCTCAACTCATCAACTCAGACACCGTGAAACGATATTATATCTATAGTTATATGCCAACCATCATCCTCGTTCTAGATCATCAGATCCATCAATCAATTCAGGTTTTCAAAACCTTTCTCACTATATACATCTTTTAACCTTTTCACGCTAGGTTGGAAAAACATACACCTTTCACCACTCTAATTCACCACACTAGGGATAAAACCTTTGAAAACTGCAGTTTATCCCACTAGGGATAAAACACTTCCTCACAACTTTAGTTTGTCCCATCAGGGGCAAACTACGTAGACCTAATTTCCCCAATACACGAGAGTATGTAAGAAGCCATTTTTATGGTTCGGTCTAACTACAGAAAAAAAAAATCTCTACACCCACTTTACCACCTTCAACTTTGAACCTTTTCACACTAGGTTTGAACTACGTAGACCTGATCTCCCACTTTTCAATGAGAGTACGTAGGCAGCCATTCACGGTGCGGTCTCACCCCTACTAAAAACATAAAAACTTGTTAATGGTATTGGAAAAATCTTTCCAGTTGACCATAAGAGATGGAACTACCTGGGCTCCCCAATACAAAGGAGTACTGGCGACCATCTGTGGGGCGGTCAACCTTAGAGAGGAAAGCCACAATCCTCTCCATGACCACATACAAAAAAAAAATCCAGTCCCAAGACACCAGATGGTAGGGGAATAAAAAGATCAATGATCCATTCTGAAAGGTCTTGAGATATCTCAATGTCCATCCATCAAGGAGGAGTTCAGAATACGTCAAGATCACAAGCCCTAAAGAAACAGGAAACTATCAAGCAAGTAACAAGGATTAACTAAAAGGGAAGTAAATCAAAACATATTTCCTTGCCATATAATACTGTTTAATATATACAATGTGTCCTGTACATGACAAAAATGGTTAAGCTAGTCTATACAGGAAAATCAAAGCTAATCTACAAACTCGTGGATAAGTGAGCCATCAAATCTAACATGGCATCCCTATCAGAAGATGGGGGTAACTCTATGAGCTCCTGCCCAAGGGTATCTACATGAGCCAAGAGATCCACAACCATCTTCATGGTGACACTATGCTCAATAATGAATGTGATCATCTCTACAATGATGTCAATAGTATGAGATCTCAATGCAGTACTATCTAAAGTGACAGCATCTTAGGTAACTAGAGCACCATCCCGCTCAGTAACAGCTACATCCCTGGATGATCGAGCCTCATCCCGCTCAGCAACAGCGGTATCCCTATGAACTAGAGCATCATCTGTCGTAACTAGAGGGGCATCTCTACCAGAAAGCCCTAGCTTGGTCCATCTTAAATGTCATCAGATGTAGACTCTGCTCAAAATACTCTATAGAAGATGGAGTCACAATAGCAAGAATACTAAGGGAATCAACCACAGTTGTTGTTAATCCAGCAAACAACTTATCCTTAGTGGGAGAATTAGGGTTCTCCATATGCTCCCCACTATAAAAATCAATACCCAGATAGTAGAGAAGTTAGGGGATACAACCTTAGTCGATGCAATCTCTGCCTCCAACCATGTAGAATACTCTGCAGAATGACCTGGATGGCTAGTAGAGAAGTTAGCCCTCTCATGCTGGGTCTAACAGGCATAAATCCTCTGCTGATAGAAGCCGAGATGATAAACGCTGACCTAATGCCCCGTCAAAGGGATGAACATCCTGGAACTGGTCAAACTATGCCATCATAACTAGTTGATGATAAGTGGTCACACCCATCAAACTAGCCAAGGGAAGATAATCCATGCCAGGTGCATGAGTGATAAATTTGTAGGGATAACTGAACCCTGAACAAGATAATATTTCAAATGGATCCTCGATCCCTGACAAGAAAACTGACCAAGAAGCTACATCTATACACTCCATCAGCTGAATGGAGTAAGACATGCCTATCTCATGGGAAAAACAATACCCATGGCGTCGAAAATTGCCAATTGGTCTCAAGTGTGTTATAAAACACACGTAAAATAAGACCAAACTGCCTATGAATGTCCCCACAGAATGGGTATGGAAATACGTGGTTTACCTTAAGGTCTCTGCCAGAATAATCGATAAAATGGTATGTCCCTCCCGGAGACCACGCACTACCATAAACACACCGATGTCTAAGTGGTCCGTATACAATGGCATGTATAGATAAGCCACCATACACATCAAGAGTACATCTACTCTAACAACACGCCAATCATCTTCTGAAGCGGTGAAATTCTCGGAGTGCTGCAAATAACTATCTAATGAACCAAATCTGTCTATCAAAAAATGCATGAACACTACATGCGCAGAGGAGATCTCATCCAGGGCAACTCTGCACCTCAAACCTGTGAGGATCATAAACTGCTGACTCATACAGCCATTCGAGCGCAAGGCCTATCCAATGGCAAATCTGTCAGACGCTCATACTCCTCCAAAATAGGAGTTAACTCCTGCATCTCAAACTGAAACACCTGCCTATCCGGTACCCAATGCTCCAACATGTCCTCTACAAAGCCCGATGGAACCTGGAATGTTAGGAGGGTTATAGAGTGACACATTAGCTGATCAACTGTCACCCGATCCACGGAGGATAAGCTGTCATACCACAATCCTAATGAAGATACCATCAATATTGTTGGGTTATGATCAATAAGTCTAACTATCGATGAAGACATCTGTGGGGCCATGTCATAAGACCATCAAGTGTTCAATGCTAAACTCATCTCTGGAAATGCATGTCCATAAACATAATGCATTCATAATAAACAATAGATGACAATATGATGTAGGAAATGGAAAATAATATACATACATTCCTAAGTACATCATCATCTAAATACATCATCTCTGTATACAGAAGGAAAAGTACAGGGAAATGGGGCACATACGTCCAACAACTAACAAAGGCCTATCAAAAGATATAATGAGAATCGGGCACAGTCGCATAATATCTAACAGAGGCCTATCAAAAGATATATCAAGAAATGCATCATAAGAAGTCGATAGTGTTGATGTCCACATCATCCAACCTATCCACCTGATGTAACTCCTCCTGAGTCACTAAATCTTTGCCAGTGGGGATATCAGGCCGATATAACGGAGGATCTACATCGGCAAAACCATCTAAATATGGGCCACCTGAAGGGCCAGCACCAGAGCTGGAAGGATTAAAAGAATCAGCCTCGGAAGGATCTCTGCCCAAATGTCGAATAAAGAAATGTGCCCGGTCCAATTACTGGGTTAAACTATCAATCTGTATCATATGAGTAGGATCTCAGACATAGACAATCCAATCTGCTATCATGACGGAGCTAGGTACCATATCCCCCATAAACTATATAGCACGGGTCTGGGCTTTAATGGTGCGAGGGAACCACAAGAGGTAGAATGCCTCCTAAGTGAACGATCCCTCTGATAAAGTAAAGCCATCAACTCCCACCAACGGGATATAAATGATCGGCGGCTATGACACAGGCCAATAATGCCTAGCAAGAGGACAAATCGGTATACGAATCTCCCATATGGTGCTCCTGATAGCGCGCATTCCTAAATAGTGCTCCAATCCTTCATCTGTGAAGAGATGAATCCGACGGGTGGACATTATATACTCGACACAAGTCGGGAAACCACCCTCAAAGCCAACTGTTAAATGGTCCTCAGAGTTAGGAACCCATGTAATGACATCGGCTGTCAACAACTTCAACTGTAAGCGTAAATGGGTGAAACCCTCAGCTATAGGAACCTCCACCAACGTGGAGTGATGCCATCATCGTCCCCGTGGATATGTGTCTAAACCTAGCAGGCTAACGGGATAAAGACATGGGAGCCTCTCATAGGCCAAAAACTTTTAATACAAGATCAAATATATGCGGTCAGTCAAACTCTCAACCCAAACAAGGGAAATCAAAAGAGAAATACTCACCGGTAGGAATGGGTAAAATCCTAGCCCAGTCTCTATCAAGCCTTGCGAGTGCAGATGCATTCCCCTAAGGAAGTAGGCAAAGGTATAGGAACCCCAATCTAACTCTCCAATACGGTCCACCTCCCGTGTGGCGCTAACAAAAGTGAATGATATCGTGGAAGAGTTATCCGCTAGGAAATAACCTCAAGGGATGATTAGGAACAATCATCGAAGGATGCGAACTCTAACTCTCATATCATTGAGTAATGGCTCAATCAACGCCCCACTCACGGCGTCTACACTCAAAGGACCAGTGCAGACTGTCCTTCCTTTGAGCGTCGTAGCCTAGACTCCTAGCAAGAATCTAATGACTGTAGGGGAAATGTCAGCCACACAAGGCACTGGCGCCGCAGAAGACTCCATACTAGTGATGAATCACCAATCCATCAGTGTCATCATCTCCTCGTAATCCAGTAAATGGAAAGACTGACTCTGGGTAACCCTAGGTATAACGATGGGGGAGGATGAAAAAGAATGCCTCAAATCCCCAAGAATGCACAATCTCTCAGTACTCTAGATGAAGAGTCTGGTACAGAGAATGTATGTTAAACCAGTTCCCTCGAGGCTGCGTAAAGCCGGGAACTTGCATCACAATGCAAGCCAACTTTAGAACCTTGCTCCTCATCAAAAGGAAAAAGGAAGAACTGCACAGCTTTTACTTCGTTCGCATGCAAATAGATCGAGGGGTGGCGACTCAAATCATCCAGAAGCTCCGGAATCGTCACATTTATGGTTGGGAGTTCCCTGCGGCGAATAGAAGCAGAAGGAGTGGGATCCGCAATTGGTACATCCTCATTCTCGTCCTCAACATTTGGTTCCTCAACCCGGATATGACGAATTACTGACTCCGTCAACAAACGGGCTGGGAGAGGCTGAGGCACATCTGAAGCTCTCATCCTCACACCTGAAGAGGTCCTACGGGAGTTGCTCGGCTGGTCTGGATCCATATATCTGGACAAAAGTCTCCAAATCACCTTAGAAAAGGGTGTGGTAAATTCTAACATGGAGCTCATTAAATGCATTTTATGTCTATATACATACATGCTGTACTTTAACATACATCTATAGTAGATTTAAAAATGCATGTTCATTCAAATGCCTAGACTCATGAAAGAATTTTGCCAGAGTTTCCTTTATAAAAAGGATTATCCATGTGCGCGTAGGCACGACTAGGTGGTCATTCAGTAGAACACCAATTCACAGTCAAAAACATCCTATATGCATGAAAATATCAAAGTCATAATCCATAAGGGTAGCCTAATTACTAGGATTACTTTACTTCACAACCTTTGCTCATTTGTCCTCAAATAGGACAAAAAATAACATAAAAATATGCCAAATTGACTGTTATAAAAGTTAATATTTTTCACATAATTACGTTCAACATGGTTAAATACTAACATTTATTATGTTGAATAATTTTATCAAGCCATATGAGCATGCATATTCACTACTATGTGTTTAGAAGCATTTCATGTGATAACTCATTTCCCAAAGGACAAAACTGGAAAAGAAGACATGCAATAGTTACTAGGATAGTGCAGAACACTTGTACGATGACAGATTTTGCAAAAAATAGCCCGAATTCAGTAGATCTTAAGAAGAACTCTTGAATTCTCTGTGTGGCTTTAACTGAAAATGACTTGTGAAAGGGAAATGTGCTTGAAATAAACCCATGGATGGCCGCGGGTCTACCTACGGCTGCCGCAGGTCCACCTGTGGCTATCTTGGGTAGTCTCCACTGTGATGCCCCCAAAATAGGTATACATCACCCATCTTGGGTCGCCAAATACA
Organism: Panax quinquefolius; assembly: GCA_020205615.1. Classification (NCBI taxonomy): domain Eukaryota; kingdom Viridiplantae; phylum Streptophyta; class Magnoliopsida; order Apiales; family Araliaceae; genus Panax; species Panax quinquefolius. Next base: position 106,519 of record JAINUW010000441.1, on the reverse strand, counting down.
TGGTAATGAATACAAATACAAACTTAATTATACAACACGTGCTGAGAGTTTTTACACGAACACTGTCTTCTAGAAAATATCCAAACTCAAATGGAGTCCTTGTTACATTTATTGTCACATTATTTTATAGAATAGTGAGGACTACTATAACACCATCTCGGATGATCACTCCGTTCCCCGACTAGTTCCGGCTACGTTCTCATTTCCTGAAGAGAACAATAGAATGTAAAAGGGTTTGCTCAACTAGCCCAGTAAGAAATATTATGACTAAGATAATGCAGAATAAGTTATCATTAGCCTTCAACAATGTTAAACTGATAGAATATAATAGACAACAAGTTTAACTGCAGCGAAATAAGCAATCCATTAAAAAAGTCAAGTAGAGAATAAAATCTACTATCTTTTATGTTGCTAATTTTTGTAGGATTGCTAATTCTGAGGTTAATGTTTGTTTTATTTTAATTTGAAATGTTAAATTATGTTTTGACCATTTTGCCCCACATTTAATCATATTTGTTTGTGTAATGAATAATAAATTGTTTTTTACGCCACATAAGCTTCTTAAGGTCCCACAAAATTGGCCACGTCAGCAATTTCTGATGTGGCGTGTTCAATTTGGTGTAATTGGAAAAAATTGATAGTTTAATCACCTAATTGACAAAATTGAAAGGTGGATCACCGAAGTGGAATATGACATATAGTTTAGGGTACTAATTCATATTTAAGCCTATTTATAATATTACAAAGTATTTTTAATACCCTAAAATTATATTTATATGATTTTTAAATTATTAAATTCATTATCCGATAATTGCCATTAATATTAAAATATTAATATTTTCATGTCAAAATATCAAAAGTTATATTTTATAACTTAAAATATTTTTATAACACTTAAATCATTTTTATATGATTTTAAATCATTAATCCTTTTTCCATAAGTTATTTAATATATTTATTAAATAAATTTTTTACCATTAATAATTAATTATTAATGAAATTCATCACAAAATATCAAAAGTTATTAAAAATAACTTAAAATATTTTCTAATACCATAAAATAATTTTTCATGATTTTTCAAGTATTAAAATCACTTTTAACCAATTTATTTATTATTATAATTAAATAAATAAATACCTTTTATATTCAAAAAATATAAAATATTTTTGAAATATACTCAAAATAATTAAAAACTATTTTTTGGACTTTAAAATAATTTTTAGGAATTTATTTGTATTTTTAATAATTAAAATCCATTTAATACTAATTATTTATTAAAATTAATAATTTTGCAAAATAAACTGTCGCTAAAGGGCCCTATAGCGACATAACCGTCGCTATAGCTGTTCTTGAGTGTTCTTGAGCCTGCCTAGATATTCATGTCAATTGCTAAGGTACCAAGTTTGACCAACATTTGATCTATGATCTAAGTGTTTTCTAGGCTTGTTATGGAATCAATATTATAGTATTTATGTAATACTACATATAATAACTCATATCAGGGTCAAACAACAACATTACAGAGAGATCGAAGCCTTCAAAAAGCATGTCAGAGGCTGTTCTTGAGTTTCTGGGCTGCCTAGAAACTCGAGCATTGCGAAGGTCCCTACTTTAAAGATTCATACTTTGCAGTCTGTGTCTAGTTTATGTGATCCATAGATTCTAGCTTGCGGTCCTGATGTCAAGGTATCATTATATTGCATAATATTAACTTAAAAACATCACACATGAAAAATCGGAGCCGGTCAAAGTTGGCTAAAAAGACTATCTTTGAACATTTCTGGGTTTTCCAGAAATGTTCTTCGGCAGATGGCCATCGCTAGTTTGACTTTGATTATCGTTCAACCCTAAGGGTCAGGGTTTGAATAACCTAAGCCTTTTCGAGAGTTCGGTATGTCGAAATGACATTCCGTCGAAAGATTTGGCAATAATATGTCGTGAAAAGTTAAGCCGATAAAAGTTTTTCTCAAAAAACGTGTAGAAATCGGACGAAATAAAAATGACGAAAAGTACTGTTATGTACTTTTCATTCGTTTAGCTACGTTAGGGGAAAACATGAAGGAAAACTCTTAACACCAAAAAGTGTTTTTCAGTTTTTCGGATATTCGAAGAATACGTAAAAGTTAATCGCTAAAGGAAAGACGAAATATCCAAAAATATTTGGATTCCGAGAATCGCAGTTTTTTAAACTATCGGACGAAACCCGAAAGACGGAACCACAAAACTTAAAGGCTATGTAGACTTAAAGGCTAAGTTAACTTAACACTTAAGTCATGAATAGTAAAGAGGTGTGAATAGTCAGGAGGTTAAGGGGGTGAAATGACTAAAATACCCTTAGCCTTAGATTTTCTATAAATAGGAAGCTAACTTTCATTTAATTGGGATTTTGAAAATCCTATATCGAGAGAGAGAGAGAGAGAGAGAGAGAGAGGGGGTTCAGATGAAGAGGGAGAAGGAATAGGATGAGCTTGAATGATCGGATTGAAAGTTTTCATGAAATAGAAAAGCTTGTGAATCACCGGCTTTGCCTAATGGAAGAAAAATAAAGAGGAAATGTATTAAAACCTAACTCCTAAGTTAACTTTTCTTAAGTTTTTATGTTCAAAACATAGATTAATAAGAATAAGAAGTAAATGATGTTAGGAATGATTTCATAAGGTTGAAATCGTAAGAAAATGAAGAAATAAGAATTTGAAGTTAATTTTATAAATTTATTAAGGAAATATAAGATTCGTAATGAATTAGAATGATTTGTGTGGATTATATAAATAAGTAGGTGAAATAAGTAAGGAATGATGTTATATAACATCAAATTCCAATAAAAAATGAAATCATAATCCAAAATATCAATTAAAAATGAAGAATGAACGAAGAACGCGAAGAACACGAAGAACGTTGTTGATGGACAAGTTTAAAACTATCGTAGGATAATTGTTGTTGACGGACAAGTTTAAAACCATCGTGTATAAGTTAGATGCTTATTGCTTGGTTAGGAACAATAGAAACGTTCATGAAGAACGGATTAAAACTTAGCTATAACGAAGTTATGGCAAAAAATTTCATAAAAGAAAAACGAGAATTAAAAAGTTAGTAAATGAACCCTAACGTGTAGGATTTCATAAGAATGTAAGAGAACATAGAAAATGTGAGTCGTGGACTCAAGAACGAATGAATTCAAAGTTCGGATGACCGAATTACGGACGAACAAACAAAGAGCGTTAAAAATGTAAAACGAATGAAGGGTGAAGATCAAACCAATCGAATGACACGTTAACGAATTCAGAACAAAGTTCTGTCTGGGGGTATTGAAGTACGTAAAATAAGGAAGAGAATGGCTTTGGAATAACCTCGTTCTGAGTTATAAGAATAAGTTATGGAAGCGGGAAGTAAGCGTCTCAAATTGGATTTAACACTTAGAGAAATTTTTTAGGGTTAGGGCTTGGCGCCGCAGCGCCAACCATGCCTTGTAAGGTGGCACTGCAGTGCCAATGCGAGAGAAAAAGAAGAGAGTGGCACCGCAGCGCCAATGTAGGGAAAAAGCCAGAGAAGAGCTTTTAACTGCTCAACTCTTGGGGGAAACGTACGGGAAGATAAAGAACATAATGTTCAACTAATATAATACTTAAACAGGTGAATTAAATCTTTAATGAAGGTTGAACAAAAAGATTAAATGAGAGTAAAAGATAAAGAATGTAAACGCGGATTACAAAATCGATATCCGGGGACCGTAGTAGTGATAAACAAACATGGGGGATTGCTAGGATTGTGATTCCCTGGATGTTGGGGAATGAGGGTAATGAATAACATTTCGATGTTATGACATGGTAGTGAGAGATAAGTGTAAAGCATATAGACGCTGCAAACGCAACGCTATGGCGATAAATGATCGGTCGTAGCATACAACGAATAGTATGACTTTGACATTAAGAAAGAATAATGAACATGGGGTTCATGGGATGGATACTGATCGAAAGCGATTAAAACCTTGAGTAAAGGTTGAATGAGAGATTAAAAGACGAGCAATATGAACGTCGAATATGTAAATGATCCTCGTGAATCATATTCGCATCGGACGAACATTCTAAGTATACCCTGGTTGTATGACCTAGACGTTGACAAAGGTAGTAAGTAAGACATAAATTATCGAGAAAGTCGTAATGAACGGTAATAAGAGTAATGAAAGCCGAAGGTGAGTCGTATAAGAATGAATCCTGAGGTATGGCATTTAGTTGCCAAAAAGCGGTAAGGAATAAGAAATTGATTTAATGAACATTAAGTTTAATGGTTAAGATAAGTTACGATAAGTTTAGGTTGTGGTACAATCGTAACCTTTGATGATTGACATATGGGAGCTGGGCTAAATAATTCCTTCAGAGAGCGAAGGTATATACAAAACTGGCAACCGATCCAACTCACTGTGATGGCAGTGTAGACGAGATGGGAACTTGTTTGTTGGTTGTTTGTGGGAAACCACTCAGAGTACCATATGGACTACTAGCAGAGAAGCGATATGTGCTGAGTCCTAGAGAAGTTATAAGAAGAAGATAAGAATGTAAAACATCAAAGATGATAAACGTATAAGTAATACATCTCCAGATATGTTATGAAGTCAGTAGAATCTGCAGAATGAAAGTGGTCACAGAAACTTAGGTTGCAAAAATGCAAACCCTAAGAAGTAAAGTTAAGCAAACTAATGCATAAGATAAATATACATGACTAACTAGTGTATGTGTTGTTTTTTTCTTATGTATACATAGAACTTCGAATGAAGCGGTTTAGCGTAAGTCGTAAATAAGCGTAAGGCAAGTTTCCTAACTTCATTCATATTTTAAATGAATGCTAGTTTCTTAAACTTCTCAGATGTTGAACTTGAGAAGTTCCGTCTATGTGCTAATGTGCGATATTTGTGTAAGGTGGTATAACATATGAGGCCTTATGCCACAATATGAACACTTCGGTGTTTCTATGAGATGAACTGTTCTGTGATTTAACTATTCAATAAGAGAATGCTCTGTTCATACATGATCCGTTATTGTTAAGTCTGTGTTAATGATTCTAAAGCAGAATGTAATGTGTATGAAAAAGGTAGAAGAATGAAAGTATTTTAAAATGAAAGTGAATATTGTTTTAAAATGATAGGAATCGATATTATTTCTATTATTCAAGTTGCTTCATAACCTTTGTTCGGTTATTGGAGTCTTAAAAGAATGTTTGAATTCTTGAAGATGTTTGTTCAACTGTTATGACTTGATGGGCAATTGAATGCTCACACTTGCTTTAAATGAAAAACAATTTTAGCGAACGATGTTAGAAGAACTTAAGGATCCCGTAAAGATCAAGCTGACGGTATCCAGATGAAGTGCCATTCAGAATGTGGATGAGCGAGAAGATCAAGCGAAGACTTGTAATATAAAATAAGTTAAATGAACTTTAGATTAGTTTAATGAACTGTTATGTATCCTTTACTCTTGTAAGATGTAAAAGATAATGTAATTATCATTATTTGTAATGAAAGGAGTTATAAGGTTTTAGAATCTCGGAAATTAGAATGTATGTTGTTATATTTGAGTATATAATGATGTATGTTTGGAAGAAGATGGGACCGTGACGTACGAAATCCAGATGTGAAAATAGACCTGATTTCGGGGCGTTACAACTATTAGGGTTTAAAAATCTGAAATTAGGGTTTGCTAATTAATTAAGCTTTACCCTAATTAATATTATAATTAATATCACTTAAGCATTATAATTATCCTTTAAATTCCCAGATTAGGGTTTCAAATTCCAAAAATCTGAAATTAGGGTTTTCAGATCCGGTATGAGGGTTTTCTAAAAATTAATTAGGATTTCAAGTGAATCGTTAGGGTTTTCCCTAATTAAGTTCATAACGTTTAAACCTTATACCAGCATTTGCATTCCCAAACTAGGGTTTTCAATTTCTAAATTAGGGTTTTGAATTTCCAGAATCGAAATTAGGGTTTCAGAACCGGTTTCTTGGGTTTCTTATTAGACGTTAGGGTTTTCTAACTGAACATAGACATTCGTCAATAATTTTAGGGTTTGACACTGATAAAATTTTTTTGGTCAACCATTGACCCTTAACCACATACTGTACACATATAATATAATAATCACAAAACATGAACACATATACCCTTAATCCTGAATAATTCACCGAAATTCTTCACAGAATTTTGAAATCCTAAAAATTCCATCACAGAACTGACAATTCCATACACTTATTTTTTGTCTAGGTCTATTATTTGACCTTAAATCCATCATTTAAGATTTTAATAAATTGTCTAATTTCTCGAGTTGTCACAGAAACAATACTAGATGAAGCGCAAAACTCAAGAATATTCAACTAATTTCAAGGATTATAGAAGCAATACTTACCATATTAAGTTTAGATTTAAGAATATGAAAAGAAATAACATTTGAAACTGCAAATGGATTTTCACCTGTCATACGGTTGTAGACACTCAAAAATTTCTGTACACATGTTACTAACATTGCAGGAGGGCAGATTCATCTTTCGGAGATAACCCTGGAAGACAGCTCACAACCATTCCGGATACTAGTGGAAGTTTAGTCTCAAACCTGGAACACACACCGGGAGTATCAATTCCAACCTCGGAGATAATCCCGAGTTTTGTCCTTGGAGATAACCCCAAGGAATGATGTTGTAGTTCCGACAATAACTCCGGAAATGCTTGTTTCAAATGCAATCAGCTTCAATCTTAGACCTCCTGCCGATGCACTCATACCAAAGACCCGAAGCTAACATCGGGAAGACAAGCACTTACAGATGACCTTGCGGGAAGACAGACACTTACAAAAGCAGCACAACATCGCTGCTAATAGCACCTTCATTCAGCAGTTTTCCAGTAAACGATGTTGCACAATATAACAAGAAACAATTTAGCAACATTCATTGGCAACCATTTTTTTCGTTGCGCATTTAATACATTTTTTTGCAAGGACTAGTAAATTGTTGCCCAAAATTAAGACAAACCCAATAAGCATGTCTCTTTTTTCCCCCCTAAACACATCATTTTTCATTTAAATTTTTTTATTTATTTGGACACAGTTTTATACAGTGAAATGTTTCACTCCGTCCGTCTAAAAATAAATGCCCAGTTTTATTTTTTTTTAAGTTATAATTTTTGAAATTAAAATTGAGCACATATAGATATATTTTCTAATTTACAAATATTAAAGTTTGTAGTTAATTGGATGTAGTTTATAATGATCATATTCGTACACTTATAATTTTTTTTAAAATTTAATTAATTTCTAAAATAATTTATATGAATTTTTCTCGTAACTCGTTATTTTACATTTATAGTTTTTAACAAGGAATGGGCAAGGAATCGAAATCACTCCCGAAATTGCACCAAAAATTGACTAAACTGCATCGATTAAGTCGTGCCAATGGTTCCGGCATAGACCGATTAAGTTGCACCAATGGTGTGTAAATGGGTTAAATGCAAAGTCGACCACTGAACTTTAGTGATTTTTGGGTATTGAGTCCTTTTCTTCCGATCAACGCAAACTGAGCCACCTTATAGTAGAAAAATTGGACTTTAAACCCCCAGGCGTTACATGTGCGTTGACCTGATAACGTGTCACACGTGACAGATTTAACATGGGTATTTTATATTTGTAATTTTACACGTGGCATATCTGACGTGGATTATTTCGAATTTTTTCCAAAAATTTATCTCTCCACTGGTTCGAACTCACAACCTCAAGTTTAAAACCTTGGTCATATGACCACTAGAACCCACAAGTCAACTGTTAACACCTTGCAAGGATTAATCTTTATATCAAAAGATAAATACTACACAGAACCTATTGCATAAGATGGATCCAATTGTATATATACCCATGTTTTTACAAATACTTTTAAAGGCTTTAGCTTCGTTTATTTTATAAAATGATAATCTTTACGTAAAATTTTATTTTTCCTAATTATTTTCTAATATTAATTAAAAATGTAATTACTTGATAATAAAAAGTAAGGACATATTAAAAATTTTATGGTATTTTATAGTAATATAAAAATAAAAGAGTATTTTTAACATTTTCAAAAAAAAAATGATGGATAATTTATGATTATGGACTTAAATAAATATTTTTCAAGTAAATATTTTTATAAATAAATAATAACCACATATAATATTTTTTCAAATTAAATTTTTATCCGAATAAATTTGAAATATATTATTATTTTTAATTTATAATAATTTAAGATGTGTAAATGAAACACACACGATTATCATTACTGTAACAAGAGTTTTTTTATAACAATTCTCCCATTACATTTTATAATGAAAATAATTTATATTAAGTCCAAATCCCCCCATTACCCACGCTACACGCCTACGATTTTCTTCCTAAAAGTAACCACTAACAAAATATTACTTGAAAACTAGAAACCAAAAAATAAAAATATATAAATAAATAAATAAAAAAAAAAAAAGGAGAAAAACTAAAGAGTAAAGAAATACCTATCTATATACCTAACATAACCACCATGTTTATTTTTTAGAATTAAATCATTTGTTTAAATTTAACATTATTTTAAACTATTTAATTCTTTGAACAAGGATTTAGTAAGATTTTAATGTCGAAATAGAATTTTTTTTCTTCTGATTCATTTGTTGTGCCACTAAGATCTTGATAGTGGAAATTGAGATCACCCACCCACCCCCTCAATAAACTTAGGAAAAAATTGTGAAATGTAGCAAAATTGTAGTAACAACGTAGTATTTTAATTTTTTTTGGAGGAAATGAAACGTTTTGATATAAAGATTAATCTTTGCAAGATATTAACAATTGACCCATGGTGCTCTAGTGGTCATATGACTAAAGTTTCAAATCTGAGGTCGCGAGTTCAAGTTAGTTTAGAGAAATTTTTTTGTAAAAGATTCGAAAGAAGCCATGTCGAGATCGTCGAGATTTGCCATGTGTGCATGTATGTGGCACATGTGACATGAATTAGAACATATATATATATATATATATATATATATATATATATATATATCTATTAAAAAAACGTCTTAATTTAGAATTAATGAACTATATTTTAATTTTTTTTCTTATTCTATTTATAATTATAATTAAAGCATTCATTTTAAAATTAAAATTTAGAATTTCAAAAATGATGAAAAGTTATTTGAATTGTAACTTAGATTATTGATTATTGTATTTATTAAAAATAAATAAATTAACATTCATTCATTAATACTATACTTTAAAACATTCTATTTTTTTACTTATTCTAACTATAGTTGTAATTAAAGTATTCATTTTAAAATAATAAACAAATCTCAACATTAAACTAAATATATATAACGTAATTATGGATATTTTATATATATATATATATATGTAAACAAATATTTATATAAATATTTATAAATTTATTTCTAAATATTCATATAAATATTTATAAAAATATTCATATCCAAATTTTATAAATTTTAGATGAAATATTTATAAATTTATAAATAAATATTTGTTTATAAATTTTAAAGATAAATTTATATGAATATTTGTTTATAAATATTTATATGAATATTTAGATATATATATATATATATATATTAAAATATTCATAGTTATGTTATATAAATATTCATAGTTATTTTATATATATTTAGTTTAATGTGGAGATTTAAGATGGATATATATATATATATATATATATATATAGATGATAATAGAATTTATTTAATACACAAAAAATATAACATAAGAAGCAAAAATATCACAGCTAGGTTTCAAACCTAAGACCTATGAGTTATTGGGCCATTAAGCTACCACTGAGCCATTATAATTTATTAGTTAACTAAACTACCGCCATAACTTGTAGCGTTAGACAATATAGTACTTGAGCAAATGAGTAATTTCTTATGTCGCTACAGCTTGTAGCGGAAGCGAAAATCCATTTTAATCCGTACCATCCAATGTCGCGATCAACGGTATAGATTATGGTTGTTGAAATAATACATGTGACAACCGATTGCCAATATAGCCGTGTATATTATATTTTTGCGCAGTCTGTCAAAACTGGATCGTTTTGGCATATTTGTTTTTGATTTCTGATTTGGGAGGATAGAAGCTGTTTTTTTAATAAATAAAAAAAAATCTTTCAAAATGACATAGTTTTGACAGACTATGCACAAATAAATTATACACAGCTGTGTATGACCATATCGCTCTATATATTAACTTGCCAAACTATAATTATTAACTTGTTACAATTTTTTTACTTAAAAAACTTAATTGCGACGTCGAGAGGCGGGAGCAATAGACAATATAACTTAATGATGGAGAACGATGGAGATAATATTGCTTAAATAGACTCCTAACAACCCAATGGTTTCATGAATTGGAATCTATATATATATATATATATATATATATATATATATAGGAAGAAGAGAGAGAGAGATAGTCAGTCATGGTTCACCCGTGCTTAATAACCCGACGACGACGCTTTTGGCCATACAATAGGTTGTCATACTTTTAGCGACAGACAACATATAGCTATACGCTAAAAAGTATAGACGACGATTATATATTAATCGAACCGTCACGGTCGATGCTAAAAAGGTGATAAAGAAGAAGATAAGAGGTATTGATATATATATATATATATATATATATATATATATATATATATATATATATACTTATATCACTACACCAAAATAGGGATGTAGCGAAGGAATTTTTTGTGAAGGAATTTATTCCTTCACATGAGAAATGTTTAATGAAGGAATGTGAATGAAAAATATTTAAGAATAATATATAGTATTAAGCGAAAGAAAAATACTTTCTGATTTATATTTTTTTTCTCACAAAATTGAGGTGATAGAATAATTTTTTTGCACAAATTTATGATGAAATATTGCGAGAAAAAAATATATTAATGAATGAATTATTACTGACTATATATTATTATTCAGAAGTTTTTTGCGAGAGATAAAATTAGTCGTTGTTTTGTTGTAAATAATTTTTTAGAATTAATTATGGTAAATATAAATTTTAATATAAATACATTAATATAAAACTTTTAAAGTAACTTATTATAATATCTTCATCATCCAACGATGTCAATTAATATTTCATCATCCAATGGCTCAGATTTAATCTCAATTATTTTAAGTTAATCTAATGGTCACTTTTATTATCCACACATCCTAATTTTATCCCTGTTGTCGGGGCTTCGCCTCCCTTCCTCCTGCAATCAACATTATTAATTCTTTCAGAAGATCTACATTTACACAAAGTTTCTCTTCGCATTAAATCTGTATATTACTGGCAGACCCTTTTAGATTTTCTCCGCTCTCTTTACTTTTCGCCATGACTACAGTAATCGAGATCAACGGTCAACAAATCGCCGACCCCCTTCAAGATCTATCAATCCATGATCAGGTTTGTATCCCTTTTCATTTCCTGTTTAATTTTATTGTGATTTTCAACTGTTTGAACCAGATCTTTGATTGAATTTCATTTTCTGTTTGGTTTTGGTTTTGGGTCTTTAATATGACGCGTAAATGTTTTGGATTTGATGGGTTATTTTCATTTTGTATTGTTTGGACTGATGTTTTTGAAATTAATTATTTTGGGTTGTGAAATTGATTGTTTTGGGTTGTGGGTTTTCAGAAGGAAATAGAAAGTTTGGTGGGGATTCATCAAAAGTCATGTGAGAATCATCATAGGGTGTGTGCAATCTGTTTGAATAAGATAGAGCTATAGGAATTGTAAACCAATGATCAGGTTTATGATGAAGTTAAACAATGAGACCGTCTCGATTGAGCTCAAAAACGAGATTGTTGTTCACGGCACCATCACAGATTTCTCTCTTTCTCTCAACATCCTTGGTTGGCCAGAGTTAGGTCATAATTTTTATTTTCTTTTTTTTTATGTGATTAATGCTTGTGAAAAATAAAAAGGGGAAAAAAGGGGAGAACTGTAATCAGGATCATATTTGGCTTAGCCGACCTTGAATTCTTCTTTATCGGGTTAGAGAAACTCTTTTAGTGAACAAAAGTCCAGTTATGTATACTTTTAGTAAATCATATACTATTTATGTTACTAGAGTTTGTTGACGAACTGTGCAGTTTTACATTTCCTGCCCTCTTTAAAAGTTCCTTTCAAACCATTAATTAAATTTCTTTTTTCTAATTATAGTTTGTGCACAAAGCAGAAGCAAACACACTTGTTCTTGGATCTAATAGAAACTATAGTCTCATTTGTGTGCTTTATTTTAAAATTACGCTTGAAGAATATTTGAAGCTATAAGATCTCTATGACTTGTTAGTACTGCAATTTGAAGGGGTCTGTAGCATTTTGTGGTATATCTCCATCAGATCATGTTACTCTTTTGATGGATGATCATCTTAACCTCTCTTTGCATAGCTATGAAACTGTCTCTGCCTGTGAGTTTTCTACTGTTCTATAATCGTTTTAACTGAATACACGACACTATCTTAGCTCAAAAAATTTCCATATTACAAGCATACATGGCATATAGATGTAATGACAATCTATATTTTTACTCTAACAATCATCAACATGTTTATTTCAAGTATAATTGGGCTATTGTCTTACATGGATGTACTATGGTTGCCTGCTAAAGGATACAGTCTGCACTTTGTTGCAAACATAATTTGTCATGCTGCCTCTGCTAAGGTTTTTTTCTTCATCTACCTTGGAGAGATGAAGAACATTTAACAAAGTTGGGGATAAATCAAGATTTTTAAAAGAAGTGCACCTTTTCCACCCTGATTTGATGTTTGCTTGGTGATTATTTATCAGAACTATTTCAGGCTAATAAGCTGTTGGAATTAGTTGTGTTGCAATATACTAATTGAAAAATTAAAAGAATGAGGTCTTTGAAAATCGATTAGTGGCGGACTTGCTTACTGTGGAGTTTCTTTATCCTTCACTATGTCTATAATAATATCATCATTTATATTTAGTCTGTATAATCATGTGTCTATTTGTAATTTTTATAATATCATTGCCTCATTGAATGCCTGCCAGACTTGCTGGAAAATCACTCTTGAAAATGATGAAACGGTGGCCACCTATAATTTCAAATTGTGTGCTAACTCTCACAGAAAACTTGAGGAACCCCAAAGCACCAGAATATGTCGTCTTAGGTTCTTGTGCAGTCCTTGGTACTCAAACTGTTCTAAAGCGTCTAACGACGGTATGCATCTTAGACAAACTGCTTAGCCGAAATCGTTGAGATTTTTACTAATACTTATTTTATTATTTCCAAATCAGGATCCAAAGGCATTTTCTTCATTTCTTCTAGGAATTCTTTCACGGTAACCTTACGTCATTCAACTGATATAGCTGCATTGCTTCAGATTTTTTAACAGACTTGCTATTATGATGCCATCCTATCTATATCTTACTTTCTTTGTTTTTCTTATAGTTCCCATCATGAATCACTGAAAGCTCAGAAAGCAATCACCGAGGTATGATATTCCATAAGTTGATTTAAAGGTCATGATTTTTTCTTTCTGTTTTGTGCTTATAATTTTGTGGAATGCCAATAATTGTTTGTTAAATACAACATCTATTTTGCGAGGCTCTCTAGAAGAATCTATAGTAGTCTCAATAACGGTTCAGACGGGAAGGATTTTGCAATTTTTGTATCTGAGATTGGTTCTATGAGTTTTGAATTTACAAACTTGCACTGGCAGTATGATTTCTATCTTTTGATTCATTTGTACTCTTAATAAGTATACTTGTGTCGGTGATTTTATTTATTCTATGGTCAATGTAGAGATTATAGATGTACTGGACTTTGAGTTTCACATAAGATAAAACTATTTGCTCAATGATTAAATTTCCTTTTTCAAGTACAATCTAATGGCTAACAGAGTTCTTCTATTATTGGATATGGCATCTAGAAATGATCCAAATTAGGCTTCAAATTTTTTGACTGAAACTGCCAGTTAGTATTTAAAGCGTGTGTGGTTAGATCAGAAGTTCTCATGAAAAATATATTTATAAATTTAAGCAGCCACTTCCTGCAAAATACTACTTTACACAAGGTCAGTCATTGGACACGTGTTATCAATTACTAATTAAAATTGGTCCTTGAAAAAAGTCTAATGAGAAAAGTTATTGATATTTTGAATATAAATAAACTATAAAAAGGTTTGGAGCTAGGACCATATTTGTGGCCTATCAAAAAATAAATATATTTGAGGACAATATCTATATTTTCCTTGACAGAGTACAGTTATATTATTTTCCCTTTGGAATAATTCTGAACAAGACTAGTGACTGTTGATTTGGATATTATCAGGACACAACTTGTGGAAATCCTCGATAATCTGAAAGAAAAGCCTGATGTTGGAACGTTGTTACTAGTAAGTTTCGGTTATCATGTGTTTTCCTCTTTCTGTGTGCAACCTGGTTTTGGACACTTAGTCTTGTAATTTAACTTTTCTGTTATTTTCTTAAGGTCCTGGGTCTTGTAATACTTATGTTATTCTTTTCTTTATCATTTCAATAATTCTTTGTTAGTTTCACTCTTTTATATATGTTTTTTACTTCTGATTGTATTTTAGAACTCCATGTTATCAGTTTATCCTCACATTTGGCTAATATTATTACATGGCATTTATTATGTTAATGTAGGAGCATAAGAAACTTTTCCTTGTTCATTTGTCTAAGAGAGAGTATTTTGCATTGCCAATTTTTTTGAAAATTCTTGTTTTCCTTTGAACTTTATGATAATGTTCAGGTATGGTGAATTCATATTGGATTGATATTACTTATCATAAATGTTGATAGGTTGTCTACTTGAAGCTTCAATTAAATATATAGCCTAAGTTTTATTTTGTTTTATTTTATTAACATATTTATATGAATTTGTATTGGATTGTATTATTTTAGTTACCTTAAATGTCTCTGTCAATGTAGTCTTAGAAATGGCAAGACCATGATGTTTGTTCTCATATAAAATGATGTTTGTTCAAATATTTTTATATCCACCATTTTGCAGCAGTTGTCTAAAGTCCAGTTTAGCGTAGCAAGGTTCGATGAGGAGAGCTTCGGCGAGATCGAGTTTAGTAATGATTTATTTACAACCGCATACGATGCTATACAAACCTTCCTTCCTCTCTTCCACACCCACAGTCAAAACTTCGTAATCATTTTTGTTCCATCCCCACACTAATTTCTTTAGGCCCAATTTGGGTTCCCTCAAATCCTCTGAGTAAATTATCCCTCTTCGGTGTGTAGCTTTCCTTTAACTTATTTTTTTTTTTTTTTTTATTTTGCTCTTTGCATCAATATTTGAACTGCTTTATGATAATCCAACAAAAATATATATATATAGTTCCCTGCTTACGCTTTACAAATCGAGATTTCTCATAACCCGAGAAAAAACATCAAATTGTTTGTTTGGGGTTACGGTAGTTTCTTGTTTGGTTGATGATAATTACAAGCAAATCTTTGAATCGGTGTCTTCTACTTCAAATGGCTCCAAATTTTGTATATTCTTATTAATGCAATAAATTTTTATAGATTAATATATTTTTTGGCACTAATCAAATTTGAGGTCTTTATGATATTCATGCTATAAACTAATCTCCAGTGTTAGTATGCATAGGTGGGCAGTGTGAGTTTGATTGCGTTCACACCTTTATACAGATTTCAGTTATTGTTAGGTACCAATAATTTTTATAGTTTTCTAAATTTGAAGGTTAATGTTGAATGTATTAGGATTGATTAGTGTGGATAGTTGGAAAATTGTGCAATAGTCATTAAGTGAAATGTGTTAAATATAAATAAAATGTCTTATTAATATATAGATACCAACACCTTTATGATCATAATTTCCCTTCATTTTCCTGACTTTGCTATTATTTTTAAATATGTTCAGGAAGACTCCTTCTACGACCTTCCTTACATTACTAGGTATCAAATTTTCGTGCTACGTTTACGGAAGACAAAAAATTATGAATTGTACTCTCTATATATGTAGATATATACTTTGATTGAAGAACTGTGGTAGCTTTAGATGGTTAATTGTAAAGATAATGAATGATTATGTAATGGATGATTTTATTAAGTTAATAATATTTTAGTTATTTGTATTTTTGTCATTATTTGCTATGGGGGGACATTGAGCTACCAGTACACAAAAAAGAATGTCAAATTTTGATTTAACAACAATATAATTCGTTGTCAAAGCATTGAACAAGTTTTAATATAAGAACAATTTTTATACATTTAGCAACAAATTTTCGTTGCTAAATGACATTAAAAATATAATATTTGGCAAATCTGAAAAATTAACCTAATAACAACGGAGAGGATATTATTGTTAATACTAACATAAAAGGAATATTTTTTATCATTGCAGAATCATATCAACTTCGTTGCACATATATATAAAGAAACGACAACATATAATGTCATTTGCTAATCGATGACTTTCGTTGCTATTAAAAATAACCAAAGAATAAACATTTTCATTCATTGATTCAAAGATAATGTCGCTGCCAAATAATATAATCAAGAATGAAAATCGTTCTTAAAAAGTTTACATTCCGCAACGAAAAGCAAAGCTTAGGCAACAATTTTATAATTTATCGCAACGAAAAAATATCATTGCAAAATGATGTCAATCGCAACGAAAATGCATGGTCGGTCGATGCAAAAAAGAGTTCATTTCGTTGCCAATTAGCGAGCGCTTTTTGCAATGAAATGGCGTTTTTAGCAACGAAATTTTAATTATTCTGCAACAATATATTTTGTTGCTAAAGGATCGATGTCTCTGTACGAAAGCCAAATTTCGTTGCAAAATGTATTACTTTTGGCAACGAAAAAAAACGTTCATTGTGGAACAATTTGCAACGCTCATTGCGCAACGAAAGACGCAACGACAGTAAAGTCGTTGCCAAAACCCTTTTGCAACGAAATTTGGTACATTTAGCAACGAAAATCAGTTGGTACTGAAGCCCCATTTTTTTGTAGTGTCTGATGAGCCCGAATTTTATATCCGGAGCGTTTATTGCGTATATATATATATATATATATATATATATATATATATATATATATATATATATATGGCACATCGAATGTAGTTTACTTATTATTTTTTTTTTTTTTTCTTTATATTTAAATCACTTTGAGTTTACTTAAGTGGCGATTGATCGTCTTTACTGCTTTCTTTACATTTAGTCCCGCCTAGATTTTAGTTCATGGTGGTTGATCGCATTTACTGCTTTATTTACTTTTTTGATCCCCATGGAGTTGTTTCATGGTGGTTGATCATGTCCATATATATATATATGTTTTCCGCTTTATATATTTACTTTTCTGATCCCCCATGGAGGTGCTTCATGGTGGTTGATCATGTCTTTATATATATATATATATATATATTTATAGGTTATATATATATATATATATATAACTGCTTATTGCTTTTCATACAAATTGCGGCATCATGTGAGCCTAGGAATCATGAGATCACAGATTCAATCTACTGAATCTAGATTCGGTTCCCATGATGGACATTTTCAGCTGTAAGCAGCTTGTACATTATTTACGGTGTACGAATTTCCTTACGTGGCCTTCATGCCCATGAGGAGTTCGGCACTGTTGTATATTATTTTCTCGAAGATGCCTCGCATCTCGAAAATAAAAGTAAATAAGACGAACATTTAATAATAAAATGAAAGTATGAAAAGGTCTCAATTACTATTGAGCACATGGTTTGAAAAATCTCTTTTTATAAAATCTCATTGCTATATCTTATTTAAAATTGAATTTTGTATAAATTCAAACCCTTTGTATATAGGTACGAACGAGGCCTCGCACTACTTCCAAAAAAATTGCACATTGATCCCCCCCCCCTCACACACACACACTAATATAACATTTTCTTCAAAAGTGGCGGTCACCGTGGCAACACGGATGTCAGGGGGTGCCTAACACCTTCCCTCCGCATAATCAAGCCCCCTAACCCAAATGAATCTCGGTTTGATAGACCCGTTTAGCAGTGTTACATCACTAGGTCAATGCGCAAACCTTTTATCGGTTGCGTTGGTGCAACCAGTTAAAAATACCAACTAGCAACTCTTAAAGTCAAATCGTCGACATTATACATGTCAGACCTTTTTCACTTGTTTTTTCAAACAAATCTCACCTAACATGAGAACACCAAAGAACAAGTAATGAAAATGGACAAATAAAAATCCTGACGTTGACAGGTAGCGACTCTGCTGGGGACACCAGTATGAGGGCTTAAACCTCTACTACAAGCTTTTCAAAACTATTATATGCTTATGTATGAATGTTGCATTTACATTTATGATGAATGTGTACGAATGCTTTTTATTTACTGCACTGCAATATATCTATATGTGATATTAGTGCTTCGCACATGTCATCATTTTCATAAATGGTGAGACACATTGTATGTGAATGTATGTTGTGTGGTTCCTCCACCAGGAGGCTATCCTGTTGGTGTTTGATTACTGGACTCGTAGGGAGACTAATTCCAACGAGTCTCAGGAAAGGCACCACCCAGACTCGCTATAGTTGAAAGACCGGATTAACTTCTCATCAAGTAGATTGCGATGATCTGGGGACCTTCATGCCAAAAAACCGCGAGAGTAAGCCTAAGATAGGTCAGCCCCTGATAAACCAAACGCGGAGGAAAGTCATTTCATGCTTTCCATTTTCAATTACTTGTAAAAGCATTTACTTGTGAAATCATTCCATGTTCATCTTTACGTAATGGAAAATATGAAGAGTATTTTTTCATATATGACATATTATCAAATAATGTCCATTTTTCCAGGATGATATTCCTAAAATGGACACATTATGATAGCATTTACATTATCCCTAAGACTAAACTACATAAGTCTTTTGTAGGGAATCAATTGAGCCTGTTACCCACTCAAAATACAAAAAGGCCACGAGCCTATAACCAATCATGTCTTCTTCTGACCAGTCTAATCATGTTTCTCGAGAAGAATTTGACGGATTAAGTAAACAAATTACAGATTTGGGTCGTTTCTAATCGAAAGAATCAGATCACCACTCAGTCTCAAAGATGCCTACATATACAGAATCCTCTACACAAGTAGGGGCACAAGGTTTGGATAAAACAAATCCAGAACCTCAGTTGGATACAACCAACAAAGACCCTGAAAACACCCATCTCAAAGGAGATCCAGACATCGGTGATATCAGGAAGAAGGTCCTTCAAATGGAAGAAACTATTCGTGCTCTCAAAGGGATTGGAACACATGGAAGTGTCTCATATGCTGACCTTTGCATATTTCTTGGTGTTCATTATACAGAGAAATTCAAAACCCCTGACTTTGAAAAGTATGACGGATTAGGGGATCCTTACACACATTTGTAGGTGTTCATTGGAGAACTTGGATCTTATGCGGAAAACAAGAAGCTCAGAATGCAGCTGTTCTAGAAGAGTCTGAGTGGAGAAGCCCGTTCATGGTATACCAGATTAGAGAACTCAATGAACCATAGCTGGGAAGAGCTAGCTCACGCCTTCCTCACTCAATACAGTTTTCAATCTCAGATGGCTCCTGACCGGTACCAGATTACCAAGGTCAAGAAACAGTCTAATGAGTCTTTTAGAGAGTATGCTCAAAGGTGGAGGCGCCTTGCTGCTAAAGTTATTCCTTCCATGACAGAGTCAGAAATGGTCATGACTTTCATAGACATACAAGAAGCTCCTTTCTATGAGAGAGTCTTAGCTGGTATTGGCAAACCATTCTCTGAAATGATCAAGCACGGAGAGATGGCTAAGATGCGATTAAAGTCAAGTAAGATTCAAGACCTAGCCGCTCTTAAAGAAGTTGTTGAGCACATCTAGTCTGGATCTTATGGAAATAACCCCCGGAAGGTCCATAAAAAGAAAGAGGAAGATGTTTCCTTGATACTACATGGTCAAAAAGGAAGTCCGAACATGCCTATAAAGAGTAGAAACTACTTCCCTTTCCAAGCACAGTCTTCAAACCCTCTATTTCCTAAAAGTGGAGAAGCAAAGCGCCCTCGAACGTTCACACCCTTAGGGGACTCGCTCGAGAATATTCTTGCTCCTCTGACTACTCAGAAGAAAATCACACGTCTTCTTCCACCAGCCAACCCTAATGGGAGGGGTTTCAATGCTACTCGGAAGTGTGCTTATCATGCCAGGACACCTGAACATGATACTCAAGATTGTTGGGCCGTGAAACAAAATATCCAAGATTTGATAGACAACGGTGAGATCGTGGTTACCAAACTAGATCAACCTTATGTGCAAGACAACCGTCTTCCTCAACACAAAGAAGAAGAGGTCAACATAATTAGTTGGAGCACTGGACAGAGTTCTAATTTTAATGGTGAATCATCCCAGACCATCAAAGACGGTGTTGACAGATGGGATTACGCAAAGTTCTAATTTGCTATGGAACGAAAGATTAAAGCTCTATGCAAGCAAATTGATCAATTGACAGAACTGGTGACCCATCGGCATCAAGTCATATGCCAGTTAATCAGCCAGGAGCATGCCTATCTCCTTCCTTTTGTTATGAATGCTCCACCATCACCTTCTGAAAGTGAAGCTATGGAGGATAAGGTTGCAAAGAGAGCAAATGCTAAAGCCCGTTTAGATTTTGCCAATCAAAGGGAATTTACATACCTAGGGCAACCTATGGAGGAGATATTTCAGATGCTAATCAACGAAGAAAGAATTACCTCCCTTCTACCTCAAATTAATCCCCGTTCCAGACGGTTCAACTCTGAGGGAGTTTGTCAATATCATTTACATTCTCGCGGTCACATTATAGAAGAATGTTGGGCACTCTGCCACCTTATTCAGAATTTAATTGATATTGGTGTCCTGCAATTGGCAGACGATGACACTGTGCTACTTGAGAGTGGGAATACATGTCCTACCAAATGGAAGGGATCAGTAGCAGTTATATCCGCTGAGGCTGATGAGACTGTCAAAACATTTCCCATACAAGCAATTCAACTCAAAGGAGTTGACAATCCTTTGAAAGTGGTTGCACCAGAGCTAATTTCTTTACCTTTCAGACCACAATATCCTGTTGTCAGCTTACACAAAGTTCCATGAAATTATGGAGAAGCAGAAGGATCCACGTCTCATACTACCGCAACAGTGTCGAAGGAAAATCCACTGTATCTTCCTCAGAGGGTGATGAAGCCCACCTTCAAAGCAAAATGGAAGATTCCCATGGAGAAGATTGAGAAATTCCTCCGCACTATGAGCCATAATGAAACCAAGGTGGTTTTAAGCTTAAGAGAAGATCCACATCAGATATCAATCTGGACTTGGTTTTCTCGTCCGAGGATCACAGGGAGATCTTACTCAAGGTTTTAGAAGAAGCCTACTTACCAAAATCAGTGGATGTGGAAAACTTTCAACATATGGTTGATCACATTTTTAACAACAATGTGATATCCTTCACTGATGATGACATACCGCCCGAAGGGACATGTCATTGCAAGCCATTACACATTGTAGTTTTGTCCTCCGGGTATATGTTAGCTGGAGTTTTGATAGATGGAGGTTCGTCACTGAATATCTGTCTTTATGCCTCTTTGGTGAAGATGAACGTCAATCTCAAATGGATTCAAAGCAGCCATACGATTATCAAAGCTTTCGATGGATCCTGACGAAATTCTGTCGGGGAGATTGAGCTGCCAATTGAAATTGGTCCAAATACATTCAATGTATCCTTTCACATCCTCAAGATAGATTTAGGATACAACCTGCTATTGGGGAGACCATGGATCCACATGGCTGGAGCCATTCCTTCTACACTACATCAACAACTCAAATATATTTTCAACAATAGCCTAGTCACTGTCAACACTGAGCCGGAATGTCCTGAGCAAAGTGACCTACCAATCATCAATTTCAATTCAGAAGTTGAGCCGACCAGTTTTCATACTTTGGAAGTGAGTAACACGCAATATCAACCTATTAGAGCGCCACTTCTCGTACCCAAGATTTTTACCAAGGTTATATCGGCCACTTAAGAAATGATGTCATTGGGTCATCAGCCAGGACAAAGGCTTGGTAAAAATCAACAGGGTATTAAGCACCTTATTCAAGTGTCTAGTCAAAATGGGACAGCCAGACTAGGCTATTCTGCCAGTTCTAGTCACAGGAATCCTCATAAGCACAAGCAGGTTCCTCAAGCTTCTGGCACATGGCGATTTTCTCCATCTCGCACCCTCATGGAAATGACATATCTCCAAGAAAGGTGCCAAATTTCATGTTATGGCTATGCTGTTTCTCAAACCAGTACCATTTAAAGCAAAAGAGGTCCTGATTCCTGATCCCGAAGTGGAAGAAAGGGAGCAGAAACGTAAACATGACATCGCCTTGATGATGTCAGGCATACGCATCATTGTCCATGATGAACATACAAACAGATATACCCCAAACGATGATTGCCCAGATGTTATGGTTATCATTTGGGAAAAGGAGGACGATGACAGCCCCTTAATCACTGCAGTCCATCAGGACTTTGCCCTCGATAATTGGAGCAGCACTCCATGCATTGGTCGACGAGGGTAAAACGGGCAGAAAATCCCTCTGCCCTATAGATAACTTTAATTTCTTACTTTTCTATACAATATTAGTAGTTATTTTATCAGTACATGCTAACACTTTTGTATGATTAAACAATTTCATATATTAAGTGAAAGCATATTTTGTTTTAGGACTCTGAATTTAGATGTGTCTGTACTTGCTGACGAGGTGCCTTTTCTCCACAAGGACAGTAACTTTGATGCAAAGTTGGACTCAAACTTGATGGAAATACAAGAGGACATTGAGACACCTCAGGAGATTAAGGAATGGGTCGCAGACAAACCTAAACCCAACCTTGACCAAACAACTTCTTTCAATCTTGGAACCTTAGAAAGTCCTAAGCTAATCCTGATTGGTACAGACCTCACCCCAAACCAATAGAATGAAATGGTTGCGCTAATAACCCAATTCCAGGATGTGTTTGAATGGTCTCACGAAGACATGGTGGGTTTGTCCACTGAAATTGTCCTTCATCGCCTTCCCATTAAAGAGGGATTTAAGCCAGTCAGGTAGAAGCTCAGGCGATTGAAACCTGAGTGGAGTTTAAAGGTAAAAGAAGAAATAATGAAACAATTTCAAGCTCGCATTATCATGGTGTCTACATATCCAGAGTGGATATCCAACATTTTTCCCGTGCCTAAACCAGGAGGAAAGGTACGAGTTTGCGTGGATTACCGGGATCTGAACAAAGCTTGCCTTAAAGATAGCTTTCTCGTGCCCTTTATCCACATTCTCATTGACAATACTGCTCAATACGACATGTACTTCTTTGTTGATTGATTCGCGGGGTATCATCAAATTATGGTCTCTGACGAAGAATGAGAGAAAACTGCTTTCATCACGCCTTGGGGAACAATTTGCTATAGACGGTTGTCATTCAGCCTCATCAATGCCGGGGCAACCTATCAATGAGCTATGATGGCTTTTTCCATGATTTATTCAAAAAGAGATAGAGATCTACGTGGATGACATCATTGTCAAATCCCGAAGGGAAGAAGACCACTTAAACCATCTCAAAAAGCTCTTCAACAGGTTGCGTAAGTACAACTTCAAGTTGAATCTAGCCAAATGTGCCTTTGGTGTCAAATCAGGCAAGTTGCTATGTTTCCTAGTCAGCCACAAAAGGATTGAGCTGGATCCTACCAAAATCCAGGCCATCAAGGAAATACCCATTCCTTAGACAGAGATGGAAGTACGTAGATTTTTGAGAAGAATCAACTTCATTAGCAGGTTTATTTCTCAACTCACAGCAACCTGTGAGCCCATCTTCAAGTTATTAAGGAAGAACTCCTCCATGAAATGGAACGATGAGTGTCAGAAAGCCTTCCTTACCATTAAAGAGAAACTGTTTAACGGTCTTGTTTTGGTACCTCCCAGGGATGGTGTTCCCCTATTCATGTACATGTCCATTAATGACAATGCCATGGGCTGCATGGTGGGACAGAAAGACGATAAAGGCCAAGAACGAGCTATCTATTACCTCAGCAAAGGATTCAGTAGCAGTGAACACAAGTACACTCTAATTGAGAAGACTTGTTGTGCTTTAGCATGGGCTTCCATTAGGTTATAGCATTACCTCCATGGTCACACAACCCATCTCATATCCCGCGTGGATCCTCTCAAGTACATGTTCAGTAAGCCCATACTGAATTGTCGGCTATCCAGATGGCAGTTGATCCTCCAACAATTTGAAATCATCTACGTGACGCAAAAGTCTGTCAAAGGTCAAGGAATTGGGGATCAACTGGCCGCCGCACCTGCAGGGGAATACAAACCCTTAGAAACATACTTCCGCGATGAAGGGGTAATTGTAGTTCAGCAATACCATCAGTACGATGCATGCCACAAGTGGAAAATTAATTTTGATGGAGCTGTTAACACAGAAGGTTCTGGAGCTGGAGCAGTTCTAATGGCCGGTACGAGGGAGTAGTATCCCGTCGCCGTTAAATTATAGTTTGTCAGCACAAACAATAGAGCTAAGCATAAAGGTTGTATCATGGGGCTAAAACTTGCCCATTCAATGGACATCATGCGGTTAACTATCTTTGGGGATTCCGAATCGGTAATCAAACAATCCACAGGAATCTATCAAACCAAGGAGCTACTGTGACACCCCCAAATCCAGGTACTTCATTCCCACAGGATCTGGTGTTCACTTAATCAAACATTCATATCTAACTACCCAATCGCAATAAAACTGGATAAATAAAATCTTTCCCATTAAAGGATTACATAATAAAATCTCCCAGGTTGTCTAACCTTTAATTACAATCATTCAAATGCGGAAATTAAAATAAACTTCATTACTACCATTCAATTAAAATCTTAAAATCAAATATCAAATTACAAGTCTTCAAAACTTGCTCATCTTTCCTTTTCCCTTACTGGTGCTAGGTACATCAACCTTTTCGTCTTTAACTGTAAGAGTTATATAAGCAAGAGTGAGCAAACAATGCTCACTTGAAACAATAAGGAATCGACAAGAGTATAATAATAATAACTGCCCATGATAGGCTCATCAAAACTGAATGGTACTCTGACAATGATAATCAAGAACTGAAATCCAAAATGTGGAATAAATATAACTGAGGGTCATAAGACCATGAACTATGTCCACAGTTGTGAGTAATCTTTCAACTCCAACTTTAACACTCATAAGACTATAAGGACTCCTCGCACTTAGGGGGATTAGCCCTTCGTACTCATGTATTGTGCATTAAACATTTAACGCCACGCTGTAAGTTATCCCCAATAATAATAATAGGGTTGTTCATCTCAATATTTGAGTACAAGTCCGCACCAAAGAGAGTTTGGTTTGATAAGCTTTCAAGGGTAATTTGAAATTCAACGATCATCATCAACTAGAGGACTAGTTGAATTAATAACATCATATTACGTAATAATCGAATTGAATCAACATGGTAAACCAAAATCATGCTTTTAGGAATAATCTAATAAAGATATACTTTGAATAACTATAACATACCTTACTTGAACAATATTAAGTCAAGGTTAATTAGAATTGAGTACTAAGCATGCATAACCGTTTGAACGATAAAATTGCTCGACATTAGTATAAATAGTTGTGCATGCTAAACAACAAGTTAAATACAAGAATAACTTGTCAACATCAAACCAAAGTTTAGAAAGCTTGCATCATTTATAAGGTAATCAAATTGAAACAATAAATAGTTCAACAAGATAAAGAATTAGAAAACTTGCATTATTATATTGGAAACCATAATTGATTCAATCAAGATAATGGATTAGAAAACTTTCCTTGTTCGTAGGCTAAACCGAATCAATACGAATCA
This sequence comes from Panax quinquefolius, assembly GCA_020205615.1. Taxonomy (NCBI): domain Eukaryota; kingdom Viridiplantae; phylum Streptophyta; class Magnoliopsida; order Apiales; family Araliaceae; genus Panax; species Panax quinquefolius. Next base: position 80,556 of record JAINUW010000441.1, on the reverse strand, counting down.
CAATATCCTATAAACATATGTCATCATGACATAGTTAGCCATTACCATTTTACAACCATAACTAAGTATGTACATCATTTAAAAATTGGATATTTTAATCACATAATCAAGTTATAACACAAGTTAATCCTTAATAACACAATTATTCATAGTATAGAAATACTAAAATCAACATTTTACTACTCTACTATCATCACATAACTTTTCTTAAAATTTCGTGTACAAAAAGTACAATCGTCGCACCATTCTCGCTAACTCACTCATGCATGGCATACAGCTTTACTACGCTTTATCACTGCTGGTCATACCAAGGCTGGGTATGGCGATACGCTAGTACAGAAATAACCTCACGAAATCCATGTTGCGGGCGACGTGATGATAGTCAAGTACATCATTAACGTATCATTGGCTCATGCTGCACAACTAAACTTTTGCTGATCGACAAAGATTTGCAAGAAAAGACAGAAAAAAGCCAATTTTGGCCTACAAGCTCGTTTCTAACAGACTAAATAGCATGTATATCATACAAAAACTCCATGTAAACAAAATTCAGGAATTCCTAACATGTTTCTATCCATACAACAACATAAACGACAAGTTTAAAACATCCAATTTCACTATTTTTGATAAGTAAAAAAGCTCACTTTTTGATATTTCAATGAAAATCAACACTTTAAATTTTGTTTTTCAACCAAAACCATCAATTTAAAGCATTTTATCAAAGTATATACATACTCTAACAAATTGAATAGTCAATTTATAAATAAAACAACTAAACAACCCATAATTTCTATTTTAACTAAACAATATATAATCACAAAAACTCTCTCAGAAAAGGTTTTCTTCACAAATTACATACATATCATCAATTCATTGATTATAATCATATAAAACTTGTGAAAATAACTTTACAACACTAGTTAATCATATGAATACCCATAAATTCAACAATTTATCCTATCACAAGAATTTTACAGAGAAATAAGAGAAGAGAAAACTAAAACTTTTAAAACTTAAAAAGAATAGGATAATACCTTGAAGAAGATGATGATGGCTATTCCCTTCTTTGATTCTCAAACTTTTCTTCTCACCAATTCCCTAGCCTTTCTTCCTCTCTTCTTTCTTTTTTTTTCTTCTTCTTCTTCCTTCCTCCTAGTTTTTCTTTTTCTTCTTAACTCTAACTACGTAATAACCATCTAACGATATATAGATATAATATATATTAATTATATAATATAAATATAGATATAACTTGATATCTGTTATATAAGTTTTGAAAATCAAAAGCCATAAGGCTTGTTTGGCTAGTCACTAAAAAAAATAACCAATTAATCTTTAGGCCTTGTTTGGTAAAAACACAATTAGAATAAAGACTTAATAAGCAATAGCCTTGTTTGGCAAAACCTAATTAAAACTCCTTTAAGTTATTTTAATAACTACTTTATAAAAGGTTATTTGTCACACTTTAAATTCAATTAATTCTAAAACAATTTATTACATCACTTTAACACATAACTCAATACCACAATATTATAATTTTCTATATAATTATAACTTTATTTAATCAACTAACACATCCTTTTTAATCACAAATTCCAATAAAAAGAATAGCAATTAATCAAAACTTTCTAACTTAATAATTAAATTAAATTAGCATAAAATAATTAATTTCCTTAATTATTTATTTAACAAATAGCTAACCAAATTGAATCAAATTTGAACAATTATTTATTTAACAATAAACACATCCATTAAATTCTTAAATATTTTAATATAACAATAAAAGTTCTTGAATGTTACATCATTATCTCCTTACAAGGATTCTGTCCCCAGAATCACAATTCAAACAATTCATTCGCCACATTCTCCCCTACTTACAAAGATTCTATTCCCAGAATTGAAGACATAGATTAAACAAATAACTCATGGTAATTCTTCATCATTTCAGCTTCGAGTTCCCACGTAGCCTCTTCGACATCAGGGTTCCTCCAAATTACATTCACGTATGTATCACTTTATTTCGAGCACTTGTTCTTTCCTCGTCGACTATCCGGATAGAACCTCTTCATAGGACAAGTCTTTCTCAAAGTGCAATGGTTCATACTCAATCACGCGTTTTGTAATCGTGTTTATATGGTCAAATACCAAAACATGAAAAACATTATGAATGTTTTGCAATTCGAGGTAGAGCTACCTCGTAATCAACCTCTCCAACTTTTCGCAAAGACTTCAAAGGGTCCAATAAACCTCGGGCTTAGTTTCCCTTTTTTTACCAAATCAAAATTTTCCTTCCAAGGTGAAACTTTTAAGAAAACATAATTTCCTACATCGAATGCACGATCTTATCTCGTGTTGATCAAGATATTTCTTTTGTCCGCCTTGAGCAACTATCAATCTTGTTCGATGAGTTTGACAACCTCAATAGTTTGTTGTACCAGCTCGGTCCTAACAATGACGCTCAATCGACTTCATCCCAACACGTTGGAGTTCTCGCACTTTCTCGCCAGATAATGCTTCGTAAGGCAAAGATGTCGATGCTAGCGTGATAATCATATCGTAGGAAAATTCCACCAACGGTAATTGTTCATCCCAAATTTCCTTTGAAATCCATGACGATGCTCTCAATATATCTTCTAATGTCCGAATCGCTTATTCACTTTGGCCATTTGTTTATGGATGATATGCCGACTCATTCGCAACTATGTTCCCATACATCCTCAGTAGTCTCTTCCAAATATTTGATGTGAACCCTCGGATCTTTATCGATATAAATTGATACCGAACTCCATGTCTTGAAACGATCTCCTTAACGCATAGCCGCCAAATTGATCAAGATTAAATCTAATCTTTATCGGGCAAAAGTGTGCGATTTTGTCAATCATTCCACTATCACCCAAATCAGCATCAATCCTTTTTCGAGTCGTTGGAGACCTACCACAAAATCCATCAGTGATATGTTCCCATTTCCATTCCTGTATTCCAATGGTTGAAGTAACCCGCTTGGTCTTTGATGCTCAGCCTTGACTCTTTGACATGTTAAGCACTTTGCAACGCATTCTGCAACGTCTCTTTTCATGTTTGGCCACCAAAAATGTTATCTCAAATCTTGATACATTTTCGTACTTCCTGGATGAATCGAATATCTCGAGCTATGAGCTTTTGTCAAAATGTCCTCTTTAATATCTGGTACTGCTGGAACCCAGATTCATCCCTCGAATCTCAGCATTCCATCAGTATCAACCTTGTATTTCACTTCCTTTCCGTCGACCACACTTTCTCTTTTTTTCTCGCATTCCTCATCCCGCAATTGAACGTTCTTCACTTTGTCCACCAAAGTTCGACCGGCTTCTATCCGTACAATTTCTCATCGATTCTTTTGGAAATTTGATTTCCAACTTTAACCTCGACATTGTTGTAATAAGCTCCTCCTTATCAGTTAACAACATAAACTTTTCTCTGCCTTTCCTACTCAAGGCATCTGCAACCACATTTGCTTTGCCTGGATGATAAAAGATCTCCCAATCGTAATCCTTTATCAATTCCATCCATCTCCTTTGACGCATGTTCAGTCCTTCGAGTGAAAATGTACTTCAACTTTTATACGGTCCGTGTAGATCTCACATTTTTCCATGTAGATAGTGTCTCCATATTTTTAAAGCAAACACAACCGCCGCCAACTCTAAATCATGAGTCTGATACACTTTTTTTCGTAGTCCTTCAATTGCCTTTAATGCATACGCTGATAACTTTTCCGCTCAAAGATAAGGACACATCCTAATCCTCAGTGTGAAGCATCATCAGACACCACAAAATTTCCTCAGATTATCTCGGGTAATGACAACACAAAGCCACATCGAGCTTCTTCTTCAATTCTTGAAAACTCTCTCACATTTCTCCGCCCAAACAAATTTTATAGTTTTTCGCACAAATTTGTCAACGGAGTGGCAATCTTGGAGAAGTCTTGGATAAACCTTCCAGAATACCCCCGCCAATCCCAAGAATCTTCTTACTTCGATGGAGTTCTTGGTTGTTCCCAATTTATCACATCTTCACCTTTTGATGGATCCACCGAGATTCCATCTTGTCAATTACGTGTCCAAGAAATTGTACACGTTCTAACCAAAATTCACATTTAGAGAATTTCGTGATACAAATTTTCTTTTCTTAGCGCTCCAAATAGACGTAAGTGTTCCACATGTTCCTCTCTGAGTTTTAGAGTACACCATAATATCGCTCGATAAACACCACCACAAACTTGTCCAAAATGGTTTAAACACCACATTCATCAAATCCATGAACGCCGCAGGGCATTTGTTAAACCAAAAGACATCACCAAAATTCATAATGTCCATACCGAGTTTCTAATGCCGCCTTGGTACATCCTCCTTTCTTACCTTCATTGATGATACCCACTTCTCAAATCTATTTTCGAGAAATATCTAGCACCCTTCAATCGATCAAACAAGTCATCTATTCTCTGAATGGATACTTATTCTTAATAGTGACTTTATTTAACTCCCCTATAATCAATGCAAAGACGATCGACCCATCCTTCTTCTTTATTTAATAACACCTTTGTTCTCACGATGACACACTCTCTACCGAATGTATTTCTCGTTCAATAGCTCCTATAGTTGTACCATCGCCTTTTTCATCTCCACCGAGCCATTCTCAGACGGGCTTTCGATATCGGAGCTGTCTCGGCGCTAAGTCGATCACGAACTCGATTTCTCTACCAGGCGGAAGTCCCGCCAAATCCTCCGGAAATACGTCCACAAACTCCCTAACTACTTGTATTTCTTCCAGTTTCGCACCCTTCTTCTGAGTATCGACTATGTAAGCTAAATAACCCACACAGCCTTGACTCAACAACTTATTGACCTACATAATCGTTAGACATCTCATTTGTCTAGGAGATTTGCTAGCATTGAATACTACCTTTGACGGAGTCATAAGGTTTACATTTTTTTTCAAATCAACCAATTATCGCCCATAATCGAACAACCAATCCATTCCCAAAATAACATCAAACTCTCCTAAATTGATCGGAATCAAATCTACCATCAAAATATTTCCCTTAATATTCACCCTACAGTTCTTGTGTACGAACCTAACAGGAACTACTTCCTTATTCGCAATTTCTTTGTTTAAAGGGAAATTCAATTCTTCACTAGGCAATCCTAATCTCATAGCAAATTCATCAGATATAAATGAGCAAGTAGCATTCGAATCAAATAATACATAAGCATTAATGTCATTGATCGGGATAATACTTGACACCACATCCATTGATTGCACAACATCTTGCACAGTCATGTTGAAGGTTCTGGCTGTGGGCTTATTTGTTGTTGTTGGTCCAACAATAGCCAACGCACCTCCACTAGCATTTCCCTTGCTCCCATTTGACTCACCAGATCTCTTCTTAGGGCATTCACGAGCAAGGTGATCTTTGGATCCACACGTGAAACACACATTCTTCTTAGCTTGGGTGCAATTTGGGGCGATGTGACCCTCCCGCCACAATCAAGCATACCGCTTCCCCAAAGAAACACAATCCTTATGAAACTTTCCGCACGTAGCACATGCTTCAACTTTATTTTTGTCGGTTTTTTTGTCGATTTCCAGCCCTCCATTCCCATTCCACTTCCTCTTCAGTGTTGTTGCCATTACTACCGTACCACCACTCTTAGCTTCACCTTCACTTTTCTTCTTTCTCCGATCTTGATTATGCTTTGTTATCACTTCGCCTCCACTTTCAAATGAGAATCGCCTTTCTCCATCATCGCCGAAATGTCTTCAATTGAATAGGAGACCCTACTGCATAAACTAGTGGTTTCAGCCTCGCTCAAACCTTTTTGCCTTATGCCATCATCAGGTTGACTCGATATGGCGCAAAACCTCGCCAACTCGTTGAATTTTATGCATACTCCACAATCGGACATTGTTCCTCGCTTCAACTCCAAAAATCTGGACCTCTAGCTAACTCTTCGAACTCTCTGGGAAATAAGTCTCGAAGAACAGCTCCTTAAACCTATCCCAGGTCATTACTCCTGGTCCTTCCCAAGTTTTGTTGGCCTGCCACCAAAAGCTAGCCTCCTCTTTCAACATAAACGTTGCAAAAGCAGTCTTCTGATTCTCCTCTACCCTAGCCACATCAAAAAACTTCTCGATTTCCATAATCCAAGCCTGTGCTTCAACTAGATTCATGGATCCATGGAATTATGGTGGTCCAACCGCCTTGAAATCCTTAAACGTAGCACCTTGGTTTTGAGGTTGATTCTGCAGTTGATTTTGCAAAGCACTCTCGCCAAGAACGCCACCAACTCAACGAATCTGAGTTAGTTTCAACATTATCGTTGATGGTTCCTTCTTGGTGGTTCTCTCGACGGGTGGTTGACGCCTTGAGGCATTTTCTCGTTAAAAAATACATTCATTAGATTATTACTCAACTCTTTTCAAGTAATTTCTACTTAACTTGCCCATATGAAAGTAATCACTTCATAACACATAACACTTTGGATAAAGAAAATAATATCTTTTATTCATAACTTCTTTGAAAACATCATATCAATAAAGATCACCGCTATTTACATCCACTATCCCGAGATAAAGAATCTATAGGATTTAAAACATTAAAATATTCCTTTGTTTATAAACACATCGGAATTTACATCATTAACTACCAAATAATTTTCACATAATTAAACTAATACTATCACCGTCTCATATACTACCGAATAGCCTTTGCTACGCTCCTCTTCCATGATGCGAGACATCGCTCGCGATCCAAAGATATATGATGGTAGATCCTCAAACCGGATTGATACTTCCAAACTCGATCTTGGACCGCATCCATCGCATTTTGTAGTGTAGAGTACGTCTCCTCAAGTTTAGCCATCTTCGCACGGCGATCATCTTCTCGCAAGATCACCCCGACGCGACTCTCATCTCACCCTCCATCCTCTACTATGGCAAGCCTCTCCGAGCTCTCTTTTCGCATCCTTCTTCAATTTTTCTATTTCATGCGGACTTATCCTCGGTTTGACCTTCTCGTGGACCGCATCCCACTCCACATTTCCTAAACGTGTGTAAAGAGTCACAATCTCCTATCCCTCTACTCAATAGTAATTTCATCGACTAACCGCCTCACTCCAACGGATCCTGACAAGATCCTCGCAACTCTATGTTACGATCATAAAGTGCATCATACATCTCAGCATCAATGGAGTTCGGTGGGAACTCCTCTTCTTCCTCAGGATCCTCCTTTGGATCAGTCTTAGTCTCTGGCTCATGCTCCTGACCAACAACAGTGATCAATGGAGATGTCTCCTCGCACCAAATTGCCAATGCTCCTCGATGACATGAATGTCTCGGGGCTCCTCCTCTATAGGTACTCGGGGTTCCTCCTCCCCAGCTCGACTAGCTTCTCCAACATCCGACATCCTGACAACAAAATTTTAATTTTTAATTACTAATCATTACTACTTGACTCTCACGAGCACATAAGTTGTAAACACATAAGCACATAAGTGTTTTATTACTTCTTCCTTAAAACTCGATAAGAGTTTATCATCACTATCTTTTCAAGGTTACATCCTAAGGCTTTTCCCCACCTAAGGTTCATAACCTAAGTTCATACATCACGCTAAACTATCTTTGATTCCAACTCAAATAATCCACAGGAATCTATCAAACCAAGGAGTCTCCGCGACACCCCCAAATCCAGTACTTCATTCCCACAGATCTCGTGTTCACTTAATCAAACATTCATATTTAATTACCCAATCACAATAAAACTGATAAATAAAATCTTTCCCATTAAAGGATTACATAATAAAATCTCTCAAAGTTGTCTAACCTTTAATTACAATCATTCAAATGCGTAATTTAAAATAAACTTCATTACAACCATTCAATTAAAATCAAAATCAAATATCAAATTACAAGTCTTCAAAAACTTGCTCATCTTTCCTTTTCCTTTATCAAAAGCTAGGTACATCACCTTTTTTCGCCTTTTAATCGTAAGAGTTTATAAGCAAGAGTGAGTAAACAATGCTCACTTGAAATAATAAGGAATCGACAAGAGTATATATAATAATAACTACCCATGATAGGCTCATCAAGACCGAATGGTACTCTAACAATGATAATCAAGAACTAAAATCCAAGATGTGGAATAAATATAATCGAGGGTCATAAGACCATGAACTATGTCCACAAATATGCAGTAATCTTTCAACTCCAACTTTAATAAATATAAGACTATAAAGACTCCTCGCACTTAGGGGATCAGCCTTCGCATCATGTATTGTGCACAAACATTTAACGCTACACGTAAGTTATCCCCTAATAATAATAGGGTTTTTCATCTCAGTATTTGGAGTACAAGTCCGCACCAAAGAGAGTTTGGTTTGGATAAGCTTTCAAGGGTAATTTGAAGTTCAACAATCACCAACTAGAGGACTAGTTGAATTAATAACATCATATTACAGAATAATCGTAATTGAATCAACATGGTAAACCAAAATCATGCTTTAGGAATAATCTAATAGAATATACTTTGAATATCTATAACATGCCTTACTTGAACAATATTAAGTCAAGGTTAATTAGAATTAAGTACTAAGCATGCATAACCGTTTGAACAATAAAATTGCTCGACATTAGTATAAATAGTTGTACATGCTAAACAACAAGTTAAATACAAGAATAACTTGTCAACATCAAACCAAAGTTTAGAAAGCTTGCATCATTTATAAGGTAATCGAATTGAAACAATAAATAGTTCAACAAGATAAAGAATTAGAAAACTTGCATTATTATATTGGAAACAATAATTGATTCAATCAAGATAATGGATTAGAAAACTTGCCTTGTTCGTAGGCTAAACCGAATCAATACGAATCACAATATCCTATAAACATATGTTATCGTGACATAGTTAGCCATTACCATTTTACAACCATAGCTAAGTATGTACATCATTTAAAAATTGGATATTTTAATCACATAATCAAGTTATAACACAAGTTAATCCTTAATAACACAATTATTCATAGTATAGAAATACTAAAATCAACATTTTACAGTCCTACTATCATCACATAACTTTTCTTAAAATTTCGTACAAAAAAAGTACACCGTCGTAGATTCATTCTCTTAACTCATACATGCATGCCACAGCTTACACTATGGTCATGGTCACTGTGCGGCATGGGTAATGGCGTCATGCATGGTAGAATAACTCCACGGGTTATCCATCACCATGGCAGGGTGATGGCATCATACACACCAACGACGTCATTGGGTTCGTCACACATGCAATAAATCGCAGCTTCGATCGACAACTTTCTAGAATAAAGACAGAAAAAGCCAATTTCGGCCTACAAGCTCGCTTTCTAACAATCAAATAACATGTAAATCATACAAAACTCCATGTAAACAAAATTCAAGAATTCCTAACATGTTTCTATCCATACAACAACATAAACAACAAGTTTAAAACATCCAATTTCACTATTTTTGATAAAAAAACTCACTTTTTGATATTTCAATGAAAATCAACACTGTAAATTTTGTTTTTCAACCAAAACCATTAATTTAAAGCATTTTATCAAAGTATATACATACTCTAACAAATTGAATAGTCAATTTATCAATAAAACAACTAAACAACCCATAATTTCTATTTTAACTAAACAATATATAATTACAAAACTCTTTAAAAAAGGTTTTCTTCACAAATTACATACATATCATCAATTCATTTATTATAATCATATAAATCTTATGAATATAACTTTACAACATTAGTTAATCATATGAATACCCATAAATTCAACAATTTACCCTATCACAAGAATTTTATAGAGAAATAGGAGAAGAGAAAACTAAAACTTTTAAAACTTAAAAAGAATAGTTAATCATATGAATACCTGACAAGGAAAACATGCCAAGCATCACATTTGCCCTGCAAAAGGCCCCAACATGTGGGAACTATGTTGGAGAAGTATCGAATGAGCTACCTCCCTTCCAAAGCCCTTGGTATCAACATATCAAGGAGTATTTATGAGATGGATCTACACTCACTGAGGCGAGCCTGACTGAAAAGAGGCGGATCCATCGACTTGCTATGAAATTCTACCTGAGCGGAGATGCACTCTACAAAAGAGATGCAGGATTAGGTCTCCTCTAATGTCTGGACAAAGATCAAGCTCAGAGGCTCATGGATGAGATCCATGGTGGAGTATGTGGCCCACATATGAGCGGACCCCTACTTGTTAAGAAAATCTTCAGAACAGGGCATTATTGGCTTAAGCACAAAGCTGACTGTGATGATCACGTCAAGAGGTGCTATGAATGCCAAATTCATGGGAATGCTATCCACGCCCCTCCAAGGGAAATCCATAATATGAGTTCTCCATGGCCCTTCTCAATGTGGGGAATGGGCGTGATCGGGCCCATCTAGCCCAAAGCCAATAATGGACATCGATTCATATTTACCATGATCGACTACTTCACCAAGTGGGTTGAAACAGCCTCCTTCCCTAGGGTTACTAAAGAAGTCATCATTGCTTTTATCAAAAACAATGTTGTTTGTCGATATGGACAACCAGAGGTCATTGTGTCAGACAATGCTAAAAACCTCAATAACAACATGATGGAGGAATTATGCAAAAAATTCCACATCAAACATCTCAACTCTGTCATCTACCATCCAAAGATGAATGGTGTTGTTGAAGCGGCTAATAAAAACATCAAGAAGATCATGCAGAAAATGTCCGCCAATCACAAAGGATGGCTCGACCTCTTCTTGGCTAACTTTATTAGCCTTCTGTAACTTCAAGGCGATTTCCACCGGGGTAACCCCTACTCATTAGCCTATGGGATGGAAACAGTGCTCCCTGTAGAGGTTGAAATGGAATCCCTCAGAGTGTTGATGGATGCACATTGAGAGTCATATTCTTCACATTGAGAGTCATGTTGTGTATGTATGCCCGGACTTCGGTCCGTGGTTTTCATTCCTGTCTGTATATATACACTTATATATGTATATATTTATATATGGACTAACATTATCAAGTTATGCCTCGATTGAGCCTAGACTTATGTCTAGAGCGTTTACTTGCTTATATATATATAAATATAAAAACTGTTGTCAGACTCTATCTGATGAGCCTGGATTTTACATTTGGAGTCTGACAACAGTTTATATATATATATATATATATACATATATATATAAACTGTTGTCGAACTTTGTTCGATGAGCCTAGATTTTATATCCGATGCGTTTAACTCTTATATATATATATATATAAATATATATATACATTTCTGTCAGGCCTGGAGTTTACTTCGTGGCCTTTTATTGCTTTCTTTATATTTCGTCCCGCCTGAAGTTTACTTCGTGGCGGTTAATCGTCTTTACAGCTTTCTTTACATTTAGTCCCGTCTGGAGTTTACTTCGTGGCGGTTGATCGCATTTACTACTTTATTTACTTTTCTGATCCCCCATGGAGTTGCTTCGTAGTGGTTGATCATGTCCATATATATATATATATATATATTTACTGCTTTCATATATTTACTTTTTTGATACCCCATGGAGGTGTTTCGTGGTGGTTGATCATGTCTGTATATATAAATTTACAACTTTTATATATATAACTGCTTACTGCTTTCCATACAAATTGTGGCTTCATGTGAGCCTAGGAATCATGTGATCACCCGTGATGGACATTTTCAGCTGTAAGCAGCTTGCACATTATTTACGATGTCTGAATTTCCTTAGATGGCCTTCATGTCCATGAGGAGTTCGGCACTGCTGTATATTATTTTCTCGAAGATGCCTCGCATCTCGAAAATAAAAGCAAACAAGCGGAACATTTAATAATAAAACGGAAGTATGAAAAGGTCTTAATTACTATTGAGCACAGGGTTTGAAAAACCTCTTTTATAAAACCTCATTGTTATATCTTATTTAAAACTGAATTTTGTATAAATTCAATCCCTTTGTATATAGGTGCGAACGAGGCCTCGTACTACTTCCAAATAAATTACACATTGATCCACACACACACATTCATATAATAGTTTCTTGAAAAATGGTGATCATCGTGGCAACATAGATGTCAGAGGGTGCCTAACACCTTTCCTCCGCATAATCAATCCCCCGAACCCAAATGAATCTCGGTTTCACAGACCCGTTTAGCAGTGTCACATCATTAGGTCAATGTGAAAACCTTTTCTCGGTTGCATTGGTGCAACCAGTTAAAAAACATCAATTGGCGACTCTTAAAGTTATACATGTCGGACCTTTTTCACTTGTTTTTTTCAAAAAAATCTCACCTAACATGAGAACACCAAAGTACAAGTAACGAAAAGGGACAAATAAAAATCCCGACGTCGACAACGGTACGTAATTCGCTTAGACAGGTTATTCCGATATATTAAAATATGAATATGAAAAATAGTATTCCTTATGAATATGAAAGAAATAATACCCCTTACCTTGGTAGAAGACTAGATACTATAATAGTGAAGTAGCAGGATACTATTCTTGTTGCTCTTTATAGTTTCTTTCTCTATAGTGTCTCTTGTGAATCTCAGTGAATTGGTGAGAATGAAAGAAGAATTAAGCTTTTATTTATAGGAGAATGGACTAAATAGTAACTAATTCATGAACGATCCAGATTGATTTACTATTAGAACGGACGTTTCATATTGATTACTATTAAAACCACAATCGACATTCCAGATTGATTTACTTTTAAAACCACCATCGACGATCCAGATTGATTTACTTTTAAAACTACCACCGACGGTCCTGATTGATTTACTTTTAAAACCACCACCGACGGTCTAGATTGATTTACTATTAAAATCACCACCGACGGTCCATTTTGATTTACTATTAAAACCACCATCAATGGTCCAGATTGATTATCTATTAAAACCACCATCGACGGTCCATAAAATTAATAAATTTTCCCATGGAATACTAAGTCAAACTTACAACAAACGCCTCATAACAATCCCTATATTTATATCAAAAATTGAATAAATATTTACCATAAATTATTTATCCTTAATAAACACATTTTTAAACTATTAACAATTATTCATCATTAATATTATAACTCACAATATTTAACAACCAGATCATTCTCAGGAAAGAGGAGGCTTTCCGATAAAGATTTCTCCCTATTGGCGCACAATTAGGTGACCAAACCTCTCCTCGACAGAACTTTCTAGACATCGTCTATATTACAAATAATAATATGAATATAAAATATTAATATTATGACAATAATTGAATCAATAATATGAGAAATATTATGCAGCAATTACTGTAGAAATAATTGAGTATAACTGAGTGACTTCTCACGTAAGCATCAATAATCAATAACGTGTGCTAGTATGCAACCACGCGTTTTACTGTACTTTTGCCACTGGGTAATTCAACGGTAAAACTTTTGTCTTTATTTTTATAAAAAGATATTTATGTCATTTTCTAACTACGACAATACTTCTGTTGTGGGGTCCACTAATGATTGTGTCGTTGTACAAATATTCCCTGTTAAAGCGAATATTCCCCGACCAATCAAATATTTTATAACAACTTCCACACCACAATATTCAAAAATATATTTAGAGAAAAATTATTCTTTATTCATAAAAGTTGGGGTATTACAACCTCCCCTTCTTATGAAATTTCGTCCTCGGAATTAGGTTATGTACCTGATATGTCGAAGAGGTGAGGATACCTTGATTTCATTTCAGATTCTAACTCCCAGGTCATTTCTTCCACATCATGGTTTCTCCACAAAACTTTGACTTGAGGTATAAGCTTGGAGCGTAAAATATGATCCTTCTTATCCAAGATTTTAACAAGTACCTCTTCATTCGTTAAATCTTCCTCTATATCATCTGTTTCTATTTCAATAATGTGGTTCGGATCTTTCACATATTTACGTAACATAGATATATAAAAAACGTTATGAACATGCGACATACTTGGCAGTAAAGCAAGTCTATAGGCCACAGTTCCTACTCGATCAAGGATTTCAAACAGACCAATAAAATTGAAGGTTGAGATTTCCTCTCTTCATCGATTCTTGCTTCTAGAATAAAGCCTTCTTGCATCTTCTTCTTCACATTCATCAGCTCAGAGTTTGTAGCTTGAGTAGCTTTAACTTTATCAATTAAAGTCAGTTCTAATCTTACATCCGCTATCTTCATATAGGTTCTTGGAGTCTTTAACTCTATCTCTTTCTTTTGTAAGTCGTACAAAATAAGTCTTTGTGTTAACAACGTCACACTCGTAACTGCATACGATCTTCTACTCAACTCGTCAGCTACCACGTTCGCTCTTCCACTATGATATTGAATGGTATGGTCGTAATCTTCAGCTGCTCAAGCCAACATTTTTGGCGCATGTTCCGTTTGTTTTGGGTGAAAAAATATTTGAGGGTTTTGTATTAGGCTCAAGGTTGATACAAAAATTGATTTCACGCTCTGAGGGTAGGCCAGGAAGTTCTTCGGGAAATACGTCAAGAAATTTATTAACTGTTAACGCCAAGATCTTTCGTCACGTTCCAATCACCTAAAACGTCCTGATCCTGCAACGTAAACACAATAAACACCACAAGCTTCGACGGCGGTTCCGTCGGGATAGCTCAGCGTGAGAATCGATGTGAATTCACAAGGTTTATCGAAAACGGAGGCTATATCGCCTAGTGTATTGATATCAAGAGATAATAATAATTCTCTGTGAATATCTGATTCTAAATGAAGAAGAGTATGAAAACGTACCTCTTGGTGGAGACTTCCTTGCCAAGTTATATCCTCCTGGCCTGAATTATCGTGCCCCACACTACTACTGACATTCCCTTTACCCGATGGGTTTTGGCTTACCGCATGTAGTTTGTTCAACGCTTTTGATCATCGCTTTATCACGAATCGATTACAATCCCATCCACATTAATGCATGGCAGATTCTTTAGTCAACCGACATGCTTTTTCATCATTACAGGTCAAAGATTATAGATATTTAAAATGTCTAAATGATTGATCCATCGACCAATCTTGGCCTTATAAGTTTGAAATGAAAATGATATGATAATTGGGCTTAATGATTTTTATAATTCAATAATAAAGGCCCAATAGAATAAAAATAATAAGCCCAATATATTTGGCCCAAAGGGATAAAATATCACGACCCAACATTAACAATAGAAATATCATTCAGATCTGAAGTATTTTTTATTTAAATCTGTGTTATGGCTAAGAAAACTTGACATCCATTTTTCAATAAACGAATAACTTTATGGCTTGAGATGACAGTGATTGACTTTAATGGTTTGGTTGCTTGCATTCGCATAATAGGTTGGCTAGGAATATGAAAGCTAACAACCTTGCGAAAATAATCGATTTTAGCATGATGAGTGGTTAACCAGTCGATTCCTAAAATCACATCGAATGCAATTATTTTCAAAGAGATAAGATCGACAGGTAACGTGCGGTTGCCAATTTAAATCAAATAAGACTTATAAACAATGGATGTAATGAAGGTTTCTCCCAACACAGTTTCAACAGATAAATCAAAGTCTAATTTCTCCGGAGTCAAATTTAAACGTTGAGCGTAAGTAGGAGAAATAAAAGAATGGGGAGAACCGGTATCAAATAAGGTATAGACTTTGCTAGAGTTTATGATTAACTTACCCGTGATCACCTCGTTCGGATTCCTCACTTTTTTGGAGTTTACGACCAACACTCTCCCTTGAACTACCGGTTTTATCTTGTCTAGGACGGCCTTTAATGCCTCCATCCCAGTTGGACTTAAATTTGGTACACGACAAAATCGGGCTAGGTGACCTTCTCTTCCACAATTGTAACATGCTTTGGACTTCTGCATACAGTTTGGACTGATAAGTTCCTCCCCTCCGCATTTATAACATACGATCGGTGGTCGTTCTCCTTCCTCAACAATAGGTGCTGGTGCTGACGTCTTTCCATCATTATTGAATCTGTTCTTCTTAAAATTTCCACTTCTATTATCTTGGCCATGATTACCACCGAAGTGGTTACCATTTATGGCATGTTTATTTCCTCCACGTTTGTTGTCACCGCTTTGATGACTGCTACCACTTGTAATATCGACTTGCCGGCTGCTCTCTCTTGGTTGGGTTGACTCATTATCGCACTCCAATAACTGAGCCCTATTTACAACATCTGAATACAAACACAGTTGGTGAGAAATGAGGTATTGACGTATTTTGGGTCTCAAATCTCGTAGAAACATTCGCGTCATTCTCTCCTCATTATCAACTAAATGGGATGCAAACCGGGAAAACTCGAAAAACTTAGCCTCGTACTGTGACACGATCATATTGTTTTACTCCAACTTGATAAACTCCACCTCCTTCATGTGACAAATACTTTCGGGAAAGTACTCGTCGTTGAACAGTTCTTGGAACTTTTCCCAAGACATTTTGAGTGCGGCAGGCTGACTGTGTTTTACTAATTCCCACCAGTAATCTGCCTCTTCTCTCAACATGAAGGTGGCAAAGGGAACCTTTTGCTCCTCGGAACATCCCAAGACATCAAATATCTTGGTGATCTTCTTTATCCACGTCTCTGCCTTAAGTGGTTTTGGCTCTCCCAAAAACTTTGGGGGTCCCAGCTCCTTGAACTGCTTAGTAGTGACCATCCGAGAGTTTCTAGTGTTTCCACCTGCATTTTGAACAGGAGCCGCTCTCGCCTGATGTTGCATAAATTGCATGAAGCCTCTGAACATCCCATCATTCATTATTTGATCGGTGTGTTGTTTACCTGAGGATTATTGTCTTCCTATTGCACATTATCCTGGGTATTGATCGTTGGTGACTCAACGGTCTCATATGCTTCATTGCTTATCTCAACATTTTCAGTTGCCATTTTCAAGCACTGCCACAAAACAAGGGTTAATTGACATGCCACATATTATCCCTATACTCTAACCGACCAATTAAATAACAAATAAACTTAGGTAGGTCATACTTGCGAAGGAATTCCCTGTCTCTCCCCTCCTAGTTCTTGTCTCACATCTCAGCCAGGGATCATATCCCTAAGCTTTGATACCAACTATAACGTCCCCAAAATAGGTATACGTCACCCATCTTGGGTCTGAGAGTTTTTACAAGAATATTGTCTTCTAGACAATATCCAAACTCAAATGGAGTCCTCATTACATTTATTGTCACATTATTTTATAGAATAGTGAGAACTACTATAACACCATCTCGGACCATCACTCCGTTCCCCGACTCGTTTCGGCTACGTTCTCATTTCCTGAAGAGAACAATGGAAGTAAGAAATATTATGACTAAGATAATGCAGAATAAGTTATCATTAGCCTTCAACAATGTTAAACTGATAGAATATAATAGACAACAAGTTTAACTGGAGCGGAACAATTAATCCAATAGAAGAGTAAAGTAGAGCATGATATCTGCTATCTTCTATGATTTAAAAAGTTTATCATTAACTTTATCGTTGGGACTCAGCTTAATAAATAAATCACATCATCGAATCATCCCTACACTAAGAGCCAAGGATATTCATTAGTATCACGTCCACAAATTATTCTTGCACTACGGGCCAAGAATATTCGTGTAATCATCAATGGTCATGATCATACTGAATTATCCATGGTCATAATCATACCAATCAACAGTTCATCTATGCACGTAAGCCAAAGATGACTTTCATCACAATATAAGCATGAGGATGATGACAATGATATAAGAATTCAATTAAAAGAAAGCAAAGGATATAATTTTAAAGATTTATAACTTAATTTATCCAAAATTCAATAATGTCCAAATTGTTAACATGATACTACTTTGTGGAGTCAAATTCAAGAATAATATCCATGTATCAAAAAAAATTGGACAGAAAAGAAATTTTTTTTTTGGTGAATAGTACCCCGTGAATAGTACCTTATAAATAGTACTTCAGGAATAGTACCCCGTGATTAGTACCCCGATATGAAAAGTGTCCCAAATACCTGAGTGAATAATATTTGAGTGAATAGTAATCGGGTGAATATTACCCATGAATAGTAACTCATGAATAGTATCCCGACATGAAAAGTGCCCCGAATACTCGAGTGAACAATATTTGAGTGAATAGTAACTGGGTGAATAGTAACCCATGAATAGTAACTCAAGAATAGTACCCCGACATAAAAAGTGTCCCGAATACCCGAGTGAATAATATTCTAATAAATAGTAACCGGGTGAATACTAACCTGTGAATAGTACCATGGGTGAAAATATTGATATTTAATAAGAAAGTTCAGATCAATATTCCAATGAAATGATAATGGAAGAAGCACAAAACTCAAGAATATTCCACTAATTTCAAGGATAATAGAAGCAATACTTACCATAGTAAGTTTAGATTTAAGAATATGAAAATAAATAACATACGAAACTGCAAATGGATTTTCACCTGTCATACGGTACGTAATCCGCTTAGATAGGTTATTCCGATATATTAAAGGATGAATACAAAAAATAGTATTTCTTATGAATACGAAATAAATAATACCCCTTACCTTATTAGAAGACTGGATACTGCAATAGTGAAGTAGCAGAATACTCCTCTTCTTGTTCTCTATAGTTTCTCTCTCTATAGTGTCTCTTATGAATCTCAGTGAATTGGTGAGAATGAAAGAAGAATTAAGCTTCTATTCATAGGAGAATGGACTAAATAGTAACTGAATCATGAACGGTCCAGATTGATTTACTATTAGAATGGACGGTTCATATTGATTACTATTAAAACAACAATAGACGGTCTAGATTAATTTACTTTTAAAACCACCACCGACGGTCCAAATTAATTTACTTTTAAAACCACCACCGACGGTCCACATTGATTTACTTTTAAAACCACCACCAACGGTCCAGATAGATTTACTATTAAAATCATCATCGACGGTCCAGATTGATTTACTATTAAAACCACCATCAATGGTCCAGATTGATTAACTATTAAAACCACCATCAATGGTCCAGATTGGTTATCTATTAAAACCACCATCCATCGACTGACCCATAAAATTAGTAAATCTTCCCATGGAATACTAAGTCAAACTTACAACAAACGCCTCATAACAATCCCTATATTTATATCAAAAATTGAATAAATATTTACCATAAATTATTTATCTTTAATAAACACATTTTTAATCTATTAACAATTATTCATCATTAATATTATAACTCACAATATTTAACAACCAGATCATTCTTAGGAAAGAGGGGGCTTTCTGATAAGGATTTCTCCCTATTGGCGCACAATTAGGTGACCAAACCTCTCATCGGCAGAACTTTCTAAACATCGTCAATATTACAAATAATAATATGAATAACTTTGTCGTCTCAAATATTGATTTAATAATATAAAATATTAATACTTTGACAATAATTGAATCAATAATATGAGATATATTAAGCAGCAATTACTGTAGCAATAATTGAGTATAACTGAGTGACTTTTCACGTAAGCATCAATAATCAATACTGTGTGCTACTATGCAACCACACGTATTACTAAACTTTTACCACCGGGTAGTTCAATAGTTTAAAAGATATTTCAATCATTTTCTAACTACGACAATACTTTTGTTGTGGGGTCCACCAATGATTGTACCGTCGTACCAATATTCCCTGTTAAAACGAATATTCCCCGACCAATCAAATATTTTATAACAACTTGCTTACTTTGAAAAATTTATAAATATTACCCACAACTGTAACATTATATCATATCCACACCATAATATTCAAAAATATATTTCGAGAAAAATTATTCTTTATTCATAAAATTTGGGGTCTTACACCCACCCCCTCCGGATAAATCAAATTTAAGTTACAAAGGAGGTCCGATAAGCTAAAAAGTCAAATCAGGAAAAAAGACGCTACACGATTAAGCTGTAAAGCCTGAAATCCTGATTTTCAGAGACCAAACTATGGGTCTACATATCAATCATTGGTATTCACCCAAACACAAGGTTCAAAAAGCTGATGATCAAAGTTGTTGAAAGCTGCCCTTGGTAATACCTCATAAAGGTCTGATGCCATCACAATGGTTATAATTACAATCAAAACCATATCTCTCCCGAAATCTATCCCCAGAGGGGATTTCATACATACTCGCCATTGAAGTACATTTCAGCAAAGGTCAAACAGCCTTGATATCATTAGCCGTTGGCAAGTAAATCTAAAGAAGCATCAAAGGTGGTTCGACGATATCACCGTTAAAGAACATTTCAGCGAAGGTCAAGCAGCCTTGACATCATTAGCCATTGGCAAGTAAATCCAGCGAAGCATCGGAGGTGTTTTGATGGTGTTAACAGTTAAAGTACATTTCAGCGAAGATCATACATCCCTGATATCATTAGCCATTGGCAAGTAAATCCAGCGAAGCATTGAAGGTGTTCTGATGATCTCACCGTTAAAGAACATTTCAGCGAAGGTCAAGAATCCTTGACATCATTAGTTGTTGGCAAGTAAATCCAGCGAAACATCGAAGCTGGTCCAATGATGTTAGCATTTGAAGAACATTTCAACGAAAGTCAAGCAGCCTTGACATCATTAGCCATTGGCAATTAAATCCAGCGAAGCATCAGAGGTGTTCCGATGATGTTAGTCGTTGAAGCACATTTCAGCAAAGATTAGGCAGCCCTGATATCATCAGTTGTTGGCAAATAAATCCAATGAAGCATCGGAGGTGGTCCGGTGATATTATCCATTCAAGGATATTTTAATGAAGGTTTGGCAGCCCAGACAGCACCAACCGTTGGCAGTAACACCAACGAAGCATCAGAAAGACTTGACGAGGCAAACCGTGGAAAACCATCCTGATCGGGGAGGACCGATGATGGAATCTGTTATACAGATCCTCGGTAATCAAAAAACAAATCCTCAAGAGTCTCTTGTACATGATAAGGATATCTTCGATAGAAACCCTACTATTTGGATTAAGGACTTCGGTGATTACCCGAAATGTCAACATCCTCTGGTCTCATTCATGTAGTAACCTCTATTTCATACATTCATCATACATTTGCATTATGTTGCATTACATTTCATTATGATTACCTTGTCACATTTCAAGTGTCTAGTTATTTTTATCCTATCCATACCATTATATTGCATGAATATGATAAAGAGGGGCATCTATAGATACTCAAAATTTTGCATTCTTGTTACTAACCTTGCGGGAGGGTAAAATCTTCTTCCAGAGATAACCCTGAAAGTTAAATCAGCTCAATCTCAGAGATAACCCCGAGATACTCAGTTTTAATCCCGAAGACAACCCCGAGATGCTATGTCCCAACCTCAGAGACAACCTCGAGGGATACAATTCCAGTTCCAAAGATAACCCCAGAAAACCTCCGAGACAACCCCGAAGCACTCAGTTTTAACCTCAGAGAAAACCCTGAAGCACTCAGTTTTGACCCCAGAGATAACCCCGGGAGGTAAAGCACACCTCAGAGACAACCCTGATGACACTCAGCACTCACAACAACCCAATCTCAGATATAACCCTGACCAACAACTGCTACGTCTGAGCAAAGCCAAAGATAACCCCAGCGAGGGACAAAATTATTATTTTACCACCTTAATACTACATTAACATCATTTTGCATCATTCAAACCCACACTGCATACAGAAGTGTCCCATAAGAACCATAGCTCAAATCCTGAGTGACTACTACACAAGACAACACACTAGATAGAATTTGAAGACTTAAAAATCTGGTCATGGACCCATCTTCCCGGGATCGTACAACCTCTAATCCCATGTCATTGTGTAGCTCTCAACAACAACATTCTGAAAAGGTATAGAACGCCTTAATCAGATGCCAAGATTGAAATTTATGAAGGCTCGAGCGGACATCACGTTACACGAGTGCACATACTTTGAGACGATGGGACCCACATGGCCCAGGGTAACCCAGGCAGCCGCAGGTAGAGCCACGGCCATCCGGTCTAAACATATAGGCATTTGGTTGCTCATTTGAAAAAAATAGAAAAAAGAGAGAAAAGTCTATCCATTTCAGTCTGTACACACTTCTATAGTGCTCCAAATTGAGTGATTCTTTTTTAAACACTTTTGAGCTTGTGTTTTACAATATACTAAAATTTAACCAGTTGAAACCTAGTTTTCTAGTGTCAAAAGCTATCTGAAGTTTTCTTAGCAGCCCACTGTATGATATTTCAAATTTTTAAGCTTTTTATCACTTCTGTACATATATATCTACTAACGTTGAGAGTCGCGTTGTGTGGGTATGCCCGGATCGTCGATATGTGGCTTTTTATAGCTTATATATATATATTATCGAACTTTGCTTTGATTGAGCCCGAATATAATATTTAGAACGTTTACTGCTTTTGTATATATATAAATACTTATATATATCTTGTCATCAAACTTTTTTTGATTGAGCCTGGATATAATATCCGGTGCGTATACTGCTTTTGTATGTATATATATATATATTATCGACATCGAGATTTTTATTTATCTCTTTTTGTTCTTGTCTTTTGGTGTTCTCATGTTAGGTGAGATTTGTTTGAAAAGGTCCGACATGTATATGTCGACGATTTGACTATAAGAGTCGCCAGTTGGTATATTTAAATGGTTGCACTAACTCAACCGAAAAAAGGTTTGCACAATGACCTAGTGATGTAGCACTGTTAACTGGTCTGCAAAACCTAAAATTCTTTAGGGTCCGGGTGCTTGATTATGCGGAGGGAAGGTGTTAGGCACCCCCCGACATTCGTGATAACACGGTTACCACCACTTTTCAATTTAAACAATATTTTTGTTTAAACTCTCAGCTATGTTTTGTCGTATTTTACACGACTGTTGTATAATTAAGTTGTATTTGAATTTATGTACCATGTATCTGGCGACTCAAGATGGGTGATGTATACCTGTTTTGGGGGCGTCACAATTGGTATCAAAGCTTAGGGATATGATCCTTGGCTGAGATGTGAGACAAGGACTAGGAGGGGAGAGACGGGGAATTCCTTCGCTAGTATGACCTGCCTAAGTTATTTGGTATTTAATTGGTCGGTCAGAGTATAGGGATAATATGTTGCATGTCAATTAATCCTTATTTTGAAACTATATTCTAGAATGATATCTGAAAAATAGGAGATGAGCGATGGGAAAATCATGATACAGAGGAAATAATCGGGAAGGTATAATCAAAAAAGAAAGTAAGGTATTCTCATCTCTTTGGTATATCAAGTACGTACGTAAATTTTGAGGTCAAAATTTCATAAAGAGGGGAGATTGTAAGCCCCCGAATTTTATGAAATGAAAGTATTTAATTTTCTTATAATTATTCTATTTAGTAAATGGTTAAATTAATAAAAGGTTATAGTTAAGGGTGATATGTGAATTTTTTTCAAAGTAAACAAGTTGTCATAAAATAATGGTTGATAAAAGTACAGTAATACGCGTGATTGCATAGTAGCACACGGTATTGATTATTGTTGCTTACGTGAGAGTCACTCAGTTATACTTAATTATTGCCACAGTAATTGCTGCATCATATTTCTCATATTATTGATTCAATTATTGTCACAGTATCATCTGCATAATATGATATATTATTAAATCAGTAATTGAGACGACAAAGTTATTCATATTATTATTTGCAATATTGACAATGTTTAAAAGTTCTATCAAGGAGATGTTAGATAATCTAATTGCGCGCCAATAAGGAGAAATCCTTATCGGAAGGCGCCTCTTTCCTGGGAACGACCTAGTTGTTAAATATTGTGAGTTATAATATTAATGATGAATAAGTTCGTGTTGATTAAAGATGAAATTGATAGTTTCATTGTGTTGGGATTATTAGTGTTAGTGGAAATCAATATTTATTCTGATAATAATTGATGTCTGGAGGTTATATTGACCAATCAGGTAATTAATCGGATAAATGAGCAATTAATTGCTATTAATTCACATGCTTATAACTATGTGTTCACATGTGTGTACTATTGATTCACATGATTTACTATTAGGGGAGTTGGTACAAGATTGATAATACTTGCATGACTAAATTAAAAATGGAGGTATAGTTGAAGGTACTATACTATAATTAATTTTTTTCACATGTTTAGAACTATTGAGTCACATGATTTACTATTGATTCACGTGATTTACTATTAGGGGAGGTAGTTCAAGTTTGATAATACTTGCAGGACTAAATTAAAAATGAAAGAAAAGTTGAAGGTATTGTATTGTAATATTTCAAGTCCCAAAATGTGCAATTATTGAAACTATATTTTCCTATAAATAGAAGCTCATTCTTCCTTCATTTCTTACCAATTCACTAAGTCTCACAACCGCAATTATAGAGATAGAAGCTATAGAGAGAGAAGCTATAGAGAGAAAGAAGAAGCAAAGTCTGCTACCTCACTATTCCAGTATCCAATCTTCTTTTGAGGTAAGGGGTATTATTCTTTTGTATTCACGAAGAGAGTTATTTTCGTTCAAATACTCGTAAGGGTTGTTGTTCCATTCTTTATTATTTTGTTGGAATAACATATCTATGCAAAGTACCACATACATGGTGAAATTCTTCTATTATTTCATTCTTTATTATTCTGTTGGAATAACCTGTTTGTGCGGTCTATCGTATGCCTGGTGAATTCTGTTGTTATTACATTCTTTATTATTACATTGGAATATCGTATGCATCATGGATTACGCATGACCTGGTTCCGTTCTTTATTATTCTGTTGGAATATCCTGTCTGTGCGGATTACGCATAACCTGGTTCCATTTTTAATTATTCTGTTGGGAATAACCTATTTGTGCGGTCTATCGCATGCATGGTGAATTCTTCTGTTATTCCATTCTTTATTATTTTGTTGCAATAACCTGTCTATGTGGATTACTGCATGCATGGTGAATGATCCTTTGTATTCATTCCTTATTAAATTATGGAAATTATATCTCAACGTGGATTACCGCATGGCGGGTGAAAATCCATTTGCAGTTTCGTATATTATATTATACTCGTATGAGATATCATTTCTTTTGTACTCGTCATGGAATATCATTTTCTTTGGTATTTTTTTTACGAGTTACTATTAACGAGTTACTATTCACTCAGTTACTATTCACTCTAGTATTATTCACTCGGGTATTCGGGGTACTTTTCATGCTGGAGTACAATTCACGAGTTACTATTCACGGGTTACTACTCACCTGATTATTATTCACTCTAGTATTATTCACTCGGGTATTCGGGGCACTTTTCGTGCCGGAGTACTATTCACAAGTTATTCATGGGTTACTATTCACCCGAATACTATTCACTCTAGTATCATTCACTCGGGTATTCGAGACACTTTTTGTGTTGGGGTACTATTCACGCGGTACTATTCTCGAATTACTATTCACGGGGTACTATTCACCCGAAAAATATATTTCTTTTCTGTCCAAATTATTTTTGGTACATGAATATTGTTATTGAATTTTACTCCACAAAGCAGTATCATGTTGACAATTTGGACGTTATTGATTCCTGGATAAATTAAATTAAAAATCTTTAAAATTTATCCTTGAACTTGTTTTATTGAATTATTATGTCATTGTCATCATCCTCATGCTTATATTGTGAGGAAAGTCATCTCTGGCTTACGTGCATAGATGTACTTGGAATAATTATGATCAGGGATTATTCGGTATAATCATGACTGTAATGTGACGAATGATGTGGTAAAAGTCCTCATTGGCCTGTAGTGCATTGATGGACGCTTTTGGTATGATTATGACCGTGGATTATTCGGATAGTCATGACCATCGATGATTTAATGAATATCCTCGGCCGTAGTGCGGGATGATTCGATGATGTGGTTTATTTTTTTTAAGTCGAGTCTCAAATGATAAAGTTGATGAAAAACTTTTAAATCATAGAAGATAGTAGATTTTATGCTCTACTTGACTCTTCTAATGGATTGCTTATTCCGCTGCAGTTGTTGATCTAAAACTTGTTGTCTATTGTATTCTATCAGTTGTTATATTGTTGAAGGCTAAGGATAATTTATTCTTCATTATCTTAGTCATAATATTTCTTACTGGGCTAGTTGAGCTCACCCTTTCTTTCATTGTTCTCTTCAGGAAATGAGAATATAGCTGGAACGAGTCGGGGAATGGAGTGATGGTCCAGGATAAATGGCTTTAGTAGTCCTCACTAATTCTACGGAATAATGTGATAATAATTGTAATGAGGACTCCATTGAGTGTGGATATTGTCTAGATGACAATATTCTTGTTTAAACTCTCAGCTATGTTTTGTTGTATTTTACACGACTATTGTATAATTAAGTTGTATTTGAATTTATGTACCATGTATCTTGCGACTCGAGATGGGTGATGTATACCTGTTTTGGGGGCGTCACAACCTTCACCTGGATTCGACTGATATCTGCTCATCATGCTCAAAGCATACGAGACATCCAGACGAGTACATATCATTGCATACATGATAGATCCAATTGCTAAAGCATAAGGGATCTTTCTCATACGCTCCTCATCATCTTGTAATTTAGGACATTGGGCCTTAGAGATCTTTACACCATGAGTCATGGGTAAGTGTCCTCTTTTTGCCTCTTGCATGCCGAATGCTTTGAAAGACTTTATCAATATATGTACTTTCGGACTTAGTCGAGCATTTTTCTCGATCTATCTCGATAGATCCTGATACCTAAAATGTAGGCTGCATCGCCTAAATCTTTCATGGAGAAACAGTTTCCTAACCATGTTTTTACAGCCTGTAATGAAGGAATGTCATTCCAAATAATTAATATGTCGTCAACATATAATACTAGGAATATAATGTGACTCCCACTAACCTTCTTATATACATAAGGTTCATATTCATTTTTAATAAAGCCAAACTCTTTGACTGCTTCATCAAATCGAAGATTCCAACTCCGAGATGCTTGCTTCAATCCATAAATGGATCGTTGTAGCTTACATACCTTTCGAGCATCCTTTGGATTGACAAAACCCTCAGGTTGTCAAGGAGATTTCCTGTTAAGGGAAGAAGTTTTGACATCTATCTGCCAGATTTCGTAATCATAAAACGCTGCAATTACAAGTAAGATCATGATGGATTTAACCATTTCCATAGGAGAAAAGGTTTCATCATAGTCAACACCTTGAACTTGTTTGTAACCTTTTGCTACCAGTCGACCTTTGTAGGTTTGTACATTACCATCTATGTCGGTTTTCTTCTTGAAAACCCACTTGCACCCGATTGGTTTTATCCGTTCGGGTGGATCAACCAAAGTCCATACTTGGTTAGTATACATGGAGTCCATTTCAGATCTCATGGCTTCAAGCCATCTCTCAAAATCTGGTCCATTCATAACTTCTTGGTAGGAACCAGGCTCATCCTGATCTATGAGCATCACATCGCCCTTTTGAGTGACCAGATATCCATAATATCTCTCGGGCTCTTGGCGTGTCCTACGAGATCTACGAATTCCTTGTGTAATTTGAGCAGGTTCACTTTCCATAATTTCTTGTGGTTCCTGCTCATGTTCCAACTCACGTTCAATGATATTTTGTGGTTCTTGAATTTCTTCGAGTTCTACTTTCCTCCCACTGTTTCCTTTAGAGACAAATTCTCTTTCTAGAAAAATACCAGTTCGGGCAACAAACACTTTGTTCTCAGAAGGTTTGTAGAAATAATACCCTTTTGTTTCCCTTGGATATCCCACAAAATTACATTTATCAGATTTGGGTCCGAGCTTGTCAGAATCCAGATGTTTTACAAATGCCTCGCAACCCCAAATCTTTATGAATGACATACTAGGACATTTCCCAGTCCACATCTCATATGGTGTCTTCTGAACCTTCTTTGTAGGAACACGGTTAAGTGTGAATGCAGTTATCTCTAGGGCATGACCCCAAAAGCTTATTGGAAGATCTACATGACTCATCATTGATCGTACCATGTCCAACAAGGTGCGATTTTTCCTCTCAGATACACCATTCCATTGCGGTGTGCCAGGTGGAGTGAGCTGTGATATAATACCACACTCCTTTAGAAGGTCATCAAAGTCTTGGCTTAAGTATTGACCTCCTCGATCGAATTGAAGGGCTTTTATGCTTTTGCCAAATTGGTTTTGAACTTCATTCTTGAATTCCTTGAACTTTTCAAAGGATTCAGATTTGTGTCTCATAAGATACACATATCCGTATCTAATGAAGTCATCAGTAAATGTAATGAAGTAATAAAACCTACCTCTTGCTAACGAACTCATGGGTCCACATGCATCACTATGTATAAGTCCCAATATATAGCTAGCCTGTTCACTGTGTTCAATGAAAGGGGCTTTAGTCATCTTGCCTAATAAACAAGATTCGCATTTTTCATATGATTCAAAATCAAATAAATCCAAAAATCTATCATTATGGAGTTTTGATATGCGTTTCTTATTTATATGGCCCAAACAACAGTGCCAGAGATATGTCAGATTTGAATCATTTGATTTAAATCGTTTTGTATTTATGTTATAGATAGGCATTTCTAAATCAAGAATATAAAGACCGTTAAACAATTGTGCAACACCATAGCAAATATTATTTAAGTAAAACGAACAACGATTGTTCTTAATTATAAATGAAAAACCTTTCTTGTCCAAACAAGAAACAAAAATAATGTTTTTTCTTATAGCAGGCACATAATAACAATCCTCTAATTCTAATACTAGCCCAGTGGGAAAAGATAAATGATAAGTTCCTATGGCCAGTGCATCAACTTTTGCTCTATTCCCAACTCGTAGGTCAACCTCTCCTTTTGCCAAAGTACTACTCCTTCGAAGTTCCTGCACATTAACACAAATGTGAGGACCACATCCAGTATCCAATACCCATGATGTAGAAGTAGACAAGTTTACTTCTATAACATATATACCTGAATTAGAAGTCACACTTCCTTTCTTTTTCTTCACTTCTTCCAAATAAGCATGAAAATTCCTCTTCCAGTGTCCATGTTTTCCACATAAGTGACAATCACCTTTTTTAGCCACCCCACCTTCAGGTTTTAAAGCCTGTTTGGTTTTGGGATTAGGTTTAGCACCAGATTTAGATCCTATCTTCTTCTTGGCTTTCCAATTTCCCTTAGCATTCCCCTTTTGCACCATCATTATGGGAGCGGGTCTTGCCTTTTTCATGTTGTTCTTTGCAGTTCTTAACATGCTCAACAACTCAGTAACTGGTTTCTAAATTTCATTCATTAGATAATTCATAACAAATTGAGAGTCACTGCTGTTCAAAGATTGTAAAACAAGGTCGGTTTGGGCCTCCGGAGTGATTGGGAAACCCAACCTATCATGGTACTCAATATACCCAATCATTTTTAGCACATGTGGACCAACTGGATCACGTTCACCCATCTTGTAGTGATACAATGCCTTGCTTGTATCATACCTCTCCTGTCAAGCATGCCCTTCGAACAATTTCTTGAGATGCTAGATCATCTCATAAGCATCCATCAACTCATGTTGCTTCTGAAGCTCAGCGTTCATGGTTGCTAGCATGAGACAACTCAAATCCAAGGCATCATCTTGATGCTTCTTGTAAGCATTATGCTCTGTACGTGGTACAGTGACAGCTGGTGCTGCAGGAATGGGCCCATCAAGGACATATAGCTTGCGCTCTTATTTGAGGACAATCCTCAAGTTCCTGTGCCAGTCAAGGAAATTAATTCCACTCAGCTTGTCCTTCTCAAGGACTGATCGTAGTGAAAGACTACTTGTGTTGTTGTTATTTGCCATTGATATCTACAATTTATAAGTGCCAAAATAATAAGTCAAATTACAGAGTTAATATTATGTAATTGATAATAGTACATTCAAAATATACCTGCCACTATTTTATTCAAATTAAAAGCCCTCACCATTAATTCAGAAAGCATTTTCTATTAAATCTTTCTAGTGAGCCAAGATCCATATTTCATTATGACTTAAGTTAGCTTTGGCTAATCTCTTAAAACATAATTATTTAGGTAGACAACCCTTTTGTCAATTATATCATATATAACTCTTGGATAGTTTAGTAAACAACAATTGTTTCTAGTCCATCTAATGGTACCTACCAAACTCTATGCCTCTAAGTTCACAATCCTATTGAGATAACTTAGTTAAGTCGGTCCCAATGATTTTAACAGTTTGGATATCATAATTATCCTATCGCATCTTACCTAGATAAATAGGGTACTTTGCTTTAGCAAACCTACATCTATTGATCAAGGTCTTGATGAGTGTTATTCATTGGAAGGCATCTGATTTAGACTTAATAATTCAATGAGGGATTTTATTAATAAATTTAGATCTCACCAATTTTAATCTTATTAAGCATGCACATTATTTATCATATCATATCGCATACAAGCATAAATAAAGTCCAAAATTAAATGTGTCACAGTTATGGCCTAATCCACTGCCAATCTTTTCAAGCTAATGAAAGGTTGAAGTCCAATCTAAGGTGGTAAAAGATCTCAAAATAGTAGCTTTCTTGGATCTTCCTCATACATGTGCCTCCTCTCCATCATCCTCTTTCCATCATGTTCTCTATCTTGACATCTTCATCGACTACAGATTATTACATGACATAAAGAAACATCGAGTTACATTCGAGGGGATTTAGATGAGAAGAGAATGTTACATCAGAATTTATAGAAAGGCACGACATGCAAGCCATATTTTAAAACCAAAACCACTAACCAATGGGTCAAAAGGCCATAACTGTGCACCATGCATATCACAATAAGCATATAACAATTTATATATAATTAAAGAAAACTATATATAACATATTGTGGTCACGACCATCGTGCACTACAACAGGGGGGGTCCAAGGGGGGGTCTCCCCCCTAGCGGTGGTCCGGCTGATCGGTCAGTGAGCAGGGTCGGGGGAAACGCCCCTAGAAATTTTTTTTGAACTATAATCTGTATTGTAGAATCATATATTTTAATCCACCAAAACATCCATAATAACAAATCATATATGTCCAGTTTCGATTAATCATATTAAAACGAATAACATTACACCCAAAATATATCATATATGTCCAGTTTCGATTAATCATATTAAAACGATTCTTCATGCTTCTAATCCGATTAGAACAGTTATATTGTTATTCCACCTTCTAAGATACGACTAACAGAATCATCATATATATATGCATATATAATACAGATACAATTCATAATTATAGAATATGCATACAACAAAATATCATATATTTAATTTCAGATCGGTAAACATGCATCATCATTTATCATATATATCGAATACAAAAAAACACATAATCTGAATTAATCGTTTTCGCAGGTAGCTTTGATACCACTGAAGGGTTTCGACACAAAAACGCAGCGGAAATAACCCAATTTATAGGCAATTCTAAACCCCTAAAACAGGTTCCATGCGAAAATCAATTAACTCAGTGGTTAGAAATTATACCTATTATGAAAATAAAATTGATGCACTCGAATCTCCAACGCAATCCAAACAAATTGCGCCGCTACGGTATCCACATGAATGCCCCGCGAACCGTTATACGATTTGCAGTAAAAGGAATTGCGGTACTTTCCACCAAGGATGAGGATTTCAGAACTGCTTCTCTCTAGTCTCTCTCTAAGAGAGGCTAGGGTTTTGGTTAATGAATAATACCTAAATGGCTGCTACATATCATATATATAGCGATTAAAAGTAATTATTCAAAACCTAATTTAATAAAATCCAAATTTATATATATATATATATATATATATATTAATTAAGTCTTACTTAATTAATATACCTATATATATAAATTATCCTATTAATTTAAATTCGTAATTTAAATACCA
This sequence comes from Panax quinquefolius, assembly GCA_020205615.1. NCBI lineage: Eukaryota > Viridiplantae > Streptophyta > Magnoliopsida > Apiales > Araliaceae > Panax > Panax quinquefolius. The sequence goes on along the minus strand of JAINUW010000441.1, from coordinate 48,607 downwards.
TCAATCATATTGACATCTTTAAATCTCTACAATTTTAATTAATTCCCTTTTAATTACGTTCTATGTGTGTGACCCTATAGGTTATTATTACGTTGGCAATAATTTTAAAATCATATTATAAAATTATAAATAGTGAGCGGCATCTAGTAATGCATCACTGCTACCCAAGTAATAATAAGATTGATGATTCGATGCAACCTTTTCGTGACCAATGTTTTAATGTAATTTAATTTTTTTAACCTTGATATCCTAGATTAAACTCGAGTCATTGAATGTGTCATACTCTTCATAATTTAATCTGTGTTTTCTTGATCAATGAGTAGAATATATGAAACAAATCACTATTTGATCATGGCCATGCATTTCATAGTCCTACTCAATCAAGAGGCCTATGGACATCACCCCTAATATATAGGAGGGTTAAATTCAATCTAGATCACTCATATTCCTCACACGATTCTTGATGTACCCAATAATCATCTTTATAGTCCACCCTATTAAAGGTGACATTTGATGATATCAAAGTACATAAATTCCCGTGTAGTAATATAGTGATTTCAGGTCAAAGGACCATTACACCATTGTCACTATGAGAATTGCTAATAACACTTTACATACTGTTCCATGTAGAATTCTCATGGTAGGTCTGTCCAGTACATCGTTCTCTAACATGTACCTATGCATTGACTTAATATCTCTTATATTTATGACCAATGAGATTTGGTCATCAGTAAATCCACATACTAGTCTCAATGCATCATTGCTGTCCCATCAACAATGAGACTCGACTAGAGACATTTAAGAGCAATAATACTAATTGTAATTATATAATCTCATGTTCAAGTCACATACTTGAAACTATATAATTTGTATCACTATTCTAAGGAATTTTATTATGTTACCATTTATATAACGCAGTAAATAAAACCATAATAAAATCATTCATTTATTCAATCAAATACAATATCAAAATGTTAAGCAATTATATCAAATAATTGGCCTCTAGGGCATAAACTCTAGCAGTGCTATGTTATATAAAGTACTTTGAATTAATGAATATGAATCTATGTTTGATTAATGGAATAAGTTTTGTATAAAACTTCAGGTTACATGTTAAACTTATACAATAAGGTTTAGAATGTAAGTTAAATTCATGATCTGTCAACAACATTGGGAGACAACTGCAAGACCCGATGCAAAACTTTGCAAACATGGTAACTCAGGCTATTTAGCAGGGAATACCAGCCGTAGGGAACCAACCAGACAATCGTTTGGCAAAATTTAAAGACTTCAAGGCAGTCGGACCACCAGAATCCAGGGAAACATCTGACCCTATAGAAGCCCAGACATGGGTTAACGAGATAGAAAAGGCTTTCGTAATTGCTAGGGTAGATGAGGGGCAAAAGACTGCTTTTGCCACTTATATGATGAAAAGGGAGGCTAACTTTTGGTGGGAGGCAAATCAAACTAGGGCAGGAGAAGGAGTAGTTACTTGGGCTAGCTAGGTTTAAAACTCTATTTTTCAAAAATTATCTCTCAGCTAGTATGCAGGCTAGGATGGAGGTGAAATTTCTGGAATTAAAGCAGGATAACATAACTGTTGCGGAGTATGCCGCACAGTTTAATGAGTTGGCTAGGTTCGCTCTGCATCAAGTTGATACGGAGGCTAGAAAGGCAAGGAGGTTTGAGCTGGGCTTAAAACCCTGGCTCTACAACAAGGTGGCAGTGTTGCAGATTAATACTTTTGCAGCACTCATGGAAAAGGCTATCATAGTTGAGGAGGGGAGTGAGGCCATGAGCCTTTACAATAAGGAGAAGAAGAACAAAGGCAAGGCAGTAGGAGCTGTGAAGGTGGAAACTAATAGTTCGAATAGGGGTGAGAAAAGAAAGGAGAATTATTTTGGAAATGTTCAGGTGAAACAGGAAGGTGTGAAGAAGCTGGTAGTTCAGTGTGGCCGGAACTGTGGGAAGAATCACTCTGGTGAGTGTCTGAAGGGTAAATTTGTATGTTACAAGTGCGAGCAGGAGGGCCATATTTCTCCTAACTGCCCCAACCCAAGGATGAACAGTGGTTATTTTCTGTGTGGGTCTATGGAGCATAAGGTGAAGGATTGTCCAAAGAGGAAAATGGAGGCTGAGAGTGTAACCACGGGAAATGGCAGCGAGACTATGGCGATCACAGGACCGACTTCAACCAACAAACCAACAAAAGTAAACGCGAGAGTCTTTAACATGACGGTCCAGGATACTGTGGCAGCTGGGAATGGAACTCCAGGAATTATTTGAAGAACTTTTATTTTTGTATATATATGATTTTCTTATATATAGCAAATTATTTTATAAAGAAATTTTGAAGAAGGAATTTGAGTTCTTTTAGAAATCAAACTTCTGTTTAATCAGATAGACAAGCTTTATGTTGAATAGTTAAAGTTTACTTTGATCAAATATGATCGAGACCTACTTGCAATGATTGTGTATGCTATGTACCCTTGTATGTATTAGTTTTAAAACGGTGATTCCGGGGACGGAATCCTTATAAGGGAGGGTGAATGTAATAACCCAATATTTTCTATATAAATAAATAAGAAATTTTGCATATAATTTTTTATTTATTTTAAAGATGGTAATATATGCCAAGTAATGTGTATGTATATATGTGATAAATAAAATTTATTTATTTCATGAATTATTTCAAATAATTTTATTTTAGAATTATTGATCATTATAAAGTATATTCTTATAATAAGTATATCATTATATATATATATATATTTTATATATAAGTATTTATATATATATAAGAAATAAAAGCCACAGATCGACAATCTGAGCATACACACATAACATGGCTCTCAACGTGAATAAGTATGTGTGGATGGAACTGAGAAAATGCTTAAGAAATCTGAGATGTCTTATAGTGGGCTGCCAAGAACACTTCAGATAGCTTTTAATGAATGAATACTCACTTTCCACCAGTTAAATATAACAAAACACGAGCTCACAAGTGTTTGGAAAAAGAAAGCACTCAGTTTAAAGTGTGTATAGAGTAAAATGGACATGGCTTCCTCACCTTTTTTCCTCTTAAAATGGCCACCCCAAGTCCTCTATTTATTGAGGGGGGAGTTGTAGGTCTACCTGCAGCAGACGTATGTCTACTTGCGGCTGCCCGGGGTGCCCGGAGCTCTGCAGGCCCCACTGTCTCGAAATACGTGCACGCATGCAACACGTTGTCTGCTTGAACCTTCATAACTTTCAATTTGGACATCCAATTAAGGCATGTAATACATTTTTGGAATGTTGTTGTTGAGAGTTACACAATAACATGGGATAAGAAGTTGTACGAAGCCAGGAAGATGGGTCCAATACTAGATCTTCAAATCTTAAAATTTTATCTAGTGTATTATCTTGCGTAGTAGTCACTCGGGATTTTGAGTTATAGTTCTTGTGGGACACTTCTGTGTATAATGTGGGTTTAACTATAAAATGATAATTTTTCCCCTCACCAGGGTTATCTCTGGCTTTGTGCAAATGTAGCAGTCGTTGCTCAGGGTTATCTTTGAGATTGGGCTGCTGTGAGTATTGGATGTCCTCAGGGTTGTCTCTAAGGTATGCTTAACCTCCCGGGGTTATATCCAGGGTTAGAACTGAGTGTCTCGGGGTTATCTCTAAGGTTGGAACAGACTCCTGGGTTAAGACGGACTTTTTCAGGGTTATCTTTGGAATTAGAACTGCATCCCCCGGGGTTATCTCCAAGGTTGGAACTGAATCTCCCGGGGTTGTCTTCGGGATTGAAACTTAATATCTTGGGGCTGTCTTCGAGATTGCAAATTGAGAATCTCGGGGTTGTCTCCGGGACTGAACTAATTTTGAGTTCTAGGGTTATCTCTGAAAGATGATTTTGCCCTCCCGTAAGGTTAGTAATAAGAATGCAAAATTTTGAGTGTCTACAGATGCCCCTCTTTATCATATTTATATAATGTAATGGCATGGTTAAGATAATGAATACTAGACACTTGAAATATGAAAAGATAATCATGATGCAATATAATGTAGCATGATGCAAATATACGATGAAATGTAGTTTGTTGGACCATTTTCCAATGGGATGTGATGACTATCTGCTCCTATGACTTATGTTGGGGAATGGAGCTATCATTGATGATACTGATGCACTACTTGGATGTCTACTCCAATGCTCATAAGAACCTCCAGGATATTGACATTGGGGTTATCACTAAAGTCCTTAATCCTGAGTACAGACTTCCCACTCAATATGTACTTCTCATGTACAAGAAACTCTTGGGGAATTGTGCTTTGTCTGATGTAGACTTGTATAATAGATTCCATCATCAGTCCTCCCCGATGAGGATGGTTTTCCTGGTTTGAATCGCCAGGTCTTTCCAATCGCTCGCTGGAGCACGCCAATGCAGCCAGTGTTGTCGTCAGCCTCGACCTTAATTGAAATGTCCTTCAACGGCTACTGTCATCGGACCACCTCTGATGCTTCACTAGGTTTAATTGCCGAAGTCAGAATTATCTAACCTTCATTGAAATGTGCTCCAAAGGATGACATCATCGGAGCACCTCCGATGCTTCATTGGGTTTACTTGCCAATGGCTGGATAACGTCAAGGTTGCTTGACCTTCATTGAAATGTACTTTAACGGCTAAATTCATCGGACCATCACCGATGCTTTGCTGGATTTACTTGCCAACAGCTGACTAACGTCAAGGTTACTTGACCTTCATTAAAATGTACTTCAACGGCTAAAATCATAAGACCATCACCGATGCTTCACTCGATTTACTTGCCAACAGCTAAATAAGGTCAAGGTTGCCTGACCTTCGTTGAAAGGTACATCAACGACTAAAATCATCTGACCATCACTGATGCTTCGCTAGATTTACTTGCCAACGGCTGAATAACATCAAGGTTGCTTGACCTTGTTGAAATTTACTTCAACGGCTAATGTTGTATGAAGTCTCCATTGGGGAGAGGTTTTTAATGAAAGGTATGGTTGCAATTAGAATCACAACCTTAAATTGATGGCATTGGACCTTTGTGAGGTATTGCCAAATGTAGTTTCTAATAGCTGTGATCATCGACTTTTATCAGTAGAGGATTTGTCCAGAGTTTATGCCTATTGGGCCCAGTGTGGGAGGGCTGATTTTACTACTAGCCACCTAGGTCGTTCCATATATTATTCTGCATGGTTGGGGGCAGAGATTACATCGGATTAGGTTATATCCACGGAGTCAGAGATTGGTTCTGAAAGTAAGGAGCCCGTGGAGGATACTGATTTTTTGTGACGCCCCCAAAATTATGTATACGTCACCCATCTTGGGTCGCCACTTACATGGTACATAAATTCAAATACAACTTACTAACCTAACTGTCGTGTACAATACGATATAAACTGTGAGTTTGAATACAAATATTGTCTACTAGATATTATACAAACTCAAAAGGAGTCCTCATTACAACTATTATCACACTATTTCACATAATAGTGAGGACTACTAATGCTATCCTCTGGACCATTACTTCGTTCCCCGACTCGTCCCAGCTATGTTCTCATTTCCTGAAGAGAACAGTGAAAGAAAGGGTGAGCTCAACTAGCCCAGTAAGAAATATTATGACTAAGATAATGCAGAATAAATTATCATTAGCCTTCAACAGTGTTAAACTGATAAAATACAATAGACAACCAGTTTAACTGCAGCGGAATAAGCAATCCATTAAAAGAGTCAAGTAGAGAATAAAGTCTACTATCTTTTAGGTTTTAAAAGGTTTTCATCAATTTTTATCGCTGAGACTCAGCTTAATAAATAAACCACCACATCTAATCATCCCTGTACCACGGTCAAGGATTTTCATCAAATTATCAATGGTCATGACTATACCGAATCACCCCTGGTCATAATCATACCAAAAACTATCCATCACCGCATTACACAGCCATCGAGGACTTTTGTCACATCATTTATATCAAGTCATGATTATACCGAATGATCCTCGTCATAATCATACTAAGTTCATCTATGCACGTAAGCCAAAGATAACATAATATAACATGAGGATGATGACAATGACATAATAATTCAATAAAACAAGTTCAAGAATTATTTAATCCATGAATTATTAACGCCCAAATTATCAACACGATCTTTGTTTTAGAGAGTAAAATTCAAGAATGATCGTAAGAATATTTCCATGAAAAGATCTTTGGATGAAACGCAAATATCAAGGATATTCTACTAATTTCATGGAGTATAGAAGTCAAAGTTTTAACCAACCGGGTATAATAAAGAATGGAATAACAAAAGAAATCACCATGCATGCGGTATTGCATGTATGTTATTCCAATGTAATAATAATAATGTAACTGTGTCGTGAAATTCACATCGATGTGATGTTCCAATGTAATAATAAAGATGGAACCCGGATCCAGTAAAACACACGAGATACAGGATATTCCAATGAGAATGATAAAGATTTTAACCAGTCCGGTGTAAAACACACGTGACGGATGTTCCAACAAAATAATAAAATCGGAACCAGTCCCTGTAAAACACACGCATGTGATGTTCCAATGTAATAATAGAAGAATGTCACCAAGTATAGGTAAACTGTGTATACAAAGTTATTCAAATGTAATAATAAGCAATGGAATAACATAAGGATTTCACCAAGTATAGGGTATCTGGCGATACAAAAGGTTATGTATAGGGTATGCCACTTTTTACAAAAGTTATTCCAATGTAATAATAATGAATGGAATAATGAAGTTCTCTTCAAGAAGAAAGAATAATACCCCTTACGATTACAACAAATAATATCCTCACCGTAAAAGACACCGGATATCAAAGTAGTGAAGTACCGTAATACTCTTCTTCTTTCCCTCTATAGATTTTCTCTCATAGCTTCTCTCTATAATTTCTCTCTCTAGAGTTTCAAAGTGAATTCGTAAGAAAATAATGAAGGAATGAGCTTCTATTTATAGGAAAATAGAATGCATAGTAATTAATCCATGAATCATTCCCGATTGATTTACTTTAATCGACATTTCGGTCCATATTTAAAGCAAAATCTTTTAAATAAAATATAATATATTCTATTTATATAAAAACATTTTACTATGCAAACACTATGCAATACTATGCAAAACACTATGCAACACTATGCATAATAAAATATAATATATTCTATTTATAGAATAACTTTAATAAAGTATTCTATTTTATATAAAAGATGTTTCGCTTTTATTACGTTAATAATACGAATAAAACAAAACGTCATTATCGCTATAATAATTCATATTATTAATCGATGATAATGGAATCAAACCGAGTGACTTCTCACATAAGCATCAATAATCAATACCGTATTACTATGCAACCACACGACATTCTTTGTTTCTTTACTACCGAGTAGTTCAACAAGAACCACGGTAAAACTTCCGCCGTTATTTTAATAAAATATTTTTGTCGCTTTTCTCAATCCGAATAATAATTACATCGCTGGGGTCCACCAATGATTGAGTAGTTGTATTTAATATTCCCCTGCTAAACCGAATATTCCCCATCCAATCGAATATAATATAACCACTTGCATACTTTGCAAAATTTATAAATACTACCCACAACTATAATATTATCTCAAATTCACACCATAATATTAAAAATTATTTCGACAAAATTTAAATCTTTATTAATAAAATCTGGGTCTCACAATCTCCCTCCTTATGGAATTTAGCTTTCGAAATTAGAGTACGACTGGTATGATAAAGAGATGAGGATACCTTGAATACCTTTATCGTTTAAAAATATTAAATTCATCTTTGAAATCTGCCAAAGCTATTCATTAACAATTCATCTTTGCACTACAGGCTAAAGATATACAACTATAAAACCAATAATGCTGAGACGCAGCTTAATAGTATCACGACCACGAATTATCCATGCACCACTGGCCAAGGATATTCGTGTTTTCAATTACGGTCATGATTATACCGAATAATCCTTGGTCATAATCATACCAAGTCTATCAATGCACTACTACCAAAGATGACTTTTACCACATCCAGAATTAATATTTCATTCTTTGAGACTCACCAATAATTAATCCATATCATCGAATCATCCACGCACTCACGTGCCAAGGATATTCATTAGTATCACGACCACAAATTATCCATGCACTTACTACCAAAGATAATTGTGTATTCATTAGTATCACGACCACAAATTATCCAAGCACTACTACCAAAGATAATTGTGTATTCATTAGTATCACGACCACAAATTATCCATGCACTACTACCAAAGATAATCGTGTATTCATTAGTATCACGACCACAAATTATCCATGCACTACTACCAAAGATAACCGTGTATTCATTAGTATCACGACCACAAATTATCCATGCACTACTGGCCAAAGATAATTGTGTATTCATTAGTATCACGACCACAAATTATCCATGCACTACTACCAAAGATAATTGTGTATTCATTAGTATCACGACCACAAATTATCCATGCACTACGGCCAAAGATAATTGTGTATTCATTAGTATCACGACCACAAATTATCCATGCACTACGGCCAAAGATAATTGTGTATTCATTTACGGTTATGATTATACTGAACAATCCCTGGTCATAATCATACCAAGTCCATCTACAGGCCACAGATGACTTTCAACATAATATAAGCATGAGGATAATGATATAAAGAATCAATCAAATGAGATAAAGGATAAATATTAAACATTTATAATATAATTTATCCAGGATTCAAGAATATCCCCATATTTTCAATCACTTAATAATCTCATAATCTAATATCATTAATATTATAACAATATTTTAATCACTTCTTAAATTTATAAACAATTTATCTTAATTGTTTACGCTTTTTTACCATATAATGCATTTAATCATTCAAAATGTCATACTCATAAAATATCATCACCAATTATCAAATCCTCATCAAAAAATATGCATATACTCTATATAGGATTCTCTAGCCATAAAATCCTATTTTCAACTTTGTTACTTCACATAACATATTTAACTCATATGTTCAGAATTAAACTATTTTCATGAAAATACTAAATCAGCCCCAAAAATATTTCTTTTCTGGGGATTTAGCATAATATAGTCCCATAATGAAAATATATTTTTCTCGAATTTTTAAAATTCATTTACTATTTTTAAAAATCAATTTCCACTTAATTCCTTAAGAAATTAGCTACCTCAAGTTTAACTCCAAAAATTCCCAAATCTTGGCAGGACCTTACACATGTTAACGTGAGCTTCCAGTTTAAATTTCATGGTCATCGAGTTATAGAACTCCGGTTATAGCGTTTTTTCGTCGGAAAAACCTAAATATTGAAATAGTCATAACTTGCTCATTTTAAGTCGAATGAGCTCATTTTGGACAGGAGATACTTTATACCATATACTTTCATGTCCCAAAAGGCCAGAATTTTTCTCATAATTTAAGTGGCCGAAACAGTCCCTTAAAGTTTCTGGGCAGTAGCATTTTCGAAATTTACAGCTTTGGCCTCATTTGCTAAAATCAGTCCACACAAAAATATACAACACCTTTTCCAGTAATTCCACTTGGATTAGTTAGGTAACTCATAGATCTAACTCTAGAAGTTGACCATACTCAAAAATTCAAAGTATAATAGGAGATATGGTCAATTGAATTTCATGTTACGTTTTTCACCAAAATCTGATTTTCAACTCTTTGTGATTTCTAAGAAACTTTCATGTTTTCACATACCAACCAACATAACTCATCATAAAACTTACTAATACTTCATATACCCATGATTTTCCTTATTCCAATGCTTTTATTATGACTTTCATCATAAACCACGTAAACTGTTCATTTAGTTGAAGAAATATTTGAGGGTTTAAGAAATGGGTTTTTGTACTGGGGTCAATACAAAATTCAATTTCACGCTCTAGGGTAGGCTAGGAAATCTTCAAGAATACATCAAGAAATTTATTAATGCTATAAATATCATTCAAAACTGTTACTCTTATCCAAGACTTGGATAGTACATCACATTGATACCAACTGTGACTTCTATCCCTTAACCTAGATAGCACCTCACAATGATACCTATAAACTTGCCATTTTCATTCATGATGTTGCCTACAGAAAGTTTGGCTTCGGTGCATTCCACACAAGGAAGTCAACAACGAAAGGATCGGGGCTCTTTACTTATGGCTTGATATGACAATGATTGACTTTAGTGGTTTGGTTACTTTGAATTCGCATAACAGGATGGTTATGAATATAAAAACTAACAACCTTACGAAAAGCATGATGAGTAGTTAACCAATTGATTCCTAAAATCACATCAAAGGCAAGTATTTTCAAAAAGATAAGATCGACAGGTAACGTGAAAGTGTTTATTTGAATCAAACAAGATTTAAAAATAGTAGCGGTATGAAAGGCTCCTACTAACGAAGTTTCAACCAATAAGTCAAAGTCTAACTTCTCCTGAGTCAAATTTAAACGTTGAACGCAAGCAAGAGAGATAAAATAATGGGTAGAACCGATCTTATAAGGTATAGACTTCGAATTTATAATTAACTAACCCGTACTAACTTCGTTCGGTTTACTCGCTTTTGAGAAGTCATGAAAATGCACTTCCTAAAACCAACGACTTTGTTTTGTCCATATCCACCTTTGGTGCCACCGTCCCCAATAGACTTGACTTTGGTGCACAACAAAATTGAGCTAAATGACCTTCTCTTCTTGCAATTTCCACTTCTATTATCTTTGCCATGATTACCAATCAAGTGGTTGCCATTCTTGGCATGATAATTTCCCCGATGGTTATCATTGTTCGATAGCCGCCACCCACCAAAGATGATTATTATCGTGTTGTTGGTCGTTACCTTTTGTTTGAGTGAATCAACACTCTCATGTGCTTCATTGCTTATCTCAAAGATTTTCGGATGCCATTCTCAAACACTGCTACAAAACAAGGGTTAATTAACATATCACATATTATCCCTATACTCGACCGACCAATTAAATACCAAATAAATTTAGGTAGGTCATACTAGCGAAGGTATTCCCTGCTCTCCCTCCTAGTACTATTCTCACATCTTAGCCGTGGATCATATCCCTAAGCTCGATACCAAACCGCGACGCCCCCAAAATTATGTATATCGCCACCCATCTTGGGTCGCCACTTACATGGTACATAAATTCAAATACAACTTACTAACCTAACTGTCGGTATACAATACGATATAAACCGTGAGTTTGAATACAAATATTGTCTACTAGATATTATACAAACTCAAAAGGAGTCCTCATTACAACTATTATCACACTATTTCACAAAATAGTGAGGACTACTAATGCTATCCTCTCGGACCATTACTTCGCTCCCCGACTCGTCCCAAATATGTTCTCATTTCAAGAGAATGTTGAAAGAAAGGGTGAGCTCAACTAGCCCAAAGAAGAAATATTATGACTAAGATAATGCGAATAAATTATCATTAGCCTTCAACAAAGTGTTAAACCGATAAAATACAATAGACAACCAGCTTTAATCAACCGCAATGAATAAGCAATCCATTAAAAGAGTCAAGTAGAGAATAAAGTCTACTATCTTTTAGGTTTTAAAAGGTTTTCATCAATTTTATCATCGAGACTCAAACAATAAATAAACCACCACATCTAATCATCCCCGCATCTACGGCCAAGGATTTTCATCAAATTATCAATGGTCATGACTATACCGAATCACCCCGGTCATAATCATACCAAAAACTATCCATCATCGCATTACAAAAAAGCATCGAGGACTTTTGTCACATCATTTATATCAAGTCATGATTATACCGAATGATCCCCTCGTCATAATCATACTAAGTTCATCTATGCACGTAAGCCAAAGATAACATAATATAACATGAAGATGATGACAATGACATAATAATTCAATAAAACAAGTTCAAGAATTATTTAATCCATGAATTATTAACGCCCAAATTATCAACATGATATCGCTTTCAGTAGAGTAAAATTCAAGAATGATCGTAAGAATATTTCCATGAAAAGATATCGGATGAAACGCAAATATCAAGGATATTCTACTAATTTCATGGAGTATAGAAGTCAAAGTTTTAACCAACCGGGTATAATAAAGAATGGAATAACAAAAGAAATCACCACGCATGCGATGCCGCATAGATAAAAGTTATTCCAACAGTAATAATAATAACGGAACCAAATCGTGAAATTCACATCGGCGGGATGTTCCAAGAATAATAAAGATGGAACCAGATCCTATGTAAAACACACGATAGGATATTCCAATGTAATGATAAAGATGTAACTAGGTCCTGTAAAAAAGCGACATGTGATGTTCCAACAGAATAATAAAATCGGAACCGTCCCGGTAAAAAACACACGATGTGATGTTCCAATGTAATAATGAAGAATGTCACCAAGTATAGGTAAATCATGATATCTGTTTATTCCAATGTAATAATAAGCAATGGAATAACATAAGGATTTCACCAAGTATAGGTATGCCATGTGTCAAAGGTTATGTATAGGGTATGCCACTTTTACAAAGTTATTCCAATGTAATAATAATGAATGGAATAATGTAAGTTCTCTTCAAGAAGAAGAAAGAATAACACTTTACGGTACAACAAATAATATCCTTACCGTAAAAAGACACTTCGGATATCAAAGTAGTGAAGTACCGTAATACTCTTCTTCTTTCTCTCTATAGATTTTCTCTCTATAGCTTCTCTCTATAATTTCTCTCTGTAGTTTCAAAGTGAATTCGTAAGAAAATAATGAAGGAATGAGCTTCTATTTATAGGAAAATAGAATGCATAGTAATTAATCCATGAACGGTCCAGATTGATTTACTTTAATCTGACGGTCCATATTTAAAACAAAATCTTTTAAATAAAATATAATATATTCTATTTATATAAAAACATTTTACTATGCAAACACTATGCAACACTATGCAAAACACTATGCAAAACACTATGCAACACTATGCATAATAAAATATAATATATTCTATTTATAGAATAACTTTAATAAAGTATTCTATTTTATATAAAGATGTTTCGCTTTATTACGTTAATAATACTAATAAAACAAAACGTCATTATCGCTATAATAATTCATATTATTAATCGACAAATAATGGAATCAAACCGAGTGACTTCTCACATAAGCATCAATAATCAATACCGCAGTGTTACTATGCAACCACACGATTCATCGTACTTTTACTACCGAGTAGTTCAACAAGAATCTACTGTAAAACTTCCGCCGTTATTTTAATAAAATATTTTTGTCGCTTTCTCAATCCGACAATAATTTCGCTGTGGGTCCACCAATGATTGAGCCATGCATTTAATATTCCCCGCTAAACCGAATATTCCCCACCAATCGAATATAATATAACCACTTGCATACTTTGCAAAATTTATAAATACTACCCACAACTATAATATTATCTCAACTTCACACCATAATATTAAAAAATTATTTCGACAAAATTTAAATCTTTATTAATAAAATCTGGGGTCTCACATTTTTCCACCGAGGATGAGCTATTTGCTGGGTTGGCAGTAGCTCTTGTTGATTCTCCTAGTATTTTTGTTACTCTGACTCCATATTTTGTATAGTATTTAGAGCAGAGTCTGCATCTAATGACATTTGAGAGGGATCAGGCTAGGTCCTTGATGTTGACAACTCTTTCAGGTAGAGATGTCACTCTAGCTGTGAGAGATGATGTTTTGGCTCTTAGAGACACTGATGTTACTGAGTGGGACGAGGCTAGGTCATCTAGAGATGCCGCTATTATTGAGCGGGACGGTGCTCTATCCGCCCGAGATGTTGCTATTACAGATAGTGCTACATTGCGGTCCCACACTACTGATATCATTGCAGAGATGATAACTTTTATTGATGTGCATAGTGTCATTATGCAGATGGCTGTGGATCTTTTTGGCTCGCGTTGATATCCTTGGGTAAGAGCTCACAGAGTTACCCCCTTCTTCGGAGAAGGATGCCATATTGGATTTTATAGCACGCATATCCACTGGATTGTAGATTAGCTTGTATTTTCCTGCACAGACTAGCTTAGCCTTTTTTTCATGTACAGTACACATTATATATATCAAACAGTATTATATATAGCAGGGAAATATATTTTGATTCACTTCCCTTTTAGTTATGCCTTGTTACTTGCTTGATAGTTGCCTATGTCTCTAGGGCTTGTGATCTTGATGTATTCTGAACTCCCCCTTGATGGATGGAAATTGAGATGTCTCAGAATATTTTAGAATGGATCGTTGATCTGTGTATTCCCCTACCCTTTGGTGTCTTGGGACTGGTTTTTGTATGTAGTGATGGAGAGGATTGTGGCTTTCCTCTCTGAGGTTGACCGCCCCACAGATGGTCGTTAATACTCCATTGTATTTGGGAGCCCAGGTAGTTCCATCTCTTATGGATTGGTGTTTCTCTTTGAGGACTCAATCGTAGCTTAGATGGTCGCCGATTCACCCATTTGTGTGGGGAGACCAGGTAATTCCATCCTTTTGGTCTAAGCCGATGATGTGTGGATTGAAAAATGATCCTAGTACCATTTGACAAGTTTTTATGTTTTGGTAGGGGTGAGATGGCACCATGAATGGCTCCTTACGTACTCCCATTGAGAAGGTGGAGATCAGGTCTACGTAGTTCGAATATAGCGTAAAAAGGTTCAAAGTTGTAAGTGGTTAAAAGGGTGTAGAGATTTTTTTTTGTTTTTTCTATAGTTAGACCGAACCATTAAAATGGCTGCCTACGTACTCCCATGTATTGGGGAGATCAGGTCTGCGTAGTTCGCCTTATTTACAGGACAGACTGCAGATGTGAAAAGTTTGATCCCTAGTGGGACAAACTGAAGGTGTGAAAAGTTTGATCCCTGGTGGGACAAACTGAATGTGTGAAATGTTTAATCCCTAGTGAGACAAAATTGAAGGTGTGAAAGGTTTTGAAAACCTGAGTTGAGTGATGGATCTGATGATCAGGAACCAGGCTGCTAGTTGGAAGGTGTGTTTGTCCCTGATGGGGAAAACAGATGTGAAGAAAGGTTGTATATAGTGAAAGGTTTTGAAACCTAAACTGATTGGGGATCTGGTGATCCAGAACCAGGATGCTAGTTTGCAGGTGGCTTCAGACATAGTACCATTTCGTGATGTACGAGTTAATGAGATGTAGAAATTCATCGCCATCTATTTCTTGTAATCTGAGAGCTCCTCCTGTCAATACCTCCTTGACAACAAACGGGCCTTCCCAGTTTGGGGTGAATTTTCCTTTAGATTGATCTTGGTTGTTATGAATTTTCTTCAAGACCAGGTTATATTCTTTGAACTACCGTAGTCGGACATTTTTGTTATAGGATCGAGCGATCCTCTGCTGGTATAAATGACCATGGAAGATGGCTGAGGCCCGCCTTTCATCTATTAGAGATAATTAGTGGTACCAATCTTGTAACCATTGGTCTTCATCCAGCTGAGCGTCTATCAACACTCTGAGGGATTCCATTTCCACTTCTACGGGGAGCACTTCTTCAATTCCATAGGTTAATGAGTAGGGGGTTGCCCCAGTGGAAGTGCGCATTGACGTTTTGTAGGCTAATTGAGTCAGAGGCAACAAGTCAGGCAATCCTTTGTGATTGGCAAACATCTTTTACATGATCTGTTTCATATTCATATTAGCCACTTTAACATCACCATTCATCATTGGATGATAGATGATATAGTTGAGATGTTTAATGTAGAATTTACTGCATAACTCCTCCATCATTTGGTTGTTGAGGTTTTTAGCATTGTCTGACACAATCACATATGGTTGTCCATACCGACAAATAACATTGTTTCTGATGAAACCAATGATAATTTCTTTAGTAACATTTGGGGAGGAGGTTGTATCTACCCACTTGGTGAAGTAGTCGATCATGGTGAAGATAAACTGATAACCATTGTTGACCTTGGGCTCGATGGGCCCGATCACGTCCATTCCCCATATTAAGAAGGTCTAGGGTGAACTAATATTGTGGAGCTCCCTTAGAGAGGCTTGGATAACATTCCCATGAATTTGGCATTGGTAACATCTCTTGACGTGATCATCACAGTCAACCTTGAGAGACAGCCAGTAATGCCCTATTATTAGCATTTTCTTGACAAGTAGAGGGCCGCTCATGTGTGGGCCGCATACTCCACCATGGATTTCATCCATGAGCCTTTGAGCTTGATACTTGTATAAGCATCTGAGAAGGCCTGGTCCTACATCTCTTTTGTAGAGTGCGTTTCCGCTCAGGAAGAATTTCATGGTCATTCGATGGATTCGCTTTCTTTTAGCCTGACTCGCCTTAGAGGGTGCAGATCCATCTCGTAGATACTCCTTGATATTCTGATACCATGGGTGTTGGATGGGAGGCAGCTCATCTGATACTTCTCCACTGTAGTTCCCATAGGCTGAAGCCTTTTGCAGGGCAAATGTGATATTTGGCATGTCTTCCTTATCTAGTATGTTGATCAAAGAGGCCAAAGTTTCTAGTGCATCCACAAAGTCATTTCTATTCCAAGGAATGTGAATGTTATTTCTTTAAACTCCAAAGCCATCTGGATAACTTTTCGATGGTAAGGCAGAAAATGTAGCTCTTTGGTGTGATAGATCCCAGTGGTTTGCCTGATTACCAATTCAGAATCTCCAAAGACAGTTAACCGTCTGATGCCCATGGATTGGGCTAGTTTCAACCCCATGATACAGCCTTCATACTCAGTTATGTTGTTGGTTTTTGCAAACTACAATTTGACGACAACGGGATATTTCTCCCCCGTAATGGACACTAGAACTACTCCAGCTCCAGAACTTTCCATGTTTACAGCTCCTTCAAAATACATCTTTCATGATTGGTGTGTATCAACCTGATGGTGTTGCTGAACTGTTATTACCCCTTCATCGGGGAAGTATGTTTTCAAGGGTTTGAAATACCTTGCAGGTGCGGAGGCTAGTTGATCTACAATTCCTTGACCTTTGATAGATTTTTGAGTCACATAAATGATGTCAAATTGCTATAAGATCAACTGCCATTTGGATAGTCGACAATTCAACATGGGTTTGCTGAACACATACTTTAGAGGATCCACATGGGATATGAGATGGGTTGTGTGACCATGGAGGTAATACTATAACCTCATGGAAGCCCACACTAAAGTATAATAATTTTTCTCAATCAGAGTGTACTTGTGTTCACTGTTGCTGAGGTAATAGATAACTCTGTCTTGGCCTCAATCATCTTTCAGTCCCAGCATGCAGCCCATGACATTGTCATTAACAGGGGAATACCATTCCTGGTTGGTACCAAAACATGAGCTTTGATTAGCTGCTCTTTAATGAAAAAGAAGGCTTTCTGACACTTATCATTCCATTTCATGTAGGAGTTCTTCCTTAGCAATTTTAAGATGGGTTCACAGGTCGCTGTGAGTTGGGAGATGAATCGGCCGATGAAGTTGATTCTTCCCAAAAATCCCCGTATTTCCCTCTCTATATGGGGTATGGGCATTTCTGTGATGGCCTAGATTTTTGTAGGATCCAGCTCAATCCCTTTATTGCTAACTAATAATCCTAGCAACTTGCCTGATTTAATGCCAAAGGTGTATTTGGCTTGGTTTAGTTTCAAGTTGTACTTATGCAATCGGCTAAAGATCTTCTTGAGATGATCTAGGTGGTCTTCTTCCCTTTGGGATTTGACAATGATGTCATCCACATAGACTTCTATCTCTTTTATGCATTAGATCATGGAAAAGAGCCATCCTGGCTCGTTCGTAGGTAGCTCCAGCATTAATGAGGTCGAATGACAATTGTCTGTAGCAAAAGGTTCCCAAAGAAGTGATGAATGCAGTTTTGTCACGATCCTCTTCAGCAACCATGTTTTGATTGTACCCTACAAAATAGTCAACAAAGGAGTATATGTTATATTGAGTTGTATTGTCAATGAGTTTGTGGATAAATGGAACGGGAAAGCTATCTTTGAGACAAGCTTTGTTTAGATCCATGTAATTCACACAAACTCGCACCTTCCCTCCAGGTTTAGGCACGAGGACTATGTTTGATAGCTACTAAGGGTATGTAGATACCATGATGATGCCCGCTTAAAATTGTTTCACAATTTCTTCTTAAACTTTTAAACTCTAATCAAGTTTTAATCACCTGAGCTTCTGCTTGACTGGCTTGAATCCCTCTTTAATAAGGAGGTGATGAATGATGATGTCAGTAGATAAACTGACCATGTCTTCATAAGACCATGCAAACATATCCTGGAATTGGGTCAATAGAGTAACCATGTCATTCCTTTGGTTTGGAGTAAGGTCCGTACCAATCTAGATTTGTTTGGAGTTTTTTGAGGTTCCAAGGTTAAAAGAGGTGGTTTGATCAAGATTTGACTTATCTTTATCTTCGACCCATTCTTTGATCTCCAGAGGTATCTCATAGTCCTCTTGTTCAATCTCCATCAAGTTTGAGTCCAACTTTACATCAAAGTTATAGTCCTTGTGAAGAATAGGTAGCTTATCAGCAAGTTTAAGCACACCTAACTTTATAGTCTTGAAACAAAATTCTTTCACTTAATATATGAAATTGTTCAATCATACAAGGGTTAGCATGTATTGACAAAAATAACTGCTAATATTGTGCAGCAAAAGTAAGCAGTTATTGCTATCTACAGGGCAGAGGGAGTTTCTGCCCTTTTTACCCTTATTAGAAAATGCAAGTAGTGCTGCTCCAATTGCCAAGGGTGAAGTCCTGGTGGACAGGTGTGATGAAGGGGCTATTGTCGTCCTCCTTCTCTTGAATGATGAACATGATGTCTAGACAATCATCATCTGGGATGTCTCTATTCATACATTATGTATGGACAAGAATGAACATGTTTGACAGATGTTTATATATCTCTTGTTTGCGCCTTTGATTCCTTTCTTCCCCATTTAGGTCTGGAATCAGGAATTCTTTTCCTTTGACCGGTATTAGCTTAGGAAACATCATAGTTACCATAGGGGCGGAGACCTTTAGTAAAGGCCGCACAGGATTATCACCTGTAGGTTTAGACAACAGCCTTGTAGATGAAGGAACCGATTTATGCTTGTGTGGGTTCCTATGATTGGACCCAGAGGAGTAGCCTAGTCCAACTGTCCCTGTCTGGCTGGGAAATAAAATTGGGCATTTGATTCCCTGATGATCCTTTCCTAAACCCTGTCTAGGTTGAAAACCCAAGGATATCATCTCTTGAGTTGCCGTCATTACCTCGGCAGAAACACTAGGTATTAGAGGTGGCGCCCTAATGGGTTGAGAGTGAGTGTTGCTCACCTCAAGGGCTTGGAAGCTGACAGATTCAATTTCTGTATTGAAACTGATAAGTGGTATATCACCTTGAACAGGACATTATGGCTCAGCACTGATAGTGACCAGACTATTATTAATGATATACTTGAGTTGTTGCTCAAGAGTGGATGGGACGGCTCCAGCCATATAAATCCAAGGTCTTCCAAACATTAAGTTGATATATAGAATGTATATGGACCGATTTCCACTGGAAATTCAATATCTCTGACAGCATTTCATCGAGATCCATCAAAGGCTTTGATGATTGTATGGATTCTTCGAATCCTGCTGAGATTGATGTTTATTTTCTCTAATGTGGCATAGGGTAAAATGTAGCAAAGCACAAGTTCACAAGTGTTTGAAAACAGAAAGCACTGAGTTTATAATGTGTACAGAGCAAAATGGACAGGGCTTCCTCGCCATTTATCTCTTGAAAATGGCCACCCCAAGCCCTCTATTTATAGAGGGGGGAGCCACAGGTGTACCTACGGTAGCCGTAGGTCCACCTGCGGCTACCCGGGGTGCCCCGGGCTCTGTGGGCCCTAACATCTCGAAGTACGTGCACGCATGCAACGCGTTGTCCACTCGAACATTTATAACTTCCAATCCAGGTATCCGATTGAGGCATATAATATCTTTCTGAAATGCTGTTATTGAGAGCTACGCAATGATATGAGATAAGAGGTTGTATGAAGTCAGGAAGATAGGGCTATGTCTAGATCTTCAGGTCTTCAAATTCTATCCGATGTGTTGTCTTGTGTAGTAGTCACTCGGGATTTGAGCTATGGTTCTTGTATGACATTTCTAAATAGAATGTATGTTGAAATGTTGTTAAGATAGCATGAATATGGGATCGAGGTGGCAAAAGGATGATTTTGCCCCTCACTGGAGTTAACTCCGGTTCTGAGCTGATTTAGCAGTCGTTGCTTAGGGTTATCTCTGAGATTGGGCTGCAGTAAGTGCTGGATGTCCTCAGTGTTATCTCTGAGGTGTGTTTGACCTCCCAGGGTTATCTCCGTGGTTGGAACTGAGTGCCTCGGGGTTATCTCCGAGGTTAAAGCTGACTACTGGGGGTTGAAATGAGTTTTCCATGGTTATCTCGGGAACTACAACTACATTCCTTAGGGTTGTCTCCGAGGTTGAAACTGAATCTCCTGGGGTTGTCTCCAGGATTGGAACTGCATTCCTCAGGGTTGTCTCTGAGCTTGGAACTTAATCTCCCGGGGTTGTCTCTGGGACTAGAACTGAGTATCCTGGGGTTATCTCCGAGATAGAAACACTAAGTACCCTGGGGTTATCTCCGGGATTGAGCTGAGTTGACCTCCAGGGTTATCTCTGGAACACAATTCTGCCCTCCTGTAATGTTAGTAATAGGAATACAAAAATTTTGAGTGTCTACAGATGCCCCTCTTTATCATATTCATGCAATATAATGGTATGGATAGGATAAAGAATACTAGACACTTGAAATGTGACATGATAATCATGATATCATGTACTGCAGCATGATGCAAATGCATGATGAAGGTGGTTTGTTAGACCATTTTCCAATGGGATGTGATGACTGTGTGATCCTATGACTTCTGATGGGGACTAAAGTTATCACTGCCGATCTTGACGAACTGCTTGGATGTGTACTCCAAAGCTCTCAAGAACTTCCAGGATGTTGACGTTGGGGTTATCACAAAAGTCCTTAATCCTTGGTATAGACTTCCCACTGAGGATGTACCTCTGATATATGAGAGACTCGTAGGGATTTGTGCTCTGTCTGATGAAGATTTGTATAACAGATTTCATCATCGGTTGTAACGCCCGAGAAAATTGGATTTATATGAGAATTAAATTGTTATTTGATTATGTGAATTAAATGAATTTAATTGATTCCTATGTGAGTAAGCTATGTGAAGGTCATTCTATGACCTAGGATGTGCGGATGTGGTTAGGATTCTGGCTATGTGCTAGAATTAATTGTTTTGAATTTCCAAGACGAAAATAAAAGTTTTCTGAGAAATTCCCATAAAAACACAATTCATCCATTTCTATTCGGGAATTAAGTTTGAAATTCTGAGAAACGCGTAATGATAGAATACGAAGATGAGATGGAATATGTAATAATATTTCAGTTATGGCAAATGAAGTTTTCGCTTGTGGACTTAAAACCTAAGGGTTGGGAAAAGTGAATTCTGAGAAGGAAAAAAATGATATATGTATAATGATTAAGATTATTATGCGTACGATATACGAGTGTGATACTATTTAGTATACTAGTATAGTATTAAGATTTAATATGACGTACAATACGAATATCGTACGCGTATTATACGAAGAGAATACGTGAGTTATACGCGTAGAATACGATTGGTTCTTAATGGACCTAGAGTTTAAGGACTTTGTATAATCCAATTGGATTTGGAATATATCAGGACCAATGAATTGTGTAATCAAGCCCAAGTCAAGGCCCAATGTTAGGTTAAGTTAAGCCCGATCCATGAAAATGAACCGCGGATCGAACCAATGGGTCACCGGATGGGTTAAACCCATGGGGCAACCCATGGGGATGACCCATGGACCATGTGGACCGACCACTTGGCCACCAAGTAAAGTGGTTACTTGGTTGCTAAGTTGTTGTGGAGGTGGGAATAGTATAGAGGTCACACAATGACCATTATGCCCTCTATTTGGTTTGCCTATAAAAGAAAGATTAAGTTAGTCATTAGTTGTTTTACAAAAGTTGTCCAATATATATTGAGAGAGAAAAAGAGCTAGAAATAAGTAATCAATCTACTTTGAAGCAAAACATAAGAGTTTTAGCAAGAACGTGAAGAACAAAGAGGTAAAATTTTGTGAACGTTAACTTTTCAAATTTTTGATTCCTTAATCGTAAAGAATCATAGATTGGTGGAGCAGGCCTCTTATAAAGGAATAAGGATGGATTTTAATGATTAAAACACTGATAAATCATGTTTAAATAGAAATCGTAAGGGTTTATTTAAATTTAATCCTTAAGAACCATTGATCATTAACTTGGTTGTTGATGGACAAATTGAAAACCATCTTTGATAGGATATGTGCATCTTGCTTGGTTAAGATGTAAATAAGGAATCAATTGACTTGTTCCATTTGATTTGGCATATAGAACACGAGTAACGAAGTTATGGCAAATTTTACGGAATTAGACGTTAAACGTCGAAAACGTAAAAATCTGGGATTAGTAGTCAAAAGTTGCCGTGTGACTTAGAAACCTTAGTTTTCAGTATCAACATGTGAGTTAGGGTATTCAATAGTTGTGGACTCAAGAATCTTTGAATTCCGACTTAGAACGAAGAAAACGAGTATTGAACACTCATAAACGATAAACGAATGCTTAATAATGTACTTAGAAGTGAATTTTGAGTTAACGGATTCAGAAATGTAAAACTCTTACAAGAACACGTAGAGTATGTAATTTATGAGTTTTGGGCTTTACGAATAAGTTATGAAGTCGTGAAGTTCATCAAAATTTTTGTTTGTCAAAAAATTTCTGGGACTGATGTCTGGCGCCGCAGTGCCAGACAGAGCTATACATGCCGCGTTGTAGTGCTATGTGTGAACGAACGATCATCAAGAGTGGCGCCATTATGCGCCATTCACACATATAAGTTCTCGCATCAAAGAACTTAACAGTGGTCTCTGGTTATCAGAAATCGTAGCCTTCGATGTTATTGCTAAGGTAAGTCAAAGTCGCAATGACAAGATCGGGAAAATGTTGGCCAAGTTAGGTTTGAACTCAATTGTTTCAATACCACTATAAGCCAAGTTTATATACTTAGTGTACATACTAAAACCATTCCTATGTTACCTATATTAACATATTTTATGATGAACTTAGGAATCGAACATAAGTTGTTAGTAAGTAAACGAAGAACGTGAAGTGTAAATAAGTAAACCGTGAATGGTATTCAACGTTGGTACTTCACCAATGATGATCTAATTTTGGTTAGAAACGTAAGAATGTTAACAAGCTGTGATGAAGGGTAGTAAGTCAAATTGACATTATTAATGAAATAAAGTTAACTAAAATATAGAAGAGAAAGAAGTTGGTAGAAACAATGTGATTGATTGTTTGGTAGCTAACTACAGTGTGCTATGTGAATATATCATGTAGATTTTGTAAAGACTGAGAACTGTTGAATATTTTATTCGAAGACGCTTGAAGGCGAGTTTTCTTAACGCTTGTCTAACCTTCGTGTTAGCCGAGTTTTCTGTGATTCATATAATGAGTTGCATGAATGATTGTAAAGAAAGGGTCAATGCCAGTTTTAACTCGGCTAGACTCTTCTTAAGAGTTAGATTGATTTGTGTACATGTCTTTCTATATAGAAATGATAATGTTATCATATGCCAAATATTTGGTATGGATTCAAAGGTAAGTTTGTCTATGAACAAACCAAAAGTATTTTTCATCATTTATACGATGGGCACGCGAGTTTGCCAAATTTTAACGTAAATACGTTTAACGGATGAATGTTGATCAACATAGAGTACTATAGGCTTATCACCTAGAAGTGCTCGTAAGAAATGTTGGATATACAGCCTTAGTGTTGTGATGTCCTTTTCATGTATGAAAACAGAAAGATTATGTTCATGGTCTTTTGACCGGTTAAGAATTCCTAAACTATTATATACTTTTGGGATTGATGTTATGAATTGTTAAGTACTAGTCAATGCTTCGTAATATTTCATGACTATTTATTTAGTTATGGAAGATAATCATATAATTAACGAATGTGGTATTGATATTATCCTTTGTTAGACTTTCTGAGCTAGTTATGCTTACTTCTTGCGTGAATTATATGATTGTTGCTAAAGCTAAATGTACTGAGAATTCTAAGAGAGATAAAAGCAAGGCTAAGATGGATAGTTAAATATCTTGTAATAGATTAGTATGGTTGTATGTATTATAATTATGAACGACAAATGATGTAATCAGTTTATGAACCTGAGAAAGGATTTTACTATGAGTGTAATAAGAAGATAGTTAATACATTCATTGTGTTGTGGTTTCAATAGAATGATTGTATGATTATGAGTACCGTGTAGAACCATATGTTGGCTTGGAAGATACCCGAATTTGGGGTCGTCGCAGGTTGGTATCAATGCATTAGGTTATAAAACTTAAGGGGGGGAGAACATTAGGCTAATAACCTCATAAGGAAGGTAAAGTCCGAAGAAAGTAAATTCAAGTCGAATGAGTTAATAAGATATTGAGAAAACTCAGTATCGACAGATTTAAAAGATGGAAATTAATCCTAAATAAATTAAATGTGATTTGTGATTATACTATTGTGTATTATGTACTAATTAACATGTTATGTGTTATTGTAGATGTTGAACGATAGCTTGATCTATAGAGACATACACGTGGTGAGCGAAGAGTCTGTGAACAGAGTGGAGCTAGTACCTATGTCGGTGGCGGAGGTACCATTAGTAATTCTTGAAGATTAGGATCCAGAGGAGTATATTTATGAGGAGGATTACTCTGAGGAAACTGTGAGAATAACATCATACCTTGATATGATGATAGACGTGGAAGAGGATATGGAGGTAACATCGATTAATACGATGGTACCTACTAAGGAGTCAACACCTCCAGATGCAATGAGAACATTGTATCTGGCAGTGCTTGATAGGAATGTGCAACTACGCACAGTGGTGCAGACACACAACGAAGAGATTACCGCTCAATATGAGGCGAAGGAGTCTGCAGAGGCAAATTTTGAGTCAAAGCACGATGAGAAGGTGTCGATGACAGATAAGGCTAGGGATTATAAGGAAGAGGCCATTGAGCTTCGAAAGAAACTGGTTGAAAAAGACCAGAAGATAACACGGATGTCTTACACGAAAGTAGTATGCACACAAGCCAATCATGTTTGATGATAAAGCATATACTTTATAACAATCTTATTCATTTATTAATAAAAAGGCTTTTAATTATCTACATGATACTGTTTTATAATATATGATAAACCCATAGTTTTAAGCAATGCTTTTAGAATAATGATGATGATCATTCTAATTAGATCTAA
Organism: Panax quinquefolius; assembly: GCA_020205615.1. NCBI lineage: Eukaryota > Viridiplantae > Streptophyta > Magnoliopsida > Apiales > Araliaceae > Panax > Panax quinquefolius. Next base: position 23,096 of record JAINUW010000441.1, on the reverse strand, counting down.
ATTCTTAGAAAGCTTAAAACTAAAATAGTTCCCAATCGTTGGATTACTAGATTGGGGATTAGTGAATCTGGATAGATTGGTACATACGTTGCTTGCTCATTGGATGAGGATGATTGATCTCATGATCATTTGTGTGGAGACACTAAAGCAAGTGTGTAGGTGCTTATTAGAGAATAAGTTCACTGAACGTGGCTCGCTAAGGAATACCTAATGGAGTTTTACTTGTCTTTCAATAGGAATTCCTATAGTGATAGTAGTACAAGTGATCCTTGGACTTGAGATCATCATAGTGTCTTGTGTATGATGAGTTATACTTTGACTTATTCCTTAAGACGTTTGGCATATATCAAAGGGTATGCTTGGGCATAATAAGTTGTACATGGAGATAATGTATGATCAATAAAGAATCTGCCACTTGTAGTAAAAGAAGAGAAATGTCCTATGTGATTCGATAAATGACAACCCAGTAGTCCTTGGCCAAGGCAGGATAAAATTAGAAAGGAGTTTCTAATTTGCATTATTTGGAGTTGTGCATTTAAGAGTCGTAATATGTATAATTAAATAAAATAAGACTTAACAGTAATTCCATGTCTTATATTTAATTGGGACATTGTATGGTGGAAGGATTGAATTGTACGGTAACTATTTACTCAAAGGTTCTTTTATGATTAATGTTGAAATCTATATTATCTAGAAAGTTGTTGATCGCTAGGGAGGCTTATCCCTATTGTAGAATAAATATTATTTATTTAAATAAATTAATATTTTAATTTATTTATTTAAATAAGATTAGAATTGTTCTAATTGATTTATTCACAACCAGGTTTAATATGGAGAACCTAAAGGGACACACTTATAAAAGGAAGAATAATTATTTAAGAAGTTAATGGCATAATCGTAATAACAATTAAGTATATTTAATTTAATCTATGGTGATAGAATAAATTAAATAGCTTAATATTAAATATTTAATATTTTGGAAATATTAACTATAAATTAATAAGAGGAGTCTTATTATTATTATTACTATTATTATTATTATTATTATTATTATTATTATTATTATTATTATTATTATTTAATTCCTAAAGGAGTTTGGGAATTAATTAATAAAAGTACTCTCATTTATTCCTAATAAGATTAGGAGGCTAATTAATTATTCTTAATAAGATTAGGAGCCTAATTAATTAAAAGAGTTTAATTAATTAAAATAAATTTCAATTCCTTAATTGTTAAGGAGGGTTGCCTACATCTATAAATAAGAGGAGTCTTATTATGGGTGTAGTGTTGTTGCTGACTTTTTCACAACATACGTGATTCTAATTGTTGGAGAATACGCTCCTTTTCTATAAGAGATAGAAAACTAGGGTTTTGTCAAACACCAATCTTCTTGAATCTTTCTTCTTCCTTGGTGGATCACCTTTAGAGGCCAAACACTTGGGTAGCTAACATTGATCAAAGGAAGGAACGAAACCCGGTGGATTCAAGTTGAACGCGAAAAGGATTGGAGGTGAACTTGTACCCGAGGAAGCTCGAATCTTCAAGGGTATGATTCTTGTTCTTCATATTTTTGTTTAATTAATAATTGTGCATAATGGGTGATCCGGGTATATAGTTTGTAAAATTTTAAAACTCTGATTTTCCACGTTTCTGCTTAATTTATGCAATTTGATTGTGTTCATGAATATTACAAACCTAACAGTGGTATCAGAGCCAAACCTTTATGCGAATTATTAATTATTTAGATTTGATATGTATATTCATATGTGTTTAGAACAAATTATTTGGGCATAATTTTGTTGTATAAAATTTATTTTTTAAAAAAATAATGGTTTTCGTTGAATCACGTGGAGCATATTTAGATTATATATATATATATATATATATATATATAACCGTAACTATTATATATATATTAATCTCGGACATCTCTTGTTGCTTTAAGGATTCGTGTTTTTCAAAAGCTATAATCCTGCAGATTTCATTTTTCGTAATTCGCAAATTGATTTATTTTTTTTCAAAAGGATGGGATCATATGATGTTGTTGTATACTAATCATATATATATTAGAATCCTGTTATCCTATTTTTTTTATAAAAAAAAGGTAATGTGAGTCATGATTTCCGTGGGATCGATTATGCTATTCACGTGATACATAATCCGTTAAGTGTCAAGTGTTTATACTTGAAACCTTTAACAATCATAAGACTATGGACTCTTCTTCTTGTACTTAGGGGGATCAACCCTTAGTACCATACTGTGCATAATATGTTAACGCTAACGCATAAGTAATTCCCTATACATGGTTGTTCATCTCAGTTTGGCATTAGAGTCCGCACCAAAGAAAGTTTGGTTTGGATAATTCATCAAGGGTTCTGAAATTTAGAACGTTCATCAACTATGGACTAGTCAAATCATTAAGGGTTCCCTAGTCTAACAATGTTCAACAATAATAGATAATTTAAAGTTGAATAGCAAACTCAAAAGGTATACAATAGAATAATTATTGTATAACAGAATCATACTTTGAAAGATTAATTCATTTTAATATACTAAAAATGGACTTAATCAATAATAACGAGAGTTTGCTAGATCAATAATATCATTTACGTTCACAATACCAGTCAATTATAACGTACTAGTCATCACAAGTTCATTCTTTTTGTCTAACTCAAATTCATGACAATACTTAGTCAAATTATTACACTCATTGTCACCATTAACACTTCATGAACAATAAGCTAACTATGCATTCAATCATTCAATTCACACGTACATGTGTTATTGACATGCTAAGAATTTATTTTAACACCTCTTTATATGTCTAACAAGTTTTTATGTTCATTAGATTAAGTTACCAACACATTGCTAGACTTAAACATTTTAAAAACTCATTTTTGGACCATTCTCTTTAAGGTATTGCTGGCTTTCCACGATTATATTAGGTCTTGGTCTTTGTGGCGTCGGTAAAATATATGACTTGGGTATCTGGCGTTCTCTTGGTGGCGGTGGCCTTGCTTGGCATGAGTCTTAGGCTCAGAGTTGGCGTCATGCGAAAACTCCGATTCTGAATTTCGATTCGCGAAGAACACGTAAACAAATTGAATTTAACATTACATGGTCATTGAATTCACCAGATTAAACATACCCACATGTTAGAATTCGTATATAATCATTACCTACCCACATGTTAGAATTCGTATATAATCATTACCCAACATTTATAGAGTGATTTTAACCAATTAAAACACATAATTACAGAATTAAAACATGCAAATTTCACTGTTCTTGGTGTTCTTAAAGGTTTTGAATATAAAACATAAAATTTAACACTACAGATTCGTTATAACACCAAATTCATCCATTCAAGTTTTGTTTTCTTCATTTTAGCATGCATAATTATATATAAGTGGAAATTTTACAAAATAATTTATGTTTGACATATTAAAATCACGTATAAGGGCCATATGGCCATATTCTATACTCCGTAACTTTAGAAGCTATAACATACGATAATATTATGAAACTGATGATATGAAAACCTATATAATATATAATAAAACATGTTATGCTAATCATATTATCACATATATCCATATAATAACACAATTTCCCATTTACAGAGATTTAACAAAGAGATTGGAAACCATTTTCATGAAAGCTTAATGACGTAAAAAAATGAGAATTGGGGTGGAGAGAATTACCCAGAGCGTAGAGTGAGTAAAGATAACAATCCCTTTTTCAGATACTACTTCAATCACAGAGTTTTCTCCCCCAATTCCTCTGAATTCTCTCTAAATTCTCTGACTCTCGGTTTGAACACTTAATAGCAAAAGTACGTAAAACAAAAGCAATCGACCCTTTATCTTGCGAGTTGAGGTCGATTACTCCATCACGTGGTTTAACCGCCTGACTCCTCTTAAGGCCTCGTTTGGCTAGCCTTAAAGGCTTATATCCAATTAATTTAATTAAACCTTTATAATATAGTTTAAATAATGTCACACTCCTTTATAAAATAAATCCAATATCTTATTTAATTTAATTAAATAACATATAATAATTTCTCATAAATCCACATAGTCACATATTTCAATTTCTCATTTATTAATAATGTCAAATTATTAAATCTCTAATTAATTATTAAATTAATTAAAATACTTTTAAGCTTATTAAATATTTCTTTTATTACAATAAGCTCACATAATTACATACTTCGAACAAAAAATTCTCCACACTAATTTAATAAATATAACACATAATTAAATTAATCTACCATAATTTCATCAATTAATTATTTAATCTAATAATTAATTCATCGAAAAATATTTATTCAATCCAATATATATTAAAACAAAATATCGGTTGTCACATCTTTCCCCCCTTAAAAGGATTCTGTCCTCAGAATCACAACTTAAACAATTCATCACGTTACATTCTCCCTCCTTACAAAGATTTTGTCCCCAGAATCGCTTATAATAATCTAAGTAAATAAATGAGGATAATTCTTCATCATATTCTCTTCGAGTTCCCACATTGCTTCTTCAGCATTGTGGTTCCCCCAAATTACCTTAACAGAAGGTATTACTTTATTTCTTAGAACTTGCTCTTTTTTAATTTGACAATCTAAAAGAGAATTTCTTCGTAAGATAAGTCTTTGTCAAAATGTAGGGGTTCATATTCAATCACGTGCTTGTAATCGGGTTTGTAGGGTCGTAGAACTGAGACGTGGAAAACATTGTGGACATTCTCTAGAGCTGGAGGTAAGGCTACCTCATAAGTAACTTCTCCGACTCTTCGTAGAACTTCAAAGGGTCCAATGAATCTTGGGCTTAATTTCCCTTTCTTTCTGAATCTGATCTTTCCCTTACAGGGATAGACCTTTAAAAACACATAACTACCCGGCTCGAACTCAACATTTTTACGGTGTAGATCGACGTATTTCTTCTGTCTATCTTGAGCTGCTGTCAATCTTGTTCGGATCACTTTAACTATTTCTGCTGTTTGTTGTACCAATTTCGGGCCTAGTAGTTGTCTTTCGCCAACTTCATCCCAGTATAGCGGAGTTCTGCACTTTCTGCCGTATAACGCTTCATAAGGCGGTATGCCAATACTAGCGTGGTAACTATTATTGTAGGCGAACTCTACGAGCGGTAGATGGTCATCCCAATTTCCTTTAAAGTCCATTATATAAGCTCTTAACATATCTTCCAATGTATGAATTGTTCTTTCACTCTGTCCATCTGTCTGAGGGTGATATGGCGTGCTCATTCGCAACTGTGTACCCATGCATTCTTGTAGATGTTTCCAGAAGTAAGACGTAAAGCGCGGATCTCTATCAGAAACAATTGACACCAGAACTCCGTGCCTTGAAACAATCTCTTTCACATATAACCTTGCCAACTGATCTAAGTTGAATCTGATTTTGATCAGAAGAAAGTGTACAAATTTCATCAATTGGTCAATAATAACCCATACTGCGTCGTAGCCTTTCTGAGTTGTCGGTAGGCCAACCACGAAATCCATCGTAATATGTTCCCATTTCCATTCTAGAATCTCTAAAGGTTATAGTAACCCACTCGGCCTCTGATGTTCTGCTTTAACTTTCTGACACGTCAAGCACTTGGCAACACATTCTGCAACCTCTCGTTTGAAATTTGGCCACCAGAAATGTTGTCTAAGATCTTGGTACATCTTGGTACTACCCGAGTGAATCGAATATCGTGAGTTATGAGCCTCACTCAAAATTTCTTCCTTAATCTCTGGTACTGGCGGTACCCAAATTCTACTCTCAAACCTCAGTATTCCTTCCTTATCCATCTTGAATCTTGATTCGGTTCCTTCGAATATCTTCTTTTTCACTGTTTTACATTCATCATCTTGAAGTTGAGCCTCCTTAACCTTGTCTAGTAGAGTTGTACCAAATTTTATCTGAAACAGCTTCTCATCGATCTCCATAGGACACTTAACTTCCAATTCCAGCTTTTCCATTGCTGAAATTAACGCCTCCTGTTCACTCAACATCATCAGTTTCTCCCGACCTTTTCTACTTAAGGTGTTGGCAACCACATTTGCCTTACCCGGATGGTATAGAATCTCACAATCATAGTCCTTAATTAACTCCGCCAACTTCTTTGGCACATATTCAAGTCTTTTTGCGTGAAAATATATTTCAGACTCTTGTGGTCTGTATATATTTCACACTTCTCCCCATAGAGATAGTGCCTCCAGATTTTCAAAGCAAAAACCATTGCAGCTAACTCCAAGTCATGGGTGGGATACCCCTTCTCATAATCTTTTCGGTTGTGGCGCGTACATGTAATGACTCTCTGCCGATTCTGCATAAGCACACAGCCAAGTCCTTTATGTGATGCATCACTATAAACCATAAAATTTCCTGTATCATCTGAAAGAGATAACACAGGTGCTGAACTCAACCTCTTCTTTAATTCTTGAAAGCTTTCCTCATACTTCTCCGTCTAAACAAATTTCACAGATTTCCTAGTCAAATTCGTCAACGGAGTAGCGATCTTGGAGAAATCTTGAATGAATCTTCTATAATAACCTGCCAATCCGAGAAAACTTCTTACTTCCGACGACGTCTTCGGCTGATCCCAGTTAATAATAGCTTCGACATTGGAGGGATCCACTAAAATTCGGTCCCTATCGATCACATGTCCAAGAAATTATACTCTTTCAATCCAGGATTCACATTTTGAAAACTTAGCTTATAACATCTCTCTTCTCAATGTCTCTAATGTCACCCTTAAATGATCTTCATGTTCTTCCTTGGTTTTCGAATATACCAAAATATCATCTATAAATACCACTACGAATTTGTCCAAAAACGGCTTGAACACTCCATTCATTAAGCCCATAAATGATGCAGGAGCATTTGTTAGACCAAATGATATTACCAAAAATTCGTAGTGACCATATCATGTTCTGAACGCTGTCTTCGGTACATCCTCTGGTCTCACCTTCAATTGATGATAACCACTCCTCAAATCTATCTTTAAAAAGTATCTTGCTCCCTTTAACTGATCGAATAGGTCGTCGATTCGAGGTAATGGATATCTATTCTTAATTGTGACCTTATTCAGCTCTCTATGGTCGATGCAGAGACGTATTGTCCCATCCTTCTTCTTCATAAATAAAATCGGCGCTCCCCACGGTGATACGCTTGGTTAGATATACTTCTTGTCCAGTAATTCTTGTAGTTGGACCATCAGTTCTTTCATCTCTACCGGTGCCATTCGGTACAGTGCTTTCAATATTGGAGCCGTTCCTGGAGGCAAATCGATCACGAATTCAACTGCTCTATCTAGAGGAAGTCCAGGCAAATCATCCAGAAATACGTCTGCGAAATCTCTCACTACTGGTATCTCATCTATTTTTAGATTCTCTTTATGACTATCGACTATATAAGCTAGATATCCTACACAGCCTTGCCTTAACCACCTCCTAGCTTGCATCATCATCAGGGAACTCACTTGTCTAGGTGACTTTCTTCCATAAAACACAACCTTTGATGAAGTTATAAGGTTAATACGCTTCTTCTAGCAGTTAATTACCGCCCCACAATTGGATAACTAGTACATACCCAGAATAACGTCAAATTCTCCAAGTCGAATAGGGATAAGATCTATGTTCATGATATTACCCTTAATATCCACTCTACAGTTCTTATGCACGTACTTAATAGGGATTATTTCTCTATTCGCAATTTCAATGTTCATGGGGTATTCTAACTCATCCTTAGGCAATTCTAAGTTTTAGCAAAGTCATCAGATATAAATGAAGAAGTAGCACCCTAATCAAATAATAAATAAGCATTAACTTTATCGATCGGAATGATACATGACACAACATCACGAGATTGCATTGCATCCTGTACTATCATGTTGAATGTTCTGGCGGTCGGTCGGATGGTTGCAGTTGGTCCTACGATAGTTAGAGTGCTTCCACCGTTGTTTCCTCTATTCACTCCTGATCCTGTCCCTCCAGATCCCTTCTTAGGAAAATCTCTTGCAAGATGATCCTTTGAGCCTCAAGTGAAGTAGGCACCCTTCTTTGGGTTAGGACAGTTAGGTGCTATGTGGCCTTCCTGACCACAATTTTAGCACACACGTTTTCCTTTCATGCAAACTCCCAGATGAGTTTTTTTGCAGGTTGGGCACACTCCGATCTTCTTTTTCTACCCTCCTTGTTGACTTCCAGCTGACGAGTTATCAGACCACTTCCTCTTCTGATTATGGCTACCCCCCGTGCTACTCCCACCAGATTTATTTTTTCCTTCATTCTCACTTTTCTTCTTCTTCTGATCCTGATTATACTTAGTTACCGCATCGCTTCCACCTTCAGCGAGTATGGCTTTCTCTAACACTCCAGCAAAAGTGTTCAATTGGAACATTGACACCTTGCTATACAACCAGGGCTTCAGTCCCTGCTCGAATCGTCTTGCCTTCCTCTCATCGGTATGCACTTGGTATGTGGCGAACCTAGCCAACTCGTTGAACCTTTCCGCATAATCTGCTACGGACATACTCCCCTGTTTCAATTCCAGAAGCTGAACTTCCATTTGATTTTGCGAACTGGTCAGAAAGTACATCTCGAAGAACATCTCTTTGAATCTCTCCCAAGTTATTACACCTTCACCTCCCCGTACTTTATTTGCCTGCCACCAATAACTGATTTTGGACTTCAGCATGAATGTTGCATACGTGGTCTTCTGGTCTTCCCTTACTCTAGCAACATCGAACACCTTCTCCATCTCCATAACCCAAGTCTGAGCTTCGATTAGGTTTATGGAGCCCTTAAACTCCGGCGGTCCCACCGCCTTGTAATCCTTGAACGAGGTACTTAGTGGAGCTTGTGGTTGATTTTTAATTGCTCCGACTAAAAGGTTCACCAATTGCTGAACAGGGTTAACATTGGCATCATTGTTGTTATTAATTGGTTCTTCTTGTGCTTGTTGACGGTTTTGTCTTCTTCTAGGCGGCATATTTCTGTTAAGAACATACGTTTATTAGGTCTTTATTCAATCCCTTAAACATTTAAGGCTTAACTAAAACATTTAATCATAATCACTTAACACATTATATCAATAAACTCTGATATTTTATTCAATTCAAAGTTTAAACTTCATAAGATAGCATCACTGCTATTTACATCCACTATCCCGAGATAAAGAATCTACAGGATTTAAAACATTAAAATATTCTTTTGTTTATAAACACATCAGAATTTACATCTTTAACTACCATATAATTTTCACATAATTAAACTAATACTATCACTGCCTATTAAAGCGCTGAATAGCCTTGCCACGTTCTTCTTCCATAAGGCGAGAAATCGTCCTGCGATCTAGCATATATGATGGTAGACCTTTAAACTGAATTGGATACTTCATAACTCGATCCTGGGCCACATCTATTGCATTATGAAGTGTAGAGTACGTCTCCCCAAACTTAGCCTTCTTTGCACGACAATCCTCTTCAGCAAGATCAGCACGACGTGACTCTCTTACCCAGCCCTCTGCTAATGCTAGTCTTTCTGAGCTCTCTTTCAGATCTTTCTTCAACCTCTCTATTTCTTCGGTCTTCTCCTCAGTTTGACCCTTCTTGTGAACCAAATCCCACTCCACGTTTCCCAAACGTGTGTGAAGCGTCACAATTTCCCCATCCTTCTGCTCGATGGTACTCTGCTGCATAACAATCCTCTCCCTCAGCTCCTAAACAGTGTCTTGCAACTCTATGTTACGATCATAAAGTGCATCATACATCTCAGCGTCAATAGAGTTCGGTGGAAACTCCTTTTCCTCCTCTTCTTCATCAGAATCCTCCTCTGGATCGGTCTCAGGCTCATGCTCCCGACCAACAACAGTGATCAACGGAGATGGCTCTCTCTGTACCAATTGTTCCCTGACGACATAAATGTCTCGGGGCTCCTCCTTTGTAGGTACTCGGGGTTCCTCCTTCCCAGCTCGACTAGCTCATCTAACATCCGACATCCTGACAATAAAATTTTAAGTTTTATTTACTAATCCGTGCTAGCGAACACATAGATTAACACATATGCACATAAAGTCTTTTATTATCTTCAATGAATTTAGAAATTCATTTCTTATAACTCGATAAGAGTTTACCACTACTATGTTCTCAATCTCCTACAAGGCTACTACCTAAGGTTGTTTCCCCACCTAAGGTTCATAACCTACAGCTTTGATACCAACCTGTGACACACCCAAATTCGGTACTTCCATTTCCACAGGATTTGGTTTTCACTGTACAAATATCATCTATCTATCTACCCATAAATAAATGCAAACCATGCAATAGATATAAATAATAAATAAATCCCCCCTTATGGGGTTACATCAACTGCAAAATGATAAAATCCCAGATTGCTCTAACCTTAAACATTTGTGTGGAATCATAAACAAATAATAAGTCTTTAAATAACATAATCCTGAATATCATTACATAAACACATAAATAACCAGTCTTCATTACTTACTAATCTTGCCCTTGCCTTTACTAGCGGAAGGCTCGTCTGATTTTTCGTTCTTAACTGCAATGTTATTATTACTCAAGAGTGAGCACGATTGCACACAAGTATAACAATATAACAAATGAATAATAACATGCGAATAAATCAAACACTTCTGAAATAGGAAACTCAACTTTTGAATCAGGAATGAATAACAAGAAACAAAAGAACTTCTGAGGGTCATAAGACCTTGAACTATGTCCTAGGTTGTCAAGTGTTTATACTTGAAACCTTTAACAGTCATAAGACTATGGACTCTTCTTCTCGTACTTATGGGGATCAACCCTTAGTACCATACTGTGCACAATATCTTAACGCTAATGCATAAGTAATCCCCTATACAGGGTTGTTTACCTCAGTTTAGCATTAGAGTCCGCACCAAAGGAAGTTTGGTTTGGATAATTCATCAAGGGTTCTAAAATTTAGAACGCTCATCAACTATGGACTAGTAGAATCATTAAGGGTTCCCTAGTCTAACAATGTTCAGCAGTAATTGATAATTTAAAATTGAATACCAATAGAATAATTATTGTATAACAGAATCGTACTTTGAAAGATTAATACATTTTAATATACTAAAAATGGACTTGATCAATAATAACGAGAGTTTGGTCGATGAAAAGAGACAACTTATAAGCTCATATAAAGATAACGAGTAGGGTTAGAAAACTTACCTCGTGCGTAGATTATACATTAATTATACTCGTTCCTTGATTTAAATCCTACATATCATTTACGTTCACAATACCAGTCAATTATAATGTACTAGTCATCACAAGTTCATTCTTTTTGTCTAACTCAAATTCATGACTATACTTAGTCAAATTATTACACTCATTGTCACCATTAACACTTCATGAACAATAAGTTAACTATGCATTCAATCATTCAATTCACACGTACATGTGTTATTGACATGCTAAGAATTTATTTTAACACCACATTATATGTCTAACAAGTTTTTATGTTCATTAGATTAAGTTACCAACACATTGCTAGACTTAAACATTTTAAAACTCATTTTACGGACCATTCTCGCTAAGTAAGCCTTCAAGGCGCCATTGTTATACTAGGTCTTGGCGATGCGTCGTCGTGGGGCTACGACTTGGGTATCTGGCGCTGCGGAGCGAGTCTTAGGCTTGGAGTTGGCGCCGCGGCGTGAAACTCCAGTTTCTGAATTTCCAGTTCGCGAAGAACACAGAAACAAGCAAATTTAACATTACATGGTCATTGAATTCACCAGATTAAACATACCCACATGTTAGAATTCGTATATAATCATTACCCAACATTTATAGAGTGATTTTAACTAATTAAAACACATAATTACAGAATTAAAACATGCAAATTTCACTGTTCTTGGTGTTCTTGAAGATTTTGAACATAAAACATAAAATTTAACACTACAGATTCGTTATAACACCAAATCCATCCATTCAAGTTTTGTTTTCTTCACTTTAGCATGCATAATTATATACAAGTGGAAATTTTACAAAATAATTTATGTTTGACATATTAAAATCACGTATAAGGGCCATATGGCCATATTCTATACTCTGTAACTTTTGAAGCCATAACATACATTAATATTATGAAACTGATGATATGGAAACCTATATAATATATAATAAAACATGTTATGCTAATCATATTATCACATATATCCATATAACAACACAATTTCCCATTTACAGAGATTTAACAAAGGATTGGAAACCATTTTCATGAAAGCTTAATGACGTAAAAAATGAGAATTACCCAGAGAGCGTAGAGTGAGTAAAGATAACAATCCCTTTTTCAGATACTACTTCAATCACAGAGTTTTCTCCCACAATTCCTCTGAACTCTCTCTAAATTCTCTGACTCTCATTTGAACACTTAATAGCAAAGTACGTAAAACAAAGCAACTGACCCTTTATGCGCAGAGTTGAGGTCAGTTACTCCATACGTGGTTTAACTGCGCCCAACTCTTCTTAAGGCCTCGTTTGGCTAGCCTTAAAGGCTTATATCCAATTAATTTAATTAAACCTTTATAATATAGTTTAAATAATGTCACACTCCTTTATAAAATAAATCCAATATCTTATTTAATTTAATTAAATAACATATAATAATTTCCCATAAATACACATAGTCACATATTTAAATTTCTCATTTATTAATAATATCAAATTATTAAATCTCTAATTAATTATTAAATTAATTAAAATACTATTAGGCTTATTAAATATTTCTTTTATTACAATAAGCTCACATAATTATATACTTGAAAAACAATTCTCCACATTAATTTAATAAATATAACACATATAATTAAATTAATCTACCATAATTTCATCAATTAATTATTTAATCTAATAATTAATTCATCGAAAAATATTTATTCAATCTAATAAATATTAAAACAAAATCTCGGTTGTCAAAATTAATATGACGTGTATTTTATATATATATATATATATATATATATATATATATATATATATGCAAATGCTATGCTAAACAAGATGAGACAAATTAATAACAAACCCTCAAATATTTTATATTAAGTTGTAATGTTCAAAGATATTTGGAATATCGAACGTCATTCTAGCATGATAGAAACAATAGAGTATTGAATATTTAATATGAGTTTGTTGTGTACACACAAGGCAAGTATTAAATATTTAAGATGTTGTTTTATTACATATGATGTTTATAAGGAATTGAACATTATCTTGCTTTGTTATGCACACACAGGGCCGTAGTTTTCTCTTCACTTATATGGAAATGTTGGGTCGACTTAACTTAAATCATTTTAGTTCGGATGTGCACACACTTGACCATTATGATCTAAGAGGCAAAATACAAGGAGTTGCATAGTTGATGTAATTCACAAGAGTTGTCTACCTATTTATTTATATTTAGTTTGTTGTGCACACACAAGGCTATATACATTTGAAATGGGATCCTTATTCTCACTAGTAAATCTTTAATTAGATTTTGCCGAACTATATAAGTGAGGGTGATATAGTTTGATGAAAATAGTGAGAGATACCAATTTAAAATAAGACCTAAATTATTTTGGTAATTAATAAAAGAATGTATGCTAAAATGTTGTTAATTACAAATTCATTTACAGAATTTTACAATGTCTAAAATTACTATCACAGCGTAGCATATTAGATGCTAAATTAATCGGACTGAATTAAACAGATTGGTTAAGGAATTTGAGAATAGTTCTCATGGCTGAAAAGCTATCTTATGTCCTTAATACGCCTATCCTTGCAATGGTTGCAGATAATGCCTTTGAGGAAGAGATTGCTACTTTTAGAAAGTGGCAAGATGATGCACAGTTGGCTCAATGCATCATGCTCGCATCCATGAGTAACGAGCTTTAGCGTCAGCATAAAACTATGGATGCTCCAACTATATTCCTGAACATCAAGTAGTTGATGGAAAGGAAAGTAGGAAGGCTAGATATCAAATATCTAAGGAGCTCTTCCAATCTAGAATGACCAATGACACTATAGTACATACAAAAGTCCTTAACATTATCAATTTGATTGATTAATTAGGACAACAGGTTTTGTCATGAATGGAGATTTGAGCCAAGATTTGATCTTGCACTCACTCCCGGACTCCTTTCACAATTGTTGTGAATTTTTCATATGAACAAGCTAGATATCAGCCTCGCTATTTTGTTTAACATGTTGAAAAATGTTGAGAGTCACTTTCCAACCAAGAAAGACCATGTCTTACTGGTAGGGGCCAAAGGATCTTCTGAAAAGAAGAACGATTCAAAGAAGGTAAATAGAAAGACAAAAATAAAGGATAATAACAACAAAACTGATATGGATAACAAAGGAGTTTGCTTCCATTGCAATAAGCCTGGACACTGGAAAAAAAACTGCGAGAAGCATCTTGCAGAGATAACCAGAAGAAGCTTAGTGAAGTTTCGGTTACAAATATAATTTTGTTCATTATTGAAATAAATTTCTCTTTAAGTCAAGGTTCTACTTGGGTATTGGAAACCGGCTTTGGTTATCATAATTATAGATTTATGAAGGGACCAAGCAGAAGTAGAAAGCTAAATAAAGATAGGTAATCCCATGTGTGGAAAATGAAGCAAAGGTTGCTGCATTAGTCATAGAAACTTATAGTTTAGCATTGCCTACGGGCAAATCTATTAAGTCAATAAGTTGTTATTGTATTCCAGTTCGCGTTAGAAACATTATTTCCATTTTATTGTTGGACAATGAAATCTTTGGTATTATAATTAAGAACAATTATCGTTCTATTTATAATAATAATGTTTTGTATAGGACTAAAATATTACTTAATGGATTTTGTATACTTGACTTACGTAAAAATATATTTTGCAAATTGAACAAACTAGTATAAGAAAAAGAGATGATCATTCAAAGAGTTGAATGTGTGTATTTGCTGAAATACAAGTATGAATTATTTGAAAAGTTTAAAGAATTCAAAAGTGAGATAAATTGGCAAAGTATTAGGATTCTTTGATCTGATCAAGGAAGAAATACTTGTGCAATGAGTTTCTAAATCATCTCAAATGGTGTTCTCATAATGGACGCCTCCTGATACGCAATAATTGATTGATGTATCTAAAAGGATAAATCGTACATTGTTGGACATGGTACGGTCCATAATGATTTTACCGACATTCCAGTATCCTTCTGGGGTCATGCCCTAGAAATGGTTGCATATCTACGAAAAAGGTAACCTCAAAATTCGGCCCCAAGACTCCATAAAAGTTATGGACAGGGAGGATTCCTAATCTTAAGTATGTTAAGATAAGGGGTTGTCCAACCTATGTGAAAAAGGTTTCAAAGGATAAGTTTGGGACAAGATTTGACAAGTACAGATTTGTGGGACATCCTAAAGTAAGTTTAGGGTATATGTTCTATAATCCTACTTAGCAAAAAGGTGTTTGTTGCGATACACATTACCTTCTAAGATAAAGGTGTTTATCATTGAAGGGGCTAGTAAGAGAATAATAGAATCTTGAAGAGTTCAAGAACCACAAAATACTATAAGTCAAATAAGAGAAACTTGTAGATGAATTATTGTACCACAAATAAATCAGAATGAATAGTCTTCAAGATACACGAGGTATGGATTCATCATGGATGATGATGATAAGGTACATATCATAAAAGATGATGATCTAGTTACATACGATGAGGTAAGAGTTGTAGACACTCAGAGAAATGGATTGAAGCAAGCTTCTCAAATATGGAACATTCATTTTGATGAGACAATCAAAAGAGTTTGATGTTTATCAAAAATAAGAATGAACCTAGTGTGTACAAAAGGGTCAGTGGGAGTGTCATAACATTCCTAATATTATATGTTGATATACTATGGATAAGAAATGACATACCAATGCTACAATATGTAAAGATAAAGTTGTCTAAACAATCCTCCATGAATGACTTGGGAAGAGTATCGTAATTGGGGATACAAATCTATATAGATAGATTTAAGAGGATGCTCGACTTAACCCAAGGAACGCATACTCATTTGATGCTAAAGTCGTTTAGCATGGAAAACTCCAAGAGATGTCTCATGTTGATGAGTCACGGAGTGTATCTCTCTTAATAGTCCCCATAGACTCCTAAAAAGAGAGATCGCATGAGTGACAATCATGTATGCAATGAAATGTACGAGACCTGATGTTGATCAATCATATTCTAGAGAATTTCATTATGAGTTAGTGAAAAACATCTTAAAGTACGTAACCGCCACTAAGGATGTGATCATATTCATGGTGGGTCTAAATTAAAAACTAGAGGGCTTAACAGACTCAAGTTTTTTTTAGACAGACCAAGACAATAGTAAATCCACTTTAAGGTAAAGTGTTACCTTGAATGGTGGTGCAGTGAATTTGAAAGGTTTCAAATAGCAAAGAGTTGCTGGTTTAGTGATAAAGACAAAGTATATAGCTGTAAATGAAGTTGCAAGTTGATTGTTTGGATGAAAATTTTAATATAGAACTAGGAATAGTTCCTAAGTCTCATCTTGGATTTAAACATGTGTTGTGGCACTTTCATTTGATTATAGGAATCATTGAAAGATGAGAAATCACTATAGAGATAGTGAACTCTCAAGAACAACATTACATATCCATTAACTAAAGCTTATCCAACGGCAGGATAATCGTCACTTAGAGAAGAAGGGTATGAGATACCATAGCGATTGGCTTTAGTGCAAGTGGGAGGTTGAAAGTAGTATGCACATAAGCCAATCATGTTTGATGATAAAGCATATACTTTGTAACAATCTTATTCATTTATTAATAAAAAGGCTTTTAATTATCTACATGATGCTGTTTTATAATATGTGATAAACCCATAGTTTTAAGCAATGCTTTTAGAATAATTATGATGATCATTCTAATTAGATCTAAATTCTTAGAAAGCTTAAAACTAAAATAGTTCCCAATCATTGGATTATTAAATTAGGGATTAGTAAATCCGGATAGATTGGTACATATGTTGCTTGCTCATTGGATGAGGATGATTGATCTCATGATCATTTGTGTGGAGACACTAAAGCAAGTGTGTAGGTGCTTATTAGAGAATAAGTTCACTGAACGTTGGCTCGCTAAGGAATACCTAATGGAGTTTTACTTGCTGTCAATAGGAATTCCTATAGTGATAGTAGTATAAGTGATCCTTGGACTTGAGATCATCATAGTATCTTGTGTATGATGAGTTATACATTGACTTATTCCTTAAGACCCTTAGGGTATATCAAAGGGTATGCTTGGGTATAATAAGTTTTACATGGAGATAATGTATGATCAATAAAGAATCTACCACTTCTAGTAAAAGAAGAGAAATGTCCTATGTGATTCGATAAATGACAACCCAAAGAGTCCTTGGCTAAAGCGTAATAAAATTAGAAAGGAGTTTCTAATTTGCATTATTTGAGTTGTGCATTTAAGAGTCGAAATACATATAATTAAATAAAATAAGACTTGACAGTAATTCAATGTCTTATATTTAATTGGGACATTGTATGGTGTAAGGATTGAATTGTACGATAACTATTTACTCAAAGGTTCTTTTATGATTAATGTTGAAATCAATATTATCTGGAAAGTTGCTGATCGCTAGGGGAGGCTTATCCCTATTGTAGAATAAATATTATTTATTTAAATAAATTAATATTTTAATTTATTTATTTAAATAAGATTAGAATTGTTCTAATTGATTTATTCATAACCTAGGTTAATATGGAGAACCTAAGGGTCACACTTATAAAAGGAAGAATAATTATTTAAGAAGTTAATGTCATAATCGTAATAATAAATTAAGTATATTTAATTTAATCTATGGTGATAAAATAAATTAAATAGCTTAATATTTATTATTAAATATTTTAGAAATATTAAATATAAATTAATAAGAGGAGTCTTATTATTATTATTACTATTGTTATTATTATTATTTAATTCCTAAAGGAGTTTGGGAATTAATTAATAAAAGTACTCTTATTTATTCCTAATAAGATTAGGAGGCTAATTAATTAAGAGTTTTATTAATTATTTCTAATAAGATTAGGAGCCTAATTAATTAAAAGAGTTTAATTAATTAAAATAAATCCCAATTCCTTAATTGTTAAGGAGGGTTGCCTACATCTATAAATAAGAGGGGTCTTATTATGAGTGTAGTGTTGTTGCTGACTTTTTCACAACATACGTGATTCCAATTGTTGGAGAGTACGCTCATTTTCTATAAGAGATAGAAAAACTAGGGTTTTGTTAAACACTCATCTTCTTGAATCTTTCTTCTTCCTTGGTGGATCACCTCTAGAGGCCAAACACTTGGGTAGCTAACGTTGATCAAAGGAAGGAACGAAACCCGGTGGATTCAAGTTGAACGCGAAAAGGATTGGAGGTGAACTTGTACCTGAGGAAGCTCGAATCTTCAAGGGTATGATTCTTGTTCTTCATATTTTTGTTTAATTAATAATTGTGCATAAAGGGTGATCCGGGTATATGGTTTATAAAATTTTTAAACTCTGATTTTCCACATTTTCGCTTAATTTGTGCAATTTGATTGCGATCATGAATATTACAAACATAACATTATATCCATAATTGTGCTCATGAAGATTTCAAGCTAAAAATTGCTTGTTATTCTATTGAGTCAGGGCAGACTCGACATACGATTAGTCGAGATATTATTTCGATTTTAGTAAATCAGAAAACATAAAAATGCCGTAAAGTAGTGTTAGTAGATCATTTGATCTTTTTGGTATATGTGTAGTGACATAAAACCCTTATTTGTATAATTAAAGGGTAGTCTTTTTGTAAATCCCAATTTTTGAAGAAATCAATCGCGAGATAGTAATGTAATAGCTTTTGGCAATGGAAGCAAAGTGTAAATAGTTTTGAACTATGAAAAGCATATTTATATAATGAAGTTTTTTATTTAATGTGCTTGTTGTGGTATGACTTTTTATTTTGGAATGATAACTAAGTAAGTAAATAGATAATAATGAAACTTTATTTATTTAATCAGCATAATGCCGCCAAGAAGAAGATAACGTAATCAAGAGCCTGAGTCACATAATGATAATCAGGGGGGTCCAAATAACCCTATGCAAGAGTTCGTTAATTTATTAATGGCAGCATTTAACCAAGCTGGGGGTAGAGCTCCTGCAACACCTAGGGTAGTTAGAACAACTACCTTTAAAGAATTTAAAAGTGTTGGTGTGCCAGAGTTCAAAGGAACGACGGACCCGTTAGAGGCCCAGACATGGGTAAAAGAGATAGAGAAAGCATTTGTTATCACAAACGTAAGTGAGGCACAAAAGACTTCTTTTACGACTTACATGATGAAAAGGGAGGTAAACTATTGGTGGGAGGCTCACCAGGGTTGGGCTAGAATGGAGGCAGTTACATGGGAACAGTTTAAGAAGGTATTCTTCGAGAACTACTTCCCTACTAACATGCAAGGGCGAATGGAGATTAAATTCTTAGAACTTAAGCACGGGGACATGACGGTTCCCAAGTACGTAGCCAAATTCAATGAATTGGCAACATTTTCTTTACATCAAGTGGACATAGAAGGGAGGAAGGCTCGTAGGTTTGAGCAGGGACTGAAACCCTAGCTCTACAGTAGGATTTTGGTGTTCCAGAGTGCTTCCTACGGGACAATTCTGGAAAAGGAAATTATAGCTGAAGGTGGTTGTGAAGCATTGACTCAGTACCATAAGGAAAGAAAGAATAAAAATAAGGGAGAGGGAGGAAATAAGGCAGAGGTTTCCAGCGGTAGTGGCAGTATGCCAAAGAGGAATAGTTTTAACCGCGGGAATACAGGGGTGAAACAAGGGTATCCTAAGCGTAGGATGGAGGCATGCAAGACATGCGGAAAGACTCATTTGGAAGTCTTTCTAAAGGGAAAATTAGTTTGTTATAACTGTGGGCAGGAGGGACATTTATCACCCAACTATCCTAACCCTAAGAAAAATCATGGTTGTTTTGTTTGTGGATCGTTGGATCACATGGAAAGAAATTGCCCAAAGAAGGGGTTAGAGGGTAATAATGGTTCTGGTAGTGGTAAGTTAGCCATTATTGGACCAACACCATTGGCAGGTAGACCCTCAACCCGTACTTTTAATATGACTGTCCAAGATGAGGTTGCATCATCGGATGTGGTAGCAGGTATCATTCTAGTAAATGAAATAAATGCTTATGTGTTATTCGACTCGGGTGCTACTTGTTCTTTTATAGCATGTGGATTTGCTAAGCAATTAGGTTTAATCCCTAAAAAGTTAGAAATACCTTTAGACGTTAAGGTAGCAAACAAAGAGATAATCCCCATTGAACATATTCATAGCGATTATTGCGTAGATATTAGAGGTAATAAGTTATCAGTAGATTTGGTAACGATAAGTTTAAAAGAATTCGATGTAATTCTTGGTATGGATTGGTTGATTAACCATAAGGCTATAATATATTACCATAGGAAAAGTGTGTACCTTCAGCTTTCCAAGAAAACCAAGGTAGTGTTCTTCGGTAGTAAATCATCGAGACGCGCTTGTTGTCTAATGATGACACAAGCTAGGAAGATGTTGAGAAAGGGGTGTGTAGGTTATCTGTGACATGTTGTGGATACCCAAAGAGTGGGAGCATCCTTTGACCAGATACCTATAGTTCAAGAGTTCGCGGATGTATTTCTGGAGGGATTACCAGGTATTCCGTCAGATAGGGAGGTCGAATTTGTGATTGATCTGTTACCAGGTACGACACCAGTTTCAAGGGCACCGTATAGGATGGCGCCAGTTGAGATGAAGGAGTTAATGGTTCAATTATAGGAACTATAAGACAGGAAGTACATTCAACCGAGTGTGTCACCTTGGGGAGCACTGGTATTGTTTATAAAGAAGAAGGATGGGTCGTTACGACTTTGTATTGACTATCGAGAGTTAAACAAGTTAACGATTAAGAAGTTTCCCAGGATCGATGATCTATTTGATCAGTTGAAAGGGGAAAAATATTTTTCTAAAATAAATTTGCGTACAGGGTATCATCAGTTAAAAGTAAGGAAGGAGGATGTGCCTAAGACGGTGTTCAGAACTCATTATGGTCATTACGAGTTTCTGATTATGTCATTTGGGTTGACAAATGTGCCAGCCGCATTCGTGGATATGATGAACAAAGTGTTCAAACAGTATTTGGACAAATTCATTGTAGTGTTCATTGATGATATTCTAGTCTATTCCAAGACGCCAGAAGATCATGCTGAACATTTAAGGATAGTGTTAGAGACGCTACGAAAGGAGAAGTTGTATACGAAATTCACAAAGTGTGAATTTTGGTTTGAATGAGTGCAGTTTCTAGGACATGTTATTGATAAAAATAGCATTTCTGTGGATCCAGCAAAGGTAGAAGCAGTTAATGAGCGGGAACAATCAAAAATTCCAACTGAGGTTCGGAGTTTTCTGGGGTTAACGGGATACTATATAAGGTTCATCCAAGACTTTTCTAAAATAGCTACCCCGCTGATAAATTTGACGAGGAAGTCGGTGAAGTATGTGTGGACTGAAAAGTGTGAGAATAATTTTCAGGAACTAAAGAAGAGGTTAAGTGAGACACCTGTATTATTTTTGCCAGATGATACAAAGAATTTTGTAGTGTATACCGATGCTTCTCATAGAGGATTGGGTTGCGTGCTAATGCAGCATGGCAAGGTCATTGCGTATGCGTCACGTCAATTAAAGGATTATGAGAAGGCCTATCCTACTCATGACCTAGAATTGGCAGCTGTAGTTTTTACTTTAAAAATATGGAGGCATTATTTATATGGTGAGAAATGTGAGATATACACAGACCTTAAAAGTCTGAAATATATCTTCACATAAGAAGGAGTTGAATATGAGGCAAAGAAGGTGATTAGAATTAATAAAACATTATGATTGTGATATTTTATATCATCCGGGGAAAGAAAATTTAGTATCTGATGCGCTAAGTAGGAAGGTTAAAGAGAAATTATTAATGTTAACGACTCAGAATGTGTAAAGCCACCATATCTATTCTCCCACGGTATCCGATATGGTGCTTACTATGAATCAATATATAATGCATTTAAATCTGTACACCCATGGTATCTGATTAGAAGATTACATTAAATAGAGGGACTATCAGATATAATTCCCATAGATCCAAAATTCACAGTATCCCATAATAGATGTCAATTCTCAAGAGAACTATTACTGTGTTTGGATACTCTCACTTGGATATATGAACTGTATCTGTGACTAGAGTCTATCTATCCAAAATTCAGAGTACCAGTAATAACATGAACAATCCATATTACCAATACCCTCACCCAGATGTATAGTTTATGCCAAGCGAATTTATACTATCGTATCGATAGTAATTATCTATCTAAAATTCAGAGTATTAATAACAACATGAATAATCCATGCTATTAATACCCTCACTTAGATAAATAGTTCCCAAGGATCTCAACTAGATTCGAAGAATTCAAATTTTTGCATCTATATATGTAAAAAAACACGGTTGCGAAAATAAAAGATGTGTTATATATATATATATATCATAATATTAAGATTCGATTACATGATTCTCATAACGAGTTTCTTTTTACAAGGTATTTAAACAGACAAGAATATAATCTAATCTATGCAGAGACGCTTCCCTTTATCTTCTCCAGATGTTCCAGGGTTACCATCTAAAACTGCAATGAGAATAATTTGCAAGGGTGAGCTATGACATGCTTAGCAAGTTTTGTATTTATAGCAATATATGTTTTTAAGAAATACAATAATTCAAATTTCGATTGATAGTTGTCACCATTTCACTATGGATTTATATTTCTGTCAGACACACAAACTTAAAAAATTTGTTCAGATATGAGATAAGGGATCAGCCTATTCAACATCCTAGGAGTATGCATCTCATCCTACCAGTGCTCAAACGTACCCAACATTAGTGTCAATATATCATCGAAGAAGATCCCATAAGGATACCCAACTTCATTAGGATGTCTTACCAAATAATTTGGTTT